>JAKMXF010000143.1:0-10323 GCA_024704765.1 Oopsacas minuta | reverse complement strand
ACTCTTTTCTATTCAAAAAGTAATGTTTTGTATAATGTATGATAACTGTCATTACAATGGTGTTGTGTTATTTATTATATTTCAAATATCTTCTAATTAATATCTAGAAATCACAATAGAATTGGAACTATAGAATTGAAAATGATACTAAATCCTTATCAAAATTTACGTACACTGTAATGTCATACATACTTCATTATTGATAATACAAACTGGTCGTCTATGTAATTCCTATGTAAAGTTCGGGCGTTCATAACTTTTTCAAAAATAATCATTTTAATTTCAAATTGGATGTGCACAATGTAGCAAGTAAGATGTAAATATGATTAAAATGATAAGTTATTATCAAATTATTTCAGGAGATATTAATAAAAACCGAGACCAAATGTAATGCAAAAATTGCTTACTCATCATGTAAAATTTGGCGATTATGAGTGATGATATGAAATGTACCAACTTTCTTCTTGACACTGGTATGGTTCTTTTCAAAATAGAACCCATACTTTTTGAGAAAAAGGGGTTTTAGTGGGGATCTGAATCGGCTGCTAAGATAACACTCGTGTAAAGTTCAAATATATTTGTGTCATATCGCTGTATTTAGCTCTTATTTCCCCTTTACACTGGCCAGAACAGTGTACATCCACAAAATATTCATAATCAGTAAGTGTCTCAACTAAAATTCATGTACAAATCTTCTAAATCCATGTACGTCTATACAGAACAGCAGATATAGGAAAATCTTTTACAGTTAGCCATTAGAAGTAAGTATATGCCAGACTAGCCAACTGTTCCAATTGTTCTTGAATTCCAATGCAATAAATTTAGCGAGATAGCATTGACTTCTAAAATTCATTGATACAAGATTCCTTTATTTATCGCTTACATTTACTGATTGACATATAACTAATACATGTGCTATTTTGGCTTCTCTATTACCTAAATCTAGTATTTAGTCATCTATATCTAGCGTCATACTGGAATCTGGGAACGAACATCACAAATCTCATTCATATAGTTTGTGGCAATTTTTAGGAACTTAGCCATCGTTCTATTTGTGTAAGTAGCCACCTGTAAAATATAAACATTGGAAATATTAATTAGTACATAGCCTACTAAATATAAAGCCTAACAGTCAAAGTACCAGGGATGCGTAATTAGCTGATATTCGAGAATTCTGTTGTCTTAAATATCTAACAAAAATATTATCTCTATTTTTAGTAATAATCCCTCGCTGGTGTTAAACTAAGATTTTGAAATTCTATTTTAAGTTCATTGAAACTAATGGATATAGGACAATAACCAAATCAACATACATAATAAATGTAAATACATACAATTACAATAATAACACATACACTTCACAAAATCATGGGAACTTATTCAGTTTCCGTTTTCTATACCTCTAGAAGTTACAAGTGAATTATAGTTCTTAATCTTGTAGGCAAGAAAGCAATTAGCAGTAGTAAAAATAAGTTTACGTAAGATATCCCATCTAGTAAAATTCCAGATATAAAAACTGGCATCATCTTCCATATATAACAATGTGAGCTAAACTAATATTATTCTAGTGGATTGTGTACAACTAGATTCGCCAAATGATCATTGTCCTCAATAGCAAACAGAAACCTCTAGAGTGTAATGACAGAACTAAGGAGGGGCTCAGAAGGATACTTGAGCCCCCATCGATCTGCTAATTGCAAGAGATTGAATTGAGAAATTGAATCACTGTCAGGAATAAATTCTTTATCATTATTTAGCTTATCAGTGCACATCTACACACTTGAAGCCCTTTCAAGAATTCATAGACCGAATATCCTCCGATAAAAGCTAACTACCGGATTATCTGCTGGGCTTATTCAATTGATATCATATCACCAATCCCATCAAGATATGGCTCAAGAACTATTTGGTCATCACTAGAAGTTATTAAGGGTGAAGTAAAAGATTTGACAAAAGTATGTATGGATTGAGAAGAGTCCTGTTGGTTAGAAAACATTTTTTAGGATGTTAGAGAGCTGAAAACGACGCTTGGATTCAAGAATTTGAATGTAGGAAATATGATAATTCGAACCAGCCATCATACGATAGAGTCCAAAATGATGTTTCAATGCGTCTGTTGCCGAAATGCAGACAAAACATACGAAATCCACATGGCTCAGATCGATTGTTATCTGTTCTGAAGCAATACAAGTGTGTCTCAAACTAGTATACGTTTGCTTACTCTATATACCCGATTTTCCAGGTAAGGACTGCCAAGCATCTAGGCAATACACTACAAGACCAAAATATATGAAACGCTCATCGTGTAAGATCAAGTGTGTTGAAAGATTGTAATTTAAACGGATGCTTTTGAAGGGTGTCTAACATCGAATATTTCTACAGAGTAAGAAGGATTCTTACAAACGTTGAGGTATTATCATGATATTATTTACAACGTTTTTCATTTTGAATCTCAAGAGCTGATAATGTTAGATCATTAACAACCTTCAGAACCAATCTGACATTCTGTTTTCTGTACTAGAAGGAAAACAAGCTTTCACTGTTAACTGAGGAGCCAGTTTCGTTAAATTTCTTCTTTCAAAGATGCTGAATGGAGAGAAAGGGGGTACTGGCATTTATCAATCTCAAAATCTTCAAATTTGGGGAAATACACGTATACTTTTAAAATATGAACCAAATCTAATGTGAGGAAGAGAAATCTAGTAGGATCAAATGGGTGAGGCACCCTAGTTTCCAATTTCCCACTCAGAGAAAATAGTTTAAAAAATTTATATTCAAAGGATAATTCTCAGTTGAAATTATCTCTACACGTAAACCACAATTCTTAATATCAATGATACACTCTTTGATGATGGGAAATATCTTCTGAGCAGGGACGTCACCAGGATTTTTCACCTGGGGGGGGCACGAAGTTCCCAAGGGGAAGAACGATGGGCAAGGAGTTTTACCTGTTTAGCAGGAGCATGCCCAGTGGCGGATCAATAAATTTTTAGTTGGATAGAACCATCCACCTGGGCAGTTGCGTCGTGTGGCTCTGATCTATTGGGGCACAAATTCAATCTGGTTGTCAACAATTTGTAGATGTTTCCTACCAGATTGAATTGTGCTCTCCAGATTTCATAGCCTATGAGTGCTGTAAACAATCAGTAAGGTCCAACAGCCAAACAATTGAAAGCAATAACGTTTGGTCTGCAATTGCACCAGATAATTGTTTTATCTGGTCAAGTAATGATGTGTAGCTCGGAGAATATTTAGGGGGGCCCAGTCACACATGCACGACACTACTGCAGCTGGAGGTCTGGGGTGCTGTAAATCTTCCAGTCGTGACGGGCCTGGCTCGTGGACAATAAGCTAGAATAGCTACTACATTAATTATTAATTACCTTTGTCAGTAAGTGGCAGTCCACTTAGGTGTGAATCTTAAAACAATTTCTCATAACTGCGTAATAGACATTTGGTTTGATTATTTTCCGATTGGTTTAGTGCTTTGCGTATATGTATAAGATGGATACATTTCAGGGTTCTCCCCAGGAATTTGTTAAGGCGTATCGGTTATGTGTCATGTGTCTGAAGGAATTTTCACCAGCCATAGCTCAGTGTCAAAGTTATATTTTAAGATTATATAGTGAAATCTTTAAACAAACAACGAGAAGTTACCAATAATTATATCAATGGAGGCATCGACCGGAAATCGTACGATAATCCTTGATATTATAACTTGTAATCTCAATTCTACTTTTGACTGTGCCGACTATACTTTAGTATTGTGACCCAGTATTGAAGTGGGTGCCTATATATTTTAACAACTGAAGCATAGGCGTAACTGTGGGGGGGCTGGGGGGAGCATTGCCCCCCCATTTTACAATTCTTGCCCCCCCCATCTCTGGAAAATAATTTATTCCACAAAGCGAATAGTAATGACAAATAGGAACATTAAAATTATTATCTGTTGAATAAATGTGTCACTACTATATTCTCCATCCATAAACATCACATTCAAAGTTTCAAACTAGTCTAATGTCATGGATTTTTACTAGTGCTTCATTCATTTCTAATATACCTATAAGCATTTACTTAGTTTTATTTATAAATCGCGCGCTGGCTTTTATCGCATAACATAACCTTTCCAAAGAATGAAACGTTTTGATTCAGTGAATATTTATTCCAATTTCTATCTTTTATTAGCATGAATTTAGATTATTTTTTCAAATGTCTATCTGAAAATGTTGATTCCTTTGTTGGTGAAGAACAATGTACCTCTATGGAAGATCATGGTGAACCCCAAGCTGTTACAACCTTAGATACTTCTTCTACTTCAAATACTCTATCAAAAGCAAAGGATTTGTCTTCTGTGGATGCAGATAGATTGAGTATCCCAGATTCGTTCATATTTCCCACTCGCCTTGTTGGTGGCCATCTACGCTCCTTTTCCTTACAATGGATGAGAAAATATGATTGGCTTGAATATAGTTTGGAGGTAGACAGAGTATTTTGCAAACCATGTCGACATTTTGATGTCAACAATTATCGTGGAAGTTTTTGTGGACCTTTTTTAGAAATGGGTGTTAATGATTGGAAAAAGCTAGGAGAAAAGTTATCCAAACATGATAGCAGTAATTCACACAGCATCGCAATTGTAAAGTTCAAAGATTATAAGTGTACGAAGCTTGTTTTGGGTGGCAGTGTTGTCGAAATGTGCGATATACATCATCAAGAAATTAAGGGACTCCTATTGAATACGCAACATTTTCACTTTGTCATAGATCTTTTATTATTCCTTGTAGGACAAAACCTATCAATACGTGGTCATTGTGGAAATTATTCCCAAAGTGCTAAAGATAGTAGTGATAATATGGGAATTTTTAGAAATGCATAAATTCATCTTAAAGTATTCTCCAGATATCGCTAAGGCTTATAGAAATGCTAAATACAAGATGCTCTCTCCCAAGATCCAAAATGATATCCTACAAGCTGCTGCTATTGCTCTGGTTCATGAAATTAAGATAGAATTAATGGATAGCTATTATTCGATATTGGCAGACGAGACAAGAGACTCTTGTAGCAATGAGTTAGTAGCTGTTTGCCTACGTTATCTCCATAAAGGTGACATTCATGAGAGGGCAGTTGGTTTTGTCGATGGTTCGTCAGATCTTACTGCGGAAGGTATTTCAAATTCAATTTTGTTGATACTTGAACAATTGGAATTGGATCCAGATAAATGCGTCGGATTTGGGTTTGATGGTGCATCAGTTATGTCTGGGAATAGAGGTGGTGTACAGGCAATATTAAGGCGCACATATACTCGGGCTAGTTACGTCCATTGTCACTCTCACAGACTAAATCTCGTACTACAGCATGTTGCCACTAAGGATGAAGATTTAAAGGTGTTTTTTAGTTTGACAAATAATCTTGTGACCTTTGTCGATACCCTAAACGCAACGCTATCTTAAAACGAGCACAGAAAAGACATCGTTTGAGGAAGCAGTTGGTCTCACTTCCTCGTCCGATAGATATTAGGTGGTCATCTAATGCGTTAACAGTAGAAAGAATTGCTATCCTCTTCCCTAGCATTATTGAAGCACTAGAAGAATTGGAAGCTATTCCAGATATCCAAATCCAGGCACAATCTCTTTTACATCATTGCGTTCTAAGAAATTTATATTCATTTTGAACACCCTTTCTAAGATACTTGATGCAGCCGAATGCTGCACAAAAACTCTTCAGAGCCAATCTTTGGCACTCGGTAATGTTGTTGGATTTATTAATGGATTACGTGACTTACTAATTATGATAGAAGTGAAGAATATTTTTTGAAGTTTTCAAGTTGACAGATGAAATTGCATTTAAATTCGAAATCACAGCTTGGGATTCCAGAACTGAAAGAGTTCGACATGTTCCTCAACGTTTTGGTGATTACTTTGATTGTAATATTAGATATACAAAGACAGTACGTTCTGTTGAAGATTTGAAAATTATTTGGCACGATTTATATGAAAACTTATTAGGAGAGATTGATCGTCGATTTTCTGAAGATAGTATGAGCTTTTTCCATTGTACTCATAACATACTAAATAGAAATAATTACTGCGAAAGTGAATTGACTCAACGATTCAATATAATCATTCCCGAAAGTGAAGCAATTATGTTTAATGCATTTTCTTAATGTTCCCTCGTAGAGACACCAACTTTGCTGGACCTGACTTCTATTTGCGATCCTAACATATTTGATAATATCTCAATATTGTTAAATATTCTTGTAGTTTGTCCAGTCACAACAGTATGCGTTGAACGTCTATTCTCTACTGTGAATCTAATCCACAGTTCACATCGACCGAGTATGTTGACAACAAGATTGTGCAATTTATCACTACTCTCTTTTGAAACAGATATAACAAAGAAGCTTCAAGAAACTCCTCTTATAGTAGAAAAAGTTATGCGAAAGATGGTCAAGAAGTAGTATGCTTGTAGTTAATATTAGATTTGATGATTAGATACCTACTAGGAATAGATACTAGTTTTTGTAATCCTAGCTTCATTACTAAATGTTCTAGATCATTTTGCCTTCTAAGATTTATTGCCCCCACCATTTAGGGTCTGTTGCCCTCCCAAATTTAAAGTTTCTTACGCCACTGAATAAAAGTGGTCCTGTTAGATACAGGAAAACATGACCATGTGGTCAAGTAAAGCACTATAATATGGTGGCGTTGGAAATGCCACGATTGCCGCGGCAATAATTCCAAAACTATTATTATTTTGCACTTGTTAAGTGATTATCAGTTGTGAAATTCTTGTGAAGATTCTTTTAGAGATCTAATACGCATATACTGTATTTTTCATTATTTGCCTTTAAATTCATTATTGATTAATCAATCCCAACATCTATGATACAAACGCAGGATAAAATTATCGCATTCAAAATGTTAGATTCTTGCAACTTTTGTCACGGGGATGCACTAATTTCATTTGAATATCACTAACAACGGGCGAAATTTTCGCATATTTTAGGCTTGTTTAGGAAAATTGTATTTTCAAAGAAATTTTAACAAATATTGAAAAATGGCCTGGGCCATGGCGAAAAATGACGTATTTCTTGACGGACATATCCAATATCATGATTTGGGAGCTTAAGGCTATCCGGGGTCATAGAGACATACCTCACTGCTAATACAATAGCAGGTTACTTTGGGACAAGTGGAAGGAATCTAAATTGGTGTACCACTGTATATTCAGTATCCTACTAAGAATCTGCCAGGAAAATAGCTAAATTTCCAGCTTTGACGGCGTTCCATGTTTTCAGGGACTTCTCAGTACACTATACCCTCGATTATCCGAACCTCGATCATCTGACAACTGAGTTCTCCGAATACCAGGAGACTAATTTTTGAATTGACAAATTTTATCTGATGGTTTAGCATTTGATACTTGAAATACATATTTTCACTAAGATAGTGGTGATGTTAACCACATATTTCTTAAAATATGCAGTCAAATATTCCTAGTTACCAAATCCTCATTTTCGTATTCCTCAAGCAGTGAATTTCATATATCAAAATCTGCTATCTCAGTTATCAGAATATCCAACTTGAAATTCAAGGGCGAAGGTTTTCGGATATCCTAAGGTAATACGTATATTGTATCACGAAATTCGGAATCAAGTTAGCATTACATAACACAGTAGGTAATAACAGGCACTTTAGGGAAATTAGGGATGTACGTAGCACGATTGTGTTTGAAGTTAGGTGTGTATAGTATAGTAAAACGATGCAAAGAAATCGATTGGAAAACCAGAAATTTACGTACTTTTATACCTTCATACAGTTTAGTGCTATTTCATTAAAATGTACAACATTTAACGTTTATGGTTTGATAATATATGAATTTTGGGAACCCATGAGTTATAAAATGATTTACTAATATGGTGAAATTTTCGATAAATCTGAGTTTCCACTTATATATCCCACACTATTGCATTGTGAGTAGTTAGATTGGAGCATGTATTGGTAAGGTAAAATAGCTAATAGAAAACCAGCAAAAATAGTTCAATGGAATGCAGATAAGGTCATTTTCTTAGTTTGTAAACATACTCATATACTTTCCAGATTTATCTCACGAACACTATGTTAATTTTTCCAGTTTGGTAAATGGTTTTCAAATGAATAGAACAAATCTATACTCATTCTAACACAATTGGCTCCCAAAATCATCCATAAATAGTCAATTTGAATCAAATACCCGTGTATTCGAAATGAGGCGATATTCTAAATTTTAGAAGTGATATGCAGATCAATAGCCTGAGTGTGCTTTGGTTGCCTTTGGACGAGTCTAGAAATCATATCATGTTAAAGCCAATATGCAATACTGAAGTAACAAAGTGGGCGAATCCGGATTTCGCATTTCAAGATTATAAAATGCAAATATATTGTTTTTTTTTAATTATAGTAAACAAATTTCTAAATGGTCTTAGAAAGTTTTTCAAAGGTTATTCGGGGTAATCGAGCATAGTGATTCCGAATTTCGCACTTTGAAGGTACACCTGTGTGAATATTTGTTTTCTAATGATAAAATCCCAGGCGAAACTGCTGAGTTACATGCGAACACTCCGTTCCCAAGCCACGGAGCGCGAGCAAGCGAAGTGGCTTGTGATATATGTATAATGGATGTTGTAATGAAATCTTATCTTACACATTCTTTGAGTCAATTTTTGTAATGTGGTTGCGCTATTTCCTTACTAATCCTGTTTGATCAGCCTACCGCAGTACCACTTTTAATATCTTAAATACAAATTTCTCCATAGTTCTTTGTTTTTCTGTTGGTTATTTTCAGAATGAATCACGATAATTTCAAATCCTCAGTTAAATTCATTGGTTCAAGTTACTCTAGCCAAGCAGAACAAGCTAAAAGAACTTATGAGAAGATTGTTTCTATCTTATTAGAGCAGAAGAAATTACCACTCGATGGATGGCCCGAACAATTAGTGGAAAAGTTCATTTTTGAATTGTCTTATATGGATAGTAATAATTTTCCTGGTAATGTCGGATTGGGTGAGAGAATTTTATTCACTTTATGCGTGAACTACTAAATATAAGAAACTACCATTTTTTCTGACCAGGGATTAATATGTAATGCATTGTAGTAGATTCGACGTATAATTAATTCTGGATATTATCAAATATACCTATGTTAACCTCAATTTTCACAAATATCACATTCCACATTTACAAATATACCATGCAAATGTTTCCAATAGATGTCATCTGATCGCTTAATAGGCTGATATGTTGGAAATAATGCTCCAACTTTGAAACACTAAAGTGTGCAAATATTGATCTTAGATTCTTTCTCTTCGATTTATTGAATGCCCGAAATATATTTTCATGCCAAATATCAATTTATTGTCATGATAAAAGTTCACTTGCTGAGACCATGGAGAGCGCTTGTACATACCTAATTTTAAATACCCTGATAATATATTTTGTTGTGATTTCTCGTACCATTATGTGGTAACCCTGAATATATCTATGTATTGTCATTTTAAGATTCCGCAATCATCTTTAGAGATATTTCATAATGTATTATCATCGTGTGGGAAATTTGTTATTTTTTATTAATTTGCTTTTTTTATTTGACTATAATTGTAACGATTATCGATATTCAGGGAGGGTATACCCTTTTTAGTTAATGAGGTATATCCTCCCTGACAAAAGTCAGTTTCGGTGCCCAGGCATTCGCAAATGGATGCTATAAAATATTATACCTGAGGGAACAATTTGACGATGATATGTAACTTTGTTCAGGCTAAATCTACTACCAAATTCCAATAAACCCGTAAAAGTCATATATACTATCAGAATTCCTCCAACTCTTGATATTTTGCGCAATTAGTAATTTTATAATTTATTTGCTCTTAATTTATTTATTACGAAAAATGAGGTTAGAAAAGATACAATTAGAACATGGTT
Organism: Oopsacas minuta; assembly: GCA_024704765.1. Lineage (NCBI taxonomy): Eukaryota > Metazoa > Porifera > Hexactinellida > Lyssacinosida > Leucopsacidae > Oopsacas > Oopsacas minuta. The sequence goes on along the minus strand of JAKMXF010000143.1, from coordinate 364 downwards.
ATTATCTGAACAATGTTGACTAACATGGTTTAATAGTACGTATCTAAACTAAGGTAAATATAGTCAATGTCAGTAAACTTTTTGTTAAGTGTCCTCTTTACCACACTATATAGTTTCTTAGAATTTGCGAATACTTAAGTCTTATTCTAAGAAAATATATAGTGAGGTAAAGAGGACACTTAGCAAAAAGTATATAGAGTTGTATCTAAACTAAGGTAAATATAGTCAATGTCATTTGAGTGACGTCCTGCAAAATATACGCAATCCATGCAGTTTTATCCATTTACGTATATTATCATCGTTAGCTATAAGCATAAATAATAATAAAATGTTAATTAATTATGATAATATCTTAATAATCGCT
>JAKMXF010000142.1:0-24242 GCA_024704765.1 Oopsacas minuta | reverse complement strand
ATGAATAGCTCCCGATGAAATCTCCATACTTTGTTCTAACTGATTGACAGTAATGCACTTATCTTCCATGACCATACTTTCAATGAGTGCGATATTCTCGGAAGTGGTGGCGGATACCGGTCTTCCAGATCGAGGCAAATCTGTGACATCAGCATCACCAGATCTAAAACGAGCAGCACATCGCCCTACAGTAGATCTGTAAGGGCAATCCACGCACAATATCCTGTAACTCGCTGAAGATCTGTACGGGCTGAATCTTGAGTATTGTGCGAAACTCTATGTAAGCTCGCCATTTGAGGTTGAAATTATCATCCTTTGAAGTCATAAATTCAACAGTGGGAATAAATTGACTACACGTAACTATTTCAAAGATTCATAATTTGTATTGAGTAAGCTTGAAACTTTCAGTATATGGAGTTTAACTATACGGGCTTATAATATGTGAAAGTTAGATATATTACTTGACTAATTCCTAAGATATATCATCACCCGCAAGACTTATTGAACGCCCTGATACCGTTTAAATTTTATCGCAACTAATATATCTCCATTATTTCCTTAGAACTGACTTACCCAATCCCTGGTCCAAGTCCATTAATCAGCACCATTGCCTTAGTGTATAGAATGCTATGGTACGGGTTTATAATAAATCGAATAAAAGGTTTTTGCCTGGCCTCATTTGCCACGCGACATGTCGGAAAAGTAGATTCTGACTAATGACAACTTCGAAATTCTGACTAGCGAAACTTCCCCTCAGCAATCTATTAATTGACATTCAGTAGAAGCCGTTTTCTAACAAACTCTATTCAATTTTAAATCCATTGGTTAGAATAATACGATTGACATACACTTTAACTAGGTTATATTTTTTAGACAAATCCATATATCAGTAGATCCAGATTATTTTCATACCACATAATAGAATAACCCGCTTTTATTATAAAATGTTCAAATCCAAACCAATTGGTTAATTCTTGTATTAAAAAACTTGGTTACTGTTATATCGGGTTATTTCATATCCCGAATGTTGTCATAAAAATGTGGTCAGGTTTGGTATCCTTCCTGGATAATAGAATATAATTGAACTTGAATTCCAGTTTGAAAGTTAATTGTAGAAATCCATCAGAAGGAAACAAGGAAAATATAATGTGTATAAGTGACAGAGATCTAGCCAAGATGGTGCGCATCAGCTGAACTTTTTCAGACCATTGTAAGCTGAAATTAGTAAAATGGTATCAACATCTACCAATTTATCCGAAATTTATTGTAGAGCTGGGTACCATCATGTCTTCACTTCTGTCAAAATTTCAGGACAATCGCTCACGTGGTTTCTGACTTATGACGAATCAAATTTCTAGATTGTTTTTGATCAACCTCCCCTGTCCCTCAATTTTCTTGATATTTCTTGCACGATAGTATTTATTATAAATCTACGATAATTAAAGACTACTGGCGCACGGGTGGCCCATAAGCAAAGGCGCAGCTTGGGTGTGGCATATGTAAGTTTTAGGAAATAAAATCAGACCTGGGGTCCACCATGCGAAATTGGTGCTACCTCTATGTAAATTTCGCAAAAAGACGGTCTTTACCACTAAACTGGGGGGTCCTGATCCCCCAGGAACCCAAACATGGAGCTTATGTGCCACTCCTTTACAGCACCCTTTGTGCGGGCCTAGCTACATGCTACACCTCTACCCATAAGTGGGATAGATGGCGGGGAATGAAGCATGTAGTGCGACATTAACTGCGCAACACCAACAACGTGAAACTTATTGAGTACGCCAGAGTATTTCTCAGCCTTTTTTCACCCGCGGACCCACTCTAGTCAATTATGCAATTATGGGGGCCACGGGCCCCCTATGGGTCGCAGACCTCAGGTTTAGAAGCACTGGCGTACATCATAGCATTAATTAATATTACAAATTCCCCTGAATTAATTTATGTGTCAAACTATAATTAGAGTATTTTCTATACATTTAGGATTGATTCCTGATAACTTACGTATTAGTATTGGATAGAATTATTAGGAAATCTTTTTTTATAATTATTTAGTTCTATTAAAAACTCTAAATATATATCTATATTTAGCTTTAGTTATTTTCGTTTCAATCTATATTTGTTCTTCAATATTTGGCATATATTAAGTAATAAAATCAAGATTTTATTATATTTTCGATTAAGCTTTTTATTTCAAATACAATCATTACGTATGCAGAATTTGAAACTTCTCGTTGCTGGTGATGGAGCTGTTGGGAAATCTTGTCTCCTAATTTCATACACAACAAATGCATTCCCTGGAGATTACGTACCAACGGTGTTCGATAACTATTCTGCCAATATTATGTATAATGGTAAACCGTATAATGTTGGACTTTGGGATACAGCGGGACAAGAAGACTATGATCGCTTGAGACCTCTCTCTTATCCACAGACTGACATTTTTCTACTCTGTTATGATGTCTCTAGTAAAGATAGTTTCGAAAATATAACCGCAAAGTGGATCCCTGAGATAACTCATCACTGCCCTCACACTCCGTATCTAGTAATCGGACTAAAGAGTGATTTACGAACAGCTCAACCTGAGAAGTGAGTTACTATTATAAATTAGGCCATATAAAATAATATACTTGTTTATCATCCCCGCCCGCCCCATTTAATCTCCCTCCTCGGTAATTTTTTTTATTTTAATACATATCTTTATTTAATACATATATTCGCAGATGAGCGTCTTCGAAACAAGCTAATTATTTAACACTAGCGCCCTTCGCTAGCTAGGTCGCTGAGCAGTGTGGCTAACCATGTGATTTTTCGAAAATCCAAAAAGGTCTGAATGGCATCATAATTTCGTCAGGACACTTAAAAGCAGGTTCTGAGTTTGGACAGGCTCAGTCCGGGTTTATGGGGAGGGACATACCGTTTTTAGTCGGGACCCGTGTGCACTAAATTTTTGTCATTATTATTTAAATTGTACAATAATTCAGATTATAGAGAGGAAGTGAATATTAGTTTTTCCATATCCAGTGTAAGCTTAATACGAACACCAACGTATCGTACGGTTAAAATTTATTCACCATTCCGGAGTTCACAAACCCGGAGTAATATCCATTGAAGTACGGTTGTAGGGACCTGATTATGTACGAATATTGTTCGTCTTATCAGAAATTCGTATTAACGAGATAATTTTAATAAATTAGTAAAATTACGCTAAGCAAAATATAAAAATAAAATGCCGCCCCCCGCCCTTATTTCGCAGAAAAAAATGGCTGAGAAACAAGTAATATATTTTACATGGCCTTATATTAGCTTTGGGCTCGTACGTAGTTTCGGGATGAGCTCGGAGCTCAAGGTATCCAATTTGAACCCGCTTAACGACCATATTTTATAGTCCCGTTCAACTACTAATTGACACTATTATTAATCAAATAACTTACATATAGCTCAGCTTTTCTATCTTCGAGGAAAGGTCATTTTTCGGATTAATGAAAGTCACCTTTTCGAATGAGAGTATGGGGTTTTTCTATTGCAAAAAACTGTACTACACTACAGCTCATTAATATCAGAAATTACGGCCATATTTTATCTTCCCTCCCTCTGTGGTAGTAATTTTCAGGTTCCACTGTACTAGTAAAATTCATTATATTATAAAAACTATAAATTGCGAAATTCGGAATTCCGTTCGTTATTACCCAGGCCATTCAGAACCTCTCTACGTATACCTATTTTTAGTGCAGCTCCTATTGGGAAATCCCCTAATGGCATGGACGATGTGCGATATAATTGAGTGCGTAATTACGAATCTGATAATTTTCATAATTTGTTAATAGCGAAATAGTCATCCAGAAATATATACATATGTCTAGATTTCCAACCCTTAGTACTGTACCACAATTATGATGGAGTATTTTCCAAGAGTGGGGTCCTTTTGGAGGTAGACAGTAGATCTAGCTCATATACTAGAAAGCATAGATTGGGTCAGATATATCTTGAGATAATTTAAAATTAGTTAGGCACAAACAGTGATTTGATATTTTTTAGATTTGTTTCTTCAACCTATGCTGATGAAGTTATCAAGAAGACTGGTGCATCAGGTCATTTAGAGTGTAGTTCTCTCACACAATCCAATTTACGTACAGTTTTTGACAAAGCAATTCAATGTGGCATTGATGGACATCAGAAAAAGGCTTCTTCAGCTTCAGCAAGGTTTGATCATTTTCTTAAGTTATTTACAGTTTAGTTATACCCAACATTCTCTATAATGAATCTCTCGTTTGCTCAAACATTGTTCTGAGTGTTTGTCTATTTTTTTAGAAAAATAGTAAAATAATTCATTCAGATTACTTTATAAAAATATATAAAATCTATTTTAAATAAAATCTATTTTAAATAAAATATCCTTCCAAATGATTAAATTCTTTGAAATGGTGACGTCATCGTTAAGAAGAGCCTAAACCACATGAAGGGCGGCCGTGAGTACTTGCTAAGCAGTCTCAATGAATTCCTCATATACAAAAGCCCCTTGAAATTATATTTGGCAAATGGTAAGAGCATTGGTTTATATTTAAATTATAAACTAAATCAGGCTTCTATTTTTCGCATACTCAGTGGGATACACAATCGTGTAAAAGTAAGCCATGATTAGGATCTGCCGAATTGAGACTTTTCTGATCTAATTAAACAAAATCCATTATTCTAATAAGGGGTGCGTTAGGTCGAATTTAGCGTTGTCATTAGCTCGACTAAACTTCCAAGCAAGTCATCAACAGCTCGAATTTGGGCAGTTGGCGTTAGCATTAGTTTTAAAGTAATTTCATGTAGTCCCCTTTACCTCCTTAATTATTATTCGCGCGAACGAGCGTAGCGGGAATGAGCGCGATTGACCCACAATTCGCTGTCTCAGGTCTTTAAGCCTATTGAAGACTTGCACTCGCATCATTGAAGAGTATTTACCAAATGGGGTGCAGAATTGTATTACTTCCTAGGCACTACACTTGAAATGTCTTCTTGAACTCTTTATCTTTTGATCTTGCTCATCTTTAAATATCGTGAATTCTTGGGCATGTGTCCATGTCACATTTTAATTTATCCTTGTATAAATTGTTACTTCTTTAGGAACATTTTTCCCATGATACTTTGGACATGCATGCATTCGGAAATCACAAACCTTGCTTCCGTGTGGCTCCCTCCAAACATGAGCTGCAATATAATCTTTGTTTTATTATACACGAGCCTTTGGCTCGTCCCTCGCGATGAACTCGGCGCATTGCGCCTCGAGGTAACCTAAATTTTGAAGTTTGTTTACTTTGTATTCATAACAACAACAATAAAATTACATATGAGAAACTTGAAAATGCGAAATTCGCATTCAGCGTACTTACTTACCCCTGGGCAGACGTTTAGAACAAGGCTGTACGTATATTTTGGGATTTGGCTAATTTGTTTACTTTATATTCATAAAAGCAACAATAAATTTACATATGATTAATCCCAAAGTGTGAAAATCGGATTCCGCAAATTCGATATATTTAGTGAAGTTTTATTGAATTATATTTACTTCCTTAATAAACACAATAAATATATAGTTATGCGACAATTTTAAAATTGCATACCTTAATTCCTTTCCTTGACAACGGGCAAGCAAACAACAATTTTGATTTAATAATATTGATTATACATTTATTCCTAATGTTTGTAGGAAGTTTTCTTTTTTCTGGCGGCGACAAACTGACGAAACGGCCAAAGCTGCAATTCCTCCTCCTCCTGATATGCCACCTGCAGGAAAAGCACCTTGGATAAATATTCCTCTAATAACATATGGTCATGATATGAAGTATCTGCTAGAATCTCCTACAGCCTCAGATTTCATCATTAAACGCCTGGATCACTACCACTATCTCAACAGAATTATCCTTGCCTGTAATAGCCATTTCTTTAGACAGGTAAATTTATTATTTAATTTTCCAATCTTACCAGTGAATCTGTTTACTGATATATGACCGCTTGTTAATTTCTGAATCAGAGTTGGGGTCAATTCCTATTTAGATTTTTGAACGATTACGACGCTACTCAATGATTAAAACTGTGGCAGATCCAGGATTTGTGGAAGGAAGGAGAAGCGAGCTTAGCGAGTAATTGTATAATCCGAGGTCTGGGAGGGTAAACTTCCCCAGAATTTATATCATTCCTAAACACCCAAAAATCCATCTAGTGCTATGTTCACTCATTTTCCAGGACAATTTAGCTCTAATATACAGTGAAACCTCTATAGGTGGGGTTTTGGCCCACCTTCACTCATTTCCATAGAAACGAACCTCTATAAGCGGGGAATGTGGAATGGGGCATTATTTAGATAAATCATGCCTCACACCATTGAAATTACATCTTTAAGTGGGGAATTATAAGACAAATTTTATTGAATAATCAATTCTTGTGTGAAATTTGGAAGGAATACACGTATTTATCGCTATGATGAATTGAATTTTTTGGGTTTCTCAGGAGAAAATTCATCCAACATCTTTGGACATATTCTTATAATCAAATAGCATTGGAAAACAGTCGTTGGAGGAAGTGGTTATGCATATTGACTCAAAAAAACTAAGCTTAAGGACATTTACATTAGAAATTATAAATGGGAAATGTGGGGGTTATTTGAAGATTCGCCGGCCTAACCTCCCCCACTTATAGAGGTTCTACTGTATGCTATAATTGTCATTTTATACGATAGTGAATATATACAGTTGACTCGCATAGAAGAAACTCATTTATTCCAGATTTTGGTCGTTATTAACCGGAGTCTATTGTATTCTAGTACCAGCCAATAGTGTATAACACTATATGTATGCGGGTATATTGAATATATAATCGTAAACAAAACCACATAATTTCAAAATATGTTTTGGCACCTATTCCTGGAAAAGGGGTGGGGAGGACAATTGCCCCCTCCTCTAAATCCGCCACTGATTAAAATTCTGATTACGATTACGATCGCATTGTTTAATTGCTCTCAGCATTATTAAATATAATATTTATTGTCTATTTTTCATAGTTACTTCGTGTTGGTAAACCCAAATTACTTCTCGATACAGAGAGTCAAGGACAACAACGTGTCTCTGCTTCTATGATAAATGAAGGTAGGGTTAGTGGATTTATAAGCTTCAAAGTTGAGGAAATTGATGGTAAGGAATATCCAGTACTTGAGGTAGATTGTGAGATATTCTCAGATTTGGGCTTACGTAGGGTAATAGAATTTTTGTACACTGGTACAGTATTTATCTTGGACCAAGACGATATGATTCCCGAAACTATAAAGGCTGCAGATTTCTTCTCATTACCCAAAATGTCTCAGTTTTGCCAAAACATTGAGGATCAATCTGATGATCTTAACCCTAGCATCTCTACTTATATGAATGAAATTGCTGGACAGGTTTGTGTATTTCCTCTACAAAATATTTCCGAATTCTTTCTTCCTTAGATTCGATTGTAAACACTTAAATTCGATTCTATGGTTCTTACCAGTATTAATAACTTACCCATACTTTTAGTTGAATCTAGTTATATGCATATTCATGATTACGTCACATTCGTAAGAGATATCCTTATATTCATAAAAACAACAATAAATTTACATATGATGAATTACGAATTTGTCATTCTTAATTTATCATTTATAAATTTTTTGTTGTTTTATGAATATAAAATGAACAAATAATTTTGGAAATTGTTACATATCAATATTACATTTTTCGGATGAAATTGTGAAAGTTTCTTATTATCAGCGAATATTATATTTCCCATCCCAGAGATGTGTAAAATAAATCCACCAATTCCACTTCCTTTTATCCCTGGTCCAGCGAAAATTGATTCAATAAGCAAGCCTAATATTAATATATTTCTAGAGGAATAAAGTTTTACTTTCTATATACAAATTATTTTCAAAGAAATGCAATCGACGTCGAATCCATCTAAAATATATCAATCGAAAATGGAACATATTTTCGCTAGGATTGGTATCTCTGTTCACGAATATTGTTCCACCTGTAGGAATACATATCAAGGCATGCGAAAATTGCTATATTACACCTCCTACAAGCGCGGCATATCCATTCGAAAAGTTGTACGGCGATAAATTTCAGTATTCAATTGTTGTCCTACAGCGGCGCAACAGTTTGGTAATTGGTCCTGCTTCGCTGCATTGGTTAACTTAGTACCGCTGGAATCAAACTTACAAACTGTCTATTCATTATATTATATAAAAATAATGAAATTATTAACGAATTGTATATTTTCGAAGAGATAAAGATGGTATAACAGAGCGATTAGTTTTACAGAAACACCGCATCAGCCGTACTGGGTATGCCACTGCTAAGTTGAATATAGATTTGAGAAGCTGTGTGAACACTTATCCTTTCCATTGCTAACTAGAGTTGTATTTGACCACGCAGGCCTCCCAAAAGTTATGCAATAATGCAAAGATTGATATTAGTTTGATATAATGGAGTGTGTGCACTAACTGCCTTTGCTCTTTCAGTAAAATATTTGATTTTATTTCCTTTATTATTTTACAGGTTGCAAGTGAATTATTTGTTGGTAAATCCACACTCTCTGATATGCAATTCAAAGTAGGCGAAGAACTAATTCCTGCTCATCGATGTGTTATTGTTGCAAGGAGTGAAGTACTGAGAGCTTTGCTCATTGGAAATTTAGCCAAATCTCAATCTAATGTGATCGAAATTACAGAAATCGAAGTTCAAGTATTTCGTGAATTACTCCATTTTATATATTCCATGACTACTGTTGTGGATGGATCAGTTGATTTAGTTGGAATAATGTCGGCAGCTAATCAATATTGTTTACCTCGCCTTGTAGCTAGATGCGAACTTGCGCTTACAAAATATGTAGAGAGAGAGACCACTGAGCGTATTGCCGGATCAATCGTTGATCTCCCAGAGTTGCTAAGAGTTGCACAAGCCTATAATGCAAAACAGCTTGTTGGTTGGTGTTTGCACTTTATATCAACTAATTATTCTGTATTTGAGTCTAAGGGAGATGTTCAGCGTTTGGATGAAGAACATGCTACATTCGTGATTAATAATAGATGGCCTCCTATTTCTTATATCAAGGATATGGAGGAGTACCAAAATAAGTACTACGGAGAAAATCAGGCTACAACCGGGATGAAGTGTTTGATGATGTAGTAAGCTTGTACAAGTACTATACTTGGATTCCTAAGTGTCTCCAAATTTATATAAGGTGTAATGGTATGATTTTATTTTTTGGTTAGATTATCTATGTTTCTACAATTATTTGTAATATTTACTCATTGTGTTTTCCTAGTTTAGTGTATAAAAGAAAAGTATTGGAAAAAGTGTTGAATCTATATTATTAAATTTCCAGTGTTGTCTGTTTGTCTGTTGTCAAGGAAAGGATTTATGGAATGTTGTTTACAATTCGAATACCCAAGCCCTGAGATGTCATAACTTTGCATTACTCGTGTTTAGCAAGTTACTAAACAGAATTCAATATAACTTGACTAAATCTATCGAATATGTTGTATCCGATTTTCACACTTTTGAATTAATCATATGTAAATAAATTGTTGTTTTTATCAAGTAAACAATAGTTAACATCTTGAAATAATGGTAGAAACTTGCTCTTAACGACTACAATGGCGTAACAATGTACGCTGAATCCGAATTTCGCGTTTTCAAGCTTCTCATTTAGAATATACAAGCCTTTGGCTCGTCGCTTCGCGATGAACTCATCGCATTGCTCCTTGAGGTATTCAACGGACAATAAAACAGACAAACAACAATTGAGATTAAATAATATTGATGTCGTTTACAATATTTAGACTCAGCATACTTGAGTACAGTAAACATTGGATTTAACGACACTCGTTTGGACAGGCAAAAAAGGTCGTTATATCCGATTTGTCGCTAAATCCGAGGAAGCTTTAAATATGCATTATATACCTGATGACACCCAAATTTATTCATGNTAAGTATTCAGATCATATTATATCTCAAATTATCTGCTTATTACGTCCATTCAATTCTAGTTATAAGGTAATACATACATACTATATGGTATCAGTGAACACAGATTCACGGATGCTGAAAAACATAATTATACAATATCACGAAAAGTAGAGCCAATTGACCAGAACTAGTGCCATTTTGGAACTCAATGACCCCGATATACCCTAGAAATAGTCTAAACTTATCAGCCAAGAAAATGTTGGCCTGTGTTATGTTTGAGGATAGTTTTTATCGAAGTTAGCATTTATTCGTCCCTTTCTAGAATTTGTACTTTTTCATCTCTACCATAAACCATAGTCTGCCAAATTTCATCCTTATTATAGTAACCTGAGTAGGGAAACTACCATTCCATAGAGCAGATAGTCCACCTCTCATACAATACGAACTGTGCAACAATACTCAAAATACACAGTCATTACAGTATGTACCTAAAGAGATTTTAACAGTAATGACTAATCTATCTAATACATATTCATTATGTAACTAATATGTGTCTAAGACCATGTACCTAACGCGGATGCTCTGTGTACTTTTTAAACCACTGATCTAGGTGCTTGGCGGCAGTGGGGCCGCCAGTGTTTGATGCTAGGTGGCGCAGACCTGAATCCGAGGAATTCATTTGGCGCAAGTAAGTATTAGTAATGCAGTCAATTACACGGCCCTTAACGGCACGCTACTTGGTAGGTATCTAAAAGTGCCGGTTCTACAGACATGATTGATGCAGATGCCCTGAATTGATATTATTAAGTTAGTTAATATAAATTGAAGTGAGAGCCTACCTACACATACGGTATATGGTCCCACTTACCTTAATCTGGACCTGTTCGCGCTTCTGATTTTGCATATACCTCAGTCGTGAAGCTACCTTACAACAAGCGCACTATATAGTAATAATTAGTAATATTTAATTTGAAGACATAGTAAAGGAACAAGAGCTAACAAATGTAATACAAAATATCGCATAGTAGCTGTGGTTATAATGACAACATAAATCAAATTCGAGACCCGATAGTTTATAGGAAACAGCAACAACTGGAAGATTTTTCTTCAACTCTTACACTGCTGTCATCAGTTTTTAACATTAAATTCAGTACATCACCCTTTTGAATTCCAGCAGCAGATAATTTTAGCTCATCGTCATCCAGTGATCTATCTTTGAAGAATAGAGCTTGCTTACTTGTTTCAATATCTTGCTTCTCAGCTATCTTTTCCTTTACATTGAAAATGGTATCCTCGTCCAATTCAACTTCTACAGAGAGGATTACCCCACTAAATAGTTTTACATGTACTATCACGCCGGCCCTCACTTTAGAAATGAGCCAGATATCTCCTGGGCTCTCGATCACTATTGGGTTGATTTCTTTAATCACTTTCCCATTTTTCACGAGCATTTGCTTATTGGGAGGTATCTTGGTCAAATCAGATATCTTCTCAAGGATTAACTCATGGGAAGATGGCTGATTCAGCTTCAATTGTAAATACCGTCCTGTAACTAAGTTCACATTCAAATCCATTCTAAAACAAAATTTAATTTCTCCTACAATTATGTTTTCAACAAATAGGATTCTCTATTGAATATACCTATTTGCAAAGGGTTATCATCTTACCCCAAATGAATCACAAATTATGCCTACGAATCACTATGTTACAAGTAACTCGAGAGTTATCTAGAAGTCTAATCTATCTCTATATTTTCCAAAAATATACTATGCCGTGAGATTTAGTAATACAAGAATTCATATCAAAATGTGTAGATCATTGTAAATGTGTTGATACAAGTGAATGACTTAGTAATAATTTAGTTTATCAAAGCCTAAAACACTACTCAAAATTTTCAATACCGGGATATAATATAGCTCTAGATTCTAGAATAACCATTATAATAAAGTCTTCATGCTAATTCCCATTCAAGTTAGACGAGCAATAATAAATTTTTTCGATTTATCGAGATTTGGAAGCCGCTGGTACTTGCAATAATTTTATCGAAAAATGTTGTGCAACATATGTTTTTATATTTAGATATTCTTTAGCTATATACAATGATATTACACCCAGTGACGGACACTAGGGGGGGTGGCCACCCCCCAATAATTTCGAAAGAATAAAGTTTAAAGAAATTTGAGTAAATAAGTGGAAACACAAGGAATCTTTTACTTTAAAAGTGGAAGGAGTTAGTACAAATTGTAATAGAAACAACAACACCAAAATAGCATAATTATATAGCGAAATTGAGAAAAGACACTACTAATCCTCAAGTGTTCAAAAGCCTTAATAAAGGAAAAAAAGTTTAATGATGCAACTCGGACTTTTGATTCACCCAACGATCAAGCACTTTGTCCAATTTAGCCTTTTTAAAATGTCTTTGTTCATCGAAAGCAGCATAAAGTCACTGGCCAACGAAAATCTAAGCTGCTTCGAGCCCAGCTTAATATGCGATTCATCCACTAAAACTCCTTTCCACCGTTGCGGTACCCACATGTAAGGTCTTCGAGATGGCGAGAACTTTGAAAAGGTTGGGTCCTTTTCATATGATATACGATACGTCTAATATAAAATACAAAAGATACATGTAAACACAAAATCAGCCGCTGGCAATAAGAAGATTGATTGGGGCACTGACTAAGAATATTGAAAGTGTGATGAGTCCCAACTAATTTCACCCCCCAAACATTTCGTCAAGTGTCCGCCACTGATTACACTATATTAGACTGAACTTGTAGCGCATTAAAATATTCACTTTATGCATTGGTATTATTATACAATAATAATTGATTTTGAATAGAAACCACAGATACATTGTAACGGATATAAGTCCTATATACATACTAAATATAGATTATATTTTACGCATTGGATTACTTATTCGCTATTCCTGATTATATAATTATTCCACGCTAATTCCGAATTCATTATGCAACTATTATACATTAGGAGTTTATAGACTCTACACTACTAATATTTTCCAATTACAGACTTTCCTTTCTTGCTTTTTTGATGTTATTTATGCATTATATTTTATGGTTACCCTTAGCAAACTACTTTTTCCTGTATATTCCTTCGAAAATTTGGTAAAATCACTGTGACTACTTCCAACGCCTGCTCCGAAAAGAAAACCAGACCAATAGGGTATTGCCTTCCAGTGCTAACTAGTTTAAGAACTCATCTAAATGGTTGAGCAGAAAATGTACCTTTGTTGTTGGCCTGCTGATATTCTTTACCCAGGATATCTTGTTTGCAATTTCCTTTTCACGTTCGACCAGGGATAAACCTGCTTGAAGGCATATTGTATTCCGTTCTTCCTCTTTCAATGATTCACACACCTCAGGTATTTCCTGGAGAAATTTCGAATAAAGTTGTACCCATTACCTTTCAGTTCTCTCTCAAATGTTTAATGAATCAACTCAGAAACTGCTTGCATCTTTTCTTTCAGAATAGAAAATGTGGGATCTCTGAACTTTAGTATTGGTAAAAATATATCTACTTCCTTTTATCACTGGTCCAGTGAAATGGACTTAGTGATCAGGCCTTATCTTTCGTAGGCTATGCTTATATCAACTACTATTCAATAAAATTCATATGCTTTATCTTGACAGCTTGGATTTTATATTACCACATCGATTTTGTTATTATATCATCTTTCAATCTCTATTTGATGGTTTTCTTGAAATCTTTTCGTCAAAAACTATGCCTAATACTTCTAAATAACGAATAATGAAAATGTATGTTTATTGTTATTTGTATTCCTCTGCAATAGAAAACTATGTATCGTATTAGAACCGCCTTGTCACGCCAAAATTGGTATGGGCCAATAGTGGTCCGGCTGGACAATCATGGCTGCCAAATTTGCTCCCTCGAACCACTTTTCGTTGCCAAAAATGGTCCCCTCCTATCAGGGCTGTATCAACTCATTTTGAGTTGGCAAAAATACTCATTTTTGTCTACTAACTTATTCACTTTTCTTTAGCCAAATAGTTCAACTCATTCATTTTGCCGCTACAAACTCATTCAACTCATTTTAAATAATGATTTGATTTTGCTAACTCATTTTATAACCAAGATACGAGTTAAATATGAAATAATAAGTTTAAGACATTATTACTGAAGCAATGCTGTTACGGTGGAAACAAAATTAATTGTTACATCAATTCACTAGATGATTTACCATTCTTGGCACAGATAGTGTACTTACTTTTCATACCTCCAGTCCCGATTTGCGTTATCAATTCATACAACTAATTCATTCGATAACTTTCAACTCATTCAAGAAAATGAGTTGATTTTGCCAACTCAAATGAGTTAATACTGTCCTGCCCAGGACCAATTTGGCTGGCTAAAACTGGTCTCCCAGAGCAAATTTGGCAACCAAAATTGGTCCGAGGAGATCAATTAATGGTTTCATTTTATCTCCACTATTTGACACGAGGATTTGAAATCTTTCGGCCAGCATGGTCTGCCTCGTGGACGGAGATTTTAGACACCCCTTGGTTCCTGACGGGTGTATCTTGGAGAGTTACTGGCAGAGCATATGACATTTTTATCGAATTAGCTAACGAACCTGGCCTTACCTTGCCAATATCTCTTTCCATGTTTTGGGAGTTATTCAAAAATATTTTACGAAATCACTCTTCTTCCTAAAAGAAATCTAGGCACACTTTTTCCTAACAGGCTAACAATGATCTTAGTAACCTTCTGTCATCAGAAAACCTTGACGTCCGTCACTAACTGGGAAGTTAGCATTGCACTTCAAATACAGTCCAACTTCGTTTAAATGCGTACACGAGTGGGCCTTCGAAATTTTATACTTCTTCTCCGGAGTACGTAGTATTAACTGGAGCAATATCAATTGAAAAACATAGTAGGGACCTGATTTTGTGTAAATATTTGTTCGTGTTATTCGAAAATTCGTATAAACCGTGTTTGTACTGACGATGTAATACTGCACATTCATTATTCGCTACAGGTAACCTCATGATGCGGCACAATCGAGAGTAACCGCTTGTGCTGTACTTCAAAAGGTTTACTGTTCATGTGAAAAATGTGTTAATTCAACAATTTTTGAGTATTCATGTCAATTTATAGATATTTACTAATATGTGAGTTGGGATAAGTTCAACTATGCTCATACTTGTGTTTCTATGTCTCTTGAATCTGTTACATTATACTTCATCAAATACTTTGATGACATCTCCTGTATCTCTTATTTTGGCTTCTAAACTTGGTGTGATGGACGGTACAAATATGGACAAGAACCATTCAAACTGGCCAGACGACTCTCAACTACCAAGTTTTATGGTACGTCTATATAATAAGGTGATTAATAGAGCTCAACAGGATCCTATGAAGGCGATGAATTTGCTTGGTTATGGAAATAAGAAAATATTCGCGAATTCTATACAGACCTTGTATCCTATCTCTACGTTGAGAGGTTTGTTGTTGATTGTTTCCATTATACATACCTTTAAGAATCTGTATTTGTATCCAATATGACCATTTGGGGGTCCAACGGTCATATTGGTTTCCCGGAAATAATATATTAATGGAATGTAAGTAATGCGATATTCATTAAAAATTCACTAATGAATTTCTACACTATGATGTCATATTTTGAATTGAGCCTAAACTAGATGAAGCATGGCTGTTTGAACTTTTAATAAATCTAAATTGATTCCTAGGACGTTTTACCCTAAAAAGGTTCAATTCGCAAACATTGAAGGATTATTTTTTCTTTAATGGGATTTATAAAATTGTATTCTTATATTTTACTATAATTTGTCAGCATGTATAGCCGCATTGTAGTAGCCCATGCATCACCCCATCTACTGTACGATACTTCAAGGGGATGGGTCACAGGAAAAGGCCCATAAGGCTGCTTATTTCCAGTCTATTGTGTTACGATGCCAACCTGGAGGTGTCCCTTTGTGGATAACGTCTTGCTCCGCTGGTTCTGCCCTATGAATCAGATTCAGATCTCCTTCTGCCATCCCCCCGACAGACTTCCTTCGGTATGGACTTTTTCCTTTTCCCTTGGTTTATGGGCTACTAGCAGTTCTATCAACTATGCTGAGTCCGAATCTGAATTCCATATGCATCACTTCACAATTTTATAGAATTCAACTCACAAAATGGGAAAATTGAATAAATTACCAAAGTTTTTCTACCTAATGGCAAGTAGTCATGTAAAACCGGTGAGGCTTGTAACCTAGCAGGTTATGTTTGAATTCATTGATTACAAGAAATAGCTCTGTATTGGCTAAACATGTTATTTATATTGCATTTTACGATCTTTTCTGATTTTTTCATTTTTTGTTTCTGTGTTTCCTGATTTCGTTTGTAAAAGTGACCAATTTAGCCTATGAGTACCTCTTTCTCGGTTATATTTGTTCTAAATACTATATAGTTTAAAATTCTCACAGATTTTACAAGACTAGTTGATATTCGGTAGACCTGCTACCGGTTAGCAGACAATTGCTGCGGTTAACTGAAAATACCCATGTTGTGAAAATAAGGGTTCTTCTAGTTAGCTTTGTACATATATAATACGGATCTTTTTCTTTACTTTTAGGGGATTTTGGTTATCGATATCTGCTTCAAACTTACAATTTTAATATCTCCCTCCTGAGTGATAAATTTATCACTGGATATGTTCATGTTAAGATATTAGGAGATCAAATTACTGAACTCTATCCTCTAACCGTGCTAGCTGTCTTTAAAGGAAATATCGTTAATCTCTTTACAGATAAGAAATTATTATCAAATAAGAATTATCTTATTCCTCTAAAGAAATTATCTAAGTTAATAAGAGACGGATTATTAACATTATTTATTTTGGCTGACAAAGAATATACTTTGGATATATCAGCGAAACTTATTTTATATTCCCAAGATAAACAAACCTCAAGTGTTTACTGGCAACATCATCACAGGTAAGTATTGTATTATTACAATGCTACTATAATAGAAGTCGTTGTTGAATACAGCATGAATCTAGAGACATGGATTGTGAATTTTTAGGTGGACAAGAGGTGCCAGTATATAAAGATATATATCCGCGATATATAAGTAAAACATTAATTGTTGAGCACTGTTTATGGAAAATGACCGATTGTCCTAAAGGTTTCTGAAGGGGGCACTCTAAAGTAGGGTTCTTGATTTAATTCTTAATAAACAAATAATGTTAATACTTGTTGGTAACGCTAATAAGAATACACGGTTATAAGAGCATCTCCAATATAAGATCCATCTTCTAGAAAACGGTATTCTTATCTTAACTACCTACATATTTCTATTCTATACATAGGCGAATACAACCCTGACAATTTGTTTGTATAGATGATATATGTACGTGGCTCAAAGCAAATATTGATTGTACGTGTATTTTGGGATTATGGACCTTTAAGTGGCTAACCGCCACTTAAAGGTCCATAATTCCACAATACTTCACAATATATATATCAGCTGATCAATTCAGTTTCTTGGTTCTTCTTATTCAGTGATAATTTTGAAGTTTGAATTAGATTATTTATTTAGCACTTGATAATCTAGTAGATTCATACTTTTAGGACCGTGTGTTAATCAGAGCCCCGTTATCCATTTGAATCGTTCAAGTGCTAATTAGGTAATTTATTCTTTGATCACATCAATGTATCCATGTATCTGCTTCTTAATATATCTGGTCAATAATCAATGGATACCTACTGTTATGGTTTGTAACACATCTAAAAATCAGTTTACTAACCAATGACACATTAATGAGTGCTATAAACCTCAAGTAATCAGCTGGTCTATAACGCATGTCACGAAACGGGTTTACTACACGTTAAAGGTTTGTCACTTCAAAAACACGTGTCCAACCACGTCCACATCATCTAGACGAACTAATCCTGACAATTTGAACCAAATACGAAAATGTGGCTTTTGGGGTCCTGTGGTCCAAGGCCACTATTCATTGTGGCTCAGCCACTTTGCATGATCTTACCTCGAAAATTATTTATACGTTTGATTTGCTCAAATTTGCATAAATGTAGCTCAGAGCGTCCTCTACCCGAAAGGTCGTATTTCCAATTTATACAACTATTCATACACTATACTGTAACATATTTCATTTGGTGGGGAGTGTCACGCTTTATTGGTCCACCGCTTTAAATGGTCCGGTCGGATGGTTCGCCCTTAAAATTTGGTTCCCCTCTTTTTATTATATTAAATGCTCTTCACGATGTTTATTGCAGGCTTTACAAGGGCTACCAAGGCCAAATGGGTCACTCTATTAAATTCACTCAGTATTTTGCCTGGAGTACAAACATGTAATTCATAATAAAGATGTAAGTTAATCCCTTGAACATCTCTCAGTTACATACAAATAGATAGAAATCCACAAATACTATAATTAGAAGATTGATTAGTAAATAATTTGAGATAATATCCCATATAACACCCAGATCAAGTTATAATATACTCCAATTATATAACTTGGAGGACAACACAACCAGGGAAAGCCCTATATATATCTCTTTAGAGAATTAGTCCCTTAATTCTTCATTATTGGGATTATTCTGGGGTACATTACACTACATGGGGACCATCCATTGCCATATATGGTCCGGTCGTACCTACTTTGAGGGGACAAACTATTGTATGACAGGGACAGTCATGCAATAGTTAGTCCCCTCGAAGTCCATACCCCCGAGTGCATCAATTCTTTCTGATGTTTGTCTACTCAGTCCAAAAATGTTATTTAGATACTAACCTTCAAGATTAAACCAAAGTTTAACTTTACAATGCCTCTAAGTAATAGATGCATTGGAACCCCACTATTATTGATTTATAGTACTCTTGTGCACTCCAGGGGTGAAATAATTTCTCATTAATATCCATGTCTCTAGGATACTTGCCAACTTATCCGTGATTTGACACGATACTTTTAATTAATTAATATAAATAATTGTTAAATCATATTTGTACTGTATTATGGCGAGATGATTAGATGTTTTTATTAGGAATAGACGCTCCTCTAATGACATTCCAGATTATCCTCCTGACTCAGATCAATGTCAGAAACATAATCTTTATATTAGTTTTAATGAAATTGGATGGTCTAATTGGGTTTTGTACCCAAAAGGTTACTACCTTAATTACTGCTATGGAATGTGTCCTATCCCCTTATTATCTCATTTCAATGCTACCAATCATTCTATCTTACAGAATTCTTTATTTCATTTGAATGAGCCTTCTGTACCATCTGTATGCTGTACTCCAACACAACTCAATCCTCTAACCTTAATCTATTCAGATCCTATTACCAGAAGATATGTTATGAAGGTGTATCTGGATATGCAAGTAGCTGCCTGTGGTTGTCGCTAAATTCCATTAATTCTTATCACTTAATGCTAGTATATTACTTATTCAAAGAGATCACTTCTGTCACAAGTTGTTAATGATTAAATTAATCTATTTTGTTTGTATATTTGATTATCTAACAATTCAAATCTGCAACTATTTGTATGTATTGAAATTATCATATGTAATTATTTCTTTTGTATATCAAATTATCTTTCTTTTCTTGTGTATTCTTATTCTATTCTTGTACATTAGACTCTCGTTAATACGTATACCAGGAGATGGAGTTGGCAGGGCCATGCCCTATTTGACGAAAATTCACACATTTGACAGTTTATATGTTAGTGACTTTTGTATTTTTCGAGATGATTGAAAATTGAATCACCAGTCTAACTTGCACATGGCATGCCATGACATCATCATTTTAGACAAATGGCACTCATTTTAAAAATCGCAAATTTTCTGAATCTACTTAATACTTGAGGCTCGTATTCCCGACTTACACATCCTATTGGTGCGGACTGACTATATTGTCAACTTAGAGTACCAAAAATAGACACACCTCAATCTGGACCATGATATTATTTCTGAATCTTTTTTCGATGTTTCATCATTAGTGCAATTGAGGCACTAAGTTCCGCGTAGGTGACTCACGTCGTGAAGCGACCTAGAAAGCGAAGAGCTCTATTTTTATTTTAATACCTTGTGCTGTGTTAATATGTACTAAATACCATGGTTCATATCATTATGTATTTTTCAGTAATGAAGCGCATTCACTAGTCAGAATTTCGAAGTTGTCATTAGTCAGAATATCCTTAGTTGTCACAAGTCAGAATCGATTTTTAGACTGTTGTCACAAATGTAAAAACAAATAATCCAACGATCCGCAATTCTGCAATCTTTTCTAATAATTACTCCAACAAAAGTGCATCCAAACACAAAATCACCATGAAGTCCACATCCCGCCCCTAGGTAGCTTAATAACGAGTACAAATGAGTACTCAGATCCATAAGGTAGTGAACTAAATCCCTAATCCCCTCCCAATGGTACGGGCATAGCATTCTATACACTAAGGCAATGGTGCTGATTAATGGACTTGGACCAGGGATTGGGTAAGTCAGTTCTAAGGAAATAATGGAGATATATTAGTTGTGATAAGATTTAAACTGCACTTTTTGGCCTGAATATATATATAATTGNAAAATCGCCTAAGAACAATTTTTAAGTTCACGATTTGGGTGAATAACATCAAATACATGATTATTTGAAATAAAATTTAATGGACTTAAACGACATCCATGGTCCAAAAAATCGTACTAGTGAACAGGCCTTATTATAACGTAGGTCACGGTCTAATTCATATTTTTCCTTTCTATTTCCCACACTTGTTCTTTTGTTCAAATTAGAATTTTTCTATTACACTTTTCTGTCTTAATGCTAAATAAATGTTCTGCTCCTGGTTGTAGGAGTAACTATGAAGGTGAACCACACACACCCATTTTCAAGATGCTTAGTGGTCCACCTCGCATAGTTTCTCAATGGAAACAATTTCTTCACAGAGAATTTATTGAGGAAATTAAGAGGATTTACGTCTGCCTACAAAATTTCCGTGATGAAGATGTGAGTTTTTCTTTAGTATACCTCAACCCAACCGTCCCATCTTTCAAGAGTAATGCAGTCTCCCTTGACTTTGCCCACTTGCAGTTACCTGCTTTGCCATGTTGCCCCAGCTACATATTCAACTCAACCCAATGGACAAGTACTCAGTCAACTCGGTTAGACTTAAACACCAAATATCATGATCACCTGGCTCTTGGATTGAACTGAGTATGGAGCAGAAAAGCATTGATGAAGATAATTTTCAACGCGTCGATATGAAGATTTAAAGTATAAGCTTGTCCGTATTCTCTTCTAATGCAGTGGATACTGTGGCCTACTGATGAGAATCAACCCCATTTCATTCAACCGGTTGTATCGGATGTTGATTTATGAGTTGTAGCTTATCTAAAAAGTGGTCAACCATCGTTCGACTATTACCATGTTCAAATTCATCTGCAATGGATATATTCCCTGTCATCAAGCAAGTGATAGAAAATATCGAGCGTTGTGGATTGTATGTTAATGGTGTATGTACAGATAACTATCCTATAAACGTGAACATTTTCAAGATGTTTCCCCAGCCCATATTTGGGAGCCCATTGTTCCCCATATTCTTGATCCAAATGTAAATCTTACTATTTGATTTTGTGCATATCCTGAAATCAATTCAGAACAACTGGCTAAACGAGAAAGATGTCAATTGTACGTTTGTTTTTCCGAGCTTTGAAGATTTCCCAAATTCTTTCTGCCTCTTTCGAAATTATTCGAGTTATGTACAAAGCTGATCAATTGTCTCTACTCTCTAGCAATATTTGCTCCCCGCTTAACAGCAAAGGTATGTTTGCCTTCAAGTATCGAGTGGCAGAATGTCAAATTAGCATTGAGTTTTTGATAATTCTACAACCTCGACCCTCAATGTTTGTTGTTCAGAAATTCCTTAATTATTCAGATATTACTGTTTTTACATAAACACTTCAAGCTCTTGCATTTGTTGCTGGGTACACTGTTCATTCTTACATTAAGATATCAAACCGTTGTCAAGTCTGTTTATCTTTTCTGACCGAAGATGAAGAAATCCAAATTGGGGAATCACTCGACTCAGCTTACACTCTTGCAATTTAATTGACCACTGAAACCGCTATCCACTTGTGAATCGAAGTTATTGAATCCTTTTGGAAGATTTGTAAATCGATTGAAGATCGCTCTCTACTTTTTTAAAAAATGGTCACGGGACCATCTATACAACTTATAGTGAAAATTACGCTAAAAGTTATTGAAGAAGAGAGTCAAAGCTGGAGGATAGCTGTCCGAGTTTGTGATACAGTTGTTTGGGATATCCTAGAAAAGTTAATCACATAAGCCACTAACTGTTTCATCTCTTTTTTAATAAAGAACGTGAATTCTATACATAGACTTCGTACCTATCTATTTATTGACATTCTCATTTACCTACTCAGATTTTTATTGTATTTTCCTACCTTATATTCATAAGGCCATGTAAAGTAATATCTTGTTTCTCATCCCGCCGGTCTCAAATGTTATCCCCGTACGGAAAGTTTTATTTTTATTTTTCCGAATTTATGGATATTTCTATGGTCACAGGGTGTGCAATCCACATCTTACTACTTGCATAGTTCAAAAATTCAATATTTTTAATGCTCTGAGAGAATGTGGCAAGATAATCGAAGGGTCAAAAGTATTTCATATATTAACTGGATTATAAAATTAAAAATACAATACCGCCCGCCGCGTACCAGTTCCGAAATATTTCCGGATGAGAAACAAGTAATTACTTTTACTTGGCCTAATAATGCCAATATCATTTCTAAATCATTGAACATAAATTTAACATATCTGACAGAGGAAGCTGCATTTATCTGAATCATTTTTCAATATATTGTCACTTTTCCGAAAGTACTGATGTTTTTTGCATTCAATAGATTGATTATATTTAATCGATTATTCTAACAAACATAGGTAATACATAAATTTAAATACGAACGAAATGAAGTAGATGTATGGAGTATGATTTAGTGTATATCTTGAAAGTTGAATCAATGGTTAAGCGGCATATAGGACAAATTTGTCTTAGATTTTCTATATTTTGGCAGCAATCGGAGCAACAATTTGCATGCCTGCATGGCATAAATACCCAAGTTTCCAGTGGTCCGAAGCATACAATACAATGGTTCTCCATTGTTTGAGTATCGTCGATCACACCTTCATCTTCAGACCTACTTGAGGCTTCATCTTGAGTACTCACAACATTGCCTATTGTTAGGCTCATAGCTTTTAGAAATTCTAGTGGATTGTATACTCCATCTTTGAGTTTCTGTTTACATTTCATCCTGTCCTCATCTTGTTTTACGCCCTTCTTCCTTGACCTACTGATTTCCCTTCCCTCACGGAATCTTCCTCAACTGACCCAATATACATTTTTGAACAATAGCCTACCTTTAATCCATGGTCCAATTCACAAAGTGAGTGCACAGGCATTATTTAACCTAGGTCACGATACAAACTATCCAAATCTACTCGCCAAAAATTTGTTTTTGCATGGCTCGTATCTCGAGTCCTGGGGAATTAATTCTGTTCGTTAAGCGAACAAAAAACAACAATATATTTACATATCAACGGACAACAAACAGACAAACAACATTTGAGATATAATAATATAGTTGTTTACAGTACCATATTTGGACTCAGCATACTCGATTACCTCAGCATAACCATTGAAAGTATGATTCTACGTCAATTTTGGAAATTGTTTACTTTATGTACCTAAAAGTAAACAAATTACCAAATATTATAATATCTGTGGACTTGCCCTTGTGGCGTAGCGTAGACAGAGTGGTGCAAGTGGCGCAAATGAATCACTTGTATTTTTTGTATCAGGTAATGTCCTACCTCCTGCCCCGATTTTGCGTCACCTGCACCTGTGCGCGAGCACTATGCCAAAGCTGGCTAGGCTGACTTGCTCTCAACGGCAATATAGGGTTTTAACAAATATGCCATATCCCATTTTCGCATCAATTTGGATAATAATTGATACCTTGACGCAAGGTACCGAGTTCATCACGAAGCGACGTGCCAAAAGCTCGTATTTAGGTGAACCAATAATACTTACCTATAGTTCTCTGTGTAGCTCATGATACTAATTATCTAAGAACTTGCACATTACACAGGTCAACAAAAAAATATTTCTATCTCTTGGCTCAGATTGTTGGAGTGTTTTTAGGGTATATCGGGGTTGCTGTATCCGAAAATACTATTAG
>JAKMXF010000141.1:0-14278 GCA_024704765.1 Oopsacas minuta | reverse complement strand
ATGTATGTATGTATGTATGTATGTATGTATGTATGTATGTATGTATGTATGTATGTATGTATGTATGTATGTATGTATGTATGTATGTATGTATGTATACCAATCCAGTTCTGTGTTTATGCGTATGGAATTATCTTCCACAATATTCTACATTTTAATTAAAGTATTCTACAAGAACCAAGCAATCAAGTTGCAATTGAATATTCCCAAATACAGGAAAGCAACACAAACATATATTTACTCAATTTGAGTATGAATTAGCTTTGTGTTTAGGTAGAAAGAAGAAGTTATCAGGAGGTGGACCTAATAACATTGTACTCAGTTTAACCCAATCAGCTGAGTTATTAGAAGCCATTAAAGTTTCGAGGTCATCTCTTCCCTGGAAAGGAGGAGGTCTCTCATTCATTTTCTGAGGAATTCTCTCCAGGAGACCTACTGGGATATATCTATATAAGAAAGAGAGCCATTCTAGCAAGAAACGTCTTGTTTTCTCTACGCCTTCAGTATCACTGCCCCACCTCTCTATTCCATAGTTGCTGTATCGTTGTAACATTTGAAATCTCTCTTGACTTGATATATCCCAAACTCTGTGTTCCTTAATCTCAGTGAATATCCATGGTTTCATTAATGCACCTCTAGCTATCATACACCCAGATACACCTGTCTCTAAGCACCTAAATACAGTGGAATCTCATTCATATGAATTTATGGATAAGATAGACAAATCTGTATAGAATTCAGGTCTCTACAATAAATACCCAATTAATATTACTCCGGATTAGGCGAACATTCATCCAAATGTAATGCCCACTGCGCTGATATCTAAATGTAATGCCCGCTGCGCGATATCCAAATGTAATGCCCGCTGCGAAGGTAGTTCAACACTGATAGCTATTTCAATAGAATTCACAAATCGTGCATAGTCAGTAAATTTACATAGAGTTACTGAAAAAGTATGAAAAAACCTAAGCACTAACAAGCATTCTTAAACAGAAAGATATTTTAAGGTTGCTTCTGACGAAAATGAATTAGCACTGCGCTGCCTTGAGCCAGCGCTTGCAAACAATAATAATTAACACTAAAGAAATAAGAATAACTACACAATAGTTACTCACCGATAATAATCTTCATGAGATAGAATGTCTCCACAACCAATGAGTGGTACTGGGTCTGCTAGCTTTGCACACTCTGATATGTACTCCCAGTCAGCTAGCTTTGTGTATCTCTGAGCACGAGACCTCCCGTGTAATGTGATAGCATCTACTCCCCACTCCTTAAGGAGAGGGATAAGCTTGTGAGCAGAGGGCTTGCCTTCCTCCAAACCAGTTCGTAGCTTTACTGTTAATGGAATGTCAAGCACAGAACGCATGCCTCGGATTATAGAGCTGAGTCTATAGGAGAAAATCTTTGTCAAAGTCACAATACTGTCGTCGTCAAGGAAAGGATTTATGGTATGTATACTATTTTGTATTTATATCTGTATATATTATACATTTAGTGGAGTTCGCATATTAGCAACTCGTATTTGCACGAATTTTAGTTGTTAATATTGGACCTCCACTGTATATAATAGTAATGGAACAACTGATACAATTGACAATCACAAATATGCATGCATTAACTGAAGATTATTTCAAACATTTGTGAACATCATTATATCATAAACAATGAGAAAAGGCGATTTTTCCTTACTTCCTGCTGGATCCACAGAAGTTTCAACATATTCTCGCAATGCGACGCTAGCGTAACAAGTGCTAGGAAGTTCTAATACTTTCGAGTTTTGGCAATGCAGTGTGTTTATTAATGTTAGACCGCAATTTAGTAGCTGAGGAAATTATTTGATAACCAACACAAGTTCTACCTGGTAGGTCGTCCCATGAGAGCAGCTCCTCCTCCCTTATTACACACCAGGTCTATTGGACAACCTAGATTAACATCGATAAAGTCCACCTCTGAATAACTCCCAATAACCTCTGCACATCTCGTCATAGTATCCGCGTAACTCCCACAGAGCTGAGCACCGACTATAGAACTACTGTTTAGTGTAGAATGTCCCTGCCAATTGTAATGATTTCTTTTATCAATCAAACTCCATTCTTGCTGCATACCCTATTAGTGTATACATAGAGATAAAGTAATGAGTAATACAGCCAACTCTTATTGTATCGAACACGGATATATCAAAATACTCGCTCGTATCGGAGCCTGCGATAGTACAAATATGGTCCCAAACACTCGAAATAACATATATTCCAACGGTTACATCGAATCCGTTTATATCGAAGTAATTATCGTGGTCCCTTGAGCTTGGATGTAACCGGAATTGATTGTGTGTATGACATAGCTGTCAATATTTATAAAACAAACAGTGAGATTTGTTCAAGATCAGCTGATTTAGCTAGTTTTGGAAATGAAATTGATAACAAATGTGAGAATCTAACCACTATACACTATACTGTATTTACCCAGAAAAGTTAAAGTGAGAAGGCAAAAATGAAAATGATATTGTGTTCAAATACGTGAGTTTCACTTTGGATCCGCAAGACTTGACAAATATGATATACGTTACCTGCATAAGAGGAGATGCCATAGCCATCTCTCCACACGTAATCTCAGCTCCATACTCAGAGCATATTCTTCTGAAAGGAAAGTTCCCTACGGTAGTTAGCGGAGCTAGATACAGCTTCCCTCTGAAATCTATCTTCTTTCTCTCCTCGCGTATCTCTCTCGTGCTGAATATTGCAGATACATCTTGTGATTCTGAATTAATAGCTACAGAGTATAGGCGATAATACTACAGTCAAACCTCCGAGATGCGGGCAACTTATTTCCAAAAAGATTTAAATACATTTTTTAACTTTCTGCATATTTCTCAGTTATGTTTAGTTGTGCTTAACGTCTATCATATTTATTTTAGTAACCACAAACCGTTAGAGTATCGCCAAGTCAAATAATTGACAATATTATATATATATATATTACAGAACTGCATATTCCGTGTTTATTGGTAGGGGTACTATTCGCTATTAATTAATGCTATTCATATTCGGTTCGAGCGGCACGGTTGCAACCTTGATTTTAATAAGTAGAGCTATAGAGTGAATTTAGTCATGATCATCAAATCGTAGATCCTTTCAGAAACTCGAATCGGAAGTCGAAACGATAGTAATACCGAATATCATTTCAACTAGGATCGGGATCTGCTCATCTCAGCAGGATCTTGATCAGTAGATCAAGGAATTAGGCTATGCTAGTGTTGCTGCTTGCTACAGAATTCTGGACAGGGACCAGACAGAACTGAAATTGTCTTGATCAATTAGGATCTGGTAGATCCAATATATCATTAATATATCCTTTTACTAAGCCTCTTGAACCTCTCTTATCCGGGCAGTGCCGCACCGGAGAGTTCCCGGAGGTCAGAAATAACAGTAGCTATATGGGAGATCCCATTATAGCATATAATTAGGATAAATATCGAGATGTGTTTGAATTGACGAATATAAATGTTTTGACGGTTTGTCATTACAAAGAAACTTGTAAGATACTTTCTGCTACACATTTCTCCAAAGATGTCAGAGAAAAGTAACACTTAACTAACGGAAAGGTGTTAACAATGAAGTAGGAATTATGACAGGTCTATTATAAGGAAATTTTAAAGAAAATGATCAAATTCATTTCGATCAATTTGGAAAATAGTGCAAGGTAGAGGGAGTTTCCAGTATTTCAGGGGTCTGAATAAGAGAGGTTCGAGTTTAAATACTGGATTTAGATAATACCAGTGCCTAACATATTTGGTGGTTACACAAATAGAATAAACTAGGAGGAATTCATCCAGGAATTTCTGGGCCATTGAGCCAATACAAATTTGAGTCTCACTATCAGCACTTTGTGTCCTTCATGTCTGCATAATTGACACTTTAGGTGTTGCATCAGTCCAGTATCGGACAGACACAACTCTAATTTACAGCAAAAAAATTGATTTAACTTTCACAAATAATCAGATAAACAAACACAAGAATATTATTGACATATTATATATTAAGAAATTTGTATACAAATACAATAGAAAGCAAGCTAAGAATACAAAAAACCATAAACGTCCATAATCCTCCTATAGAATGTAGTAACAGATAGAATAAGAAGATAATAAAGTATCCAGATAGATTAGTCACAACCTCAGAAATACATACAGATATCTCCCGATTAGATGTATACATTATTGCCATTAGAGAGTATATCACTAGACCCCACCCTAGAGAGAATGCGAATGCGTAAAGAGCAATGTTACACATCGGCCAGAAGCTTAATATCGTACACAACTGGGAGGAATAGCTAGCACAGTCTAAGTAACGGTCAGATACTAAGTAATACACTGCCATGGAGAAGTGGGAGAGTGCTTGGAGAGAACAAGCTACAATTAGCAGCCATTTCAACTTGCAATGATTAATAATACAAATTGATACTATAGCTCCTATGATTAGAAAGATAGGATAAAATAGAGATGCGATTTTAGGATCAATTCCTTGCTGATTCTCTAATATCTGAGAGGAGAATGATACCATTCCTGCATGACCGCCTGCCTCTTTTAAAACTGCAAAAGAAGAAACAATCAAAATAGGTTTAAGAACTCTGAAATCCTTGAGTGAGCTAATACTATCTCTCCAACTAGTTTGAGCTGTTGAATTAGCAGTTTTAATTAATTTGATTTCCCTGTCAGCATCAAATGTATTACCGTGTAGATATCGTAGAGTATGCTCTGCTCTAGCTTCTAGACCCTGGCGAATATACCAAACCGGCGAGAGAGGAATAAACAGCATACAAACTGCAAACAAGAATAAGAGAAGGAATCCAACTATTGCAAGATATCTGAATGAAAGCCAAATACCAAGAAAATATGCGATCAATAAACCTATTCTCATACAGAATCCTATACCTCCACTCAACACACGACGCTGTTGGACACTACAAACCTCTGCAACGTATGAATTCAAGAATATAGTAGTTACACCACAATACAAACCTACAAAGCTAACTCCAATAATCAGTATATAAGATGTATCAGTAGATATTATCAATATCCATCCTATTGCTCCTATAATACAATCAATGACTACTAATGCATTAATACTGATGTTAGTTTGTAACAGACACGGAAGTAGTAGTAATCCTATTATCTTTGTAAGTATAGACACACCTGCGAATATAGGGAGAGTATAGAAACCTAGAATGTTCTCCTCGACTAGTTGTTTCTGTGTGGGAGATGGATAACCTAGAATAAATGATACAGAAAATGCTCCCAAGTAGCAGACAGCAACAGACAGGTAAGTTGGGATTTCTCTGAATTTGAACATAAGTAAATAACAATACATTGTAATGTATTATATACAATGTATACATGAATATAATGAGTGACGTAATAATCATACTCAGATTGTATTGTGACAGAGAACTACTTTGAATCATTTAAATGCATGTGTATATACGTATGACCAAATTCTAAGCCTACCATACACGATGCAACAAATTCCCTCAAAATATTAAAAACAAATTTCATGCGTGAATTGAGGGAGGATTTCAATTAAACGGGCTGCATGCGTTTGTCAGACTTTTGCAGAAGTGGCATTTGTCAGAATGGACTTTTGAAATGATATTCAATTAGGATTTTGTAAGAATTCATATTTCGGCCACATTTAAAATTTGTTAGTTATTCTTCACCTCGAGAAGCCAATATGTTGTATAATAATCAATTTGTTATCTATGTGGGTGTCAACAATTTATTGTGAAGGATAAGGTTACACTACTGTGTAACTGCAAACACTAGTTGACAATGGGATTGACTAGTATAAATCCTAATTCGAATTACTCGAGGTATAATCGAAAATGGAATTAACAATACAAGAGTACAAACGTTCACTAAGTAAAGTTGTTACAACTCTAGATGGATACAACTATGTTCATTCAAAGATTACCGAAGATTGTATCTATCTTAAATGCGCTTAATTCAGGTGTGGGTGCAAAGGAACTAGTAAACTAAATAGTTCGAGAAATTTAGTCACTCCGATGAATTCACATAATCATAGAATGGATGATTATAATGCTGCGGTTTACCAGCTTAAGACAAGATGCAAAACTCTCGCTAAACATTCACGAACGAATCTTAGGGAAGTATTCGATGATCAACCAGAAAGAATCCACATGCAGCTGATATCTCATTTGTGGAATGCGAGTCAGTAATCTATCGCGCGAGAAGGACACTTCAACCCAAAATCCCTTCTTCTGCTGCAGAGTTCTGTGAAATGTAAGCGACTTCCACCTTTAAAGATTATTATAAATTTTCGGTAACACATGGAATTCAAACAGCCGTAATATTCTATTCAAATGAAATGATCACATTACTCAATGAGGCAGAGAACATCCAGTTTGATGGTACCTTTCAAACTGTCCCCATTCAGTTTTATCAACTATGGACAATATTTGTCGCTGTTGGTAGACATACGATGCCTGCAATCCACTGTCTACTTACGTGTAAGAGTCAAGAACTATACTCGGCTATTTTGAGAGATCTAGTGTTACATGTGCCTCAATTTCAACCAATTGCATCCATGTCTGATTGGGAACCTGGTGCTCGGAACGCTTTTAGAGAATTTTATCCTCAAATGAAAGTAT
Source organism: Oopsacas minuta (assembly GCA_024704765.1). NCBI lineage: Eukaryota > Metazoa > Porifera > Hexactinellida > Lyssacinosida > Leucopsacidae > Oopsacas > Oopsacas minuta. Next base: position 7,612 of record JAKMXF010000141.1, on the reverse strand, counting down.
AAGGGTGCTGGTTCCACTACACGCAAAGAATTTGAGCGAAAACTCAGAAATTGGGACTGAGTCAAAGTTTTAAGAACAACGGACATATCGCCAAGCTTTACGACAACTAATGGCTATTCCATTTTGACTGCTGCCCTAATCACTTTTACTTTGATCAAAATTTCTGCAGTACCAACTGAAGACGTGCCGAGATTAGAAAACTTATGAAATATTTCAAGAAGCGTTGGCTTCACCAAATATCCCCTGAAGAACTCTCCATACATGATATTACTATCTCTATGAACAACGGAGCAGAGAGTTATCACTCCAAATTAAAGACTAGTATCAGATGCAACCATCCTTGAATATGGACTTTCATAACAAAGCTCAATGAGATAATTCAGGACACTGATAATGACATTCGTCGCCTGCATCAAAGAAGATAAATTAGCAGGCAGAGATGTAAAACCGATATCAAAAATGAAGAACAAAGGATTGTTTTCAAACAAAAACTTAGTGTTGGACAAATAAACCCATGGGAGTTTCTTCAATCGATGAGTCGCACAGTTGGGAACATCAAAACTATCCCTCCATCAAGTGAATCAGAATTTTCTGAAGGTGAAGGTTAAGATATGATGATCAAAACATCAACACAGACCTATTTGCGTTGTATGCCTTTCTCAAAGAAGTAATACATGGGCATTCATACCCTACAGACATGCTAGCTTTTGTGGCGATTGCAGCGAGAGGATTGTTAACTTAGGACAGAATTGCCCTATATGTCATAGCAATATAAATGCCAGAATGGAAAGATTTACTAATTGATATTCATTCATTATGCTAACATTAAAACCTCTAATATACAATTTATCATCATATATTTCAAACTTCAAAGTGACACAAGAAAAGTGTAATTTCTGAAACGTGACAATTCTGACAAATGCCAGTTCTGGAAAAGTCCATTCTGATAAATGCCAGTTATGCAAAATTCCATTCTGACAAAAAATAACTTAAAGATTCTGACAAATGCAGTTTGCCCCAATTAAACAAAAGTAAATGAGATCCGCTATCCATGGTTAAATATCTAATACGTAGTATATAAGAGACCCATTTCTATCAAAACAGAACTAACAACATTACAACGTCAGAAATACAAGTACTGAAGCAGTCTGAAGCTTCTGTTTAAAAAGAAATTTGAACAAAGTTCTTCCCTACTGTCCGAGTAGTGAAAGTGTAATTACTGGACAAGCGGAAGAAAAGTTATATCCATATTAAAAATGCTCAACAAATAATTATCAATACATTTCAAAAGCAGGTAAACGCGTACACAACAGCTCTAGAATCATAGTACAGCACTACTATATTATTATCACAGGTGACTGCTACATTTACTGGAATCATTGACTTGTCTATGACATCTATTGTATGTAAGTGTTTGGCTTGTTGTGAAAATATTTGTATAACTTTCATATCACTGATTATCAAATTACCATTGTACGGATCAACCCAGAAATTATGAGTCTTGATGAGTGGATTCCGGAGTTCTTGTGTTAAAGAAGAGTTAATATTATTACCATCTAGTGTAAATAGGAGAATTTCTCTACTAGCTCTAAGCAGTTTTACATAGAGAATATCTGATGATATTCTAATAATACAGGGACGGATTAGAGAGGGATGTGTGATACAGCTTTTATAAGTAAAGTGATTAGCGTCTAATACTCTTATATTGTTAAGACAAGGATCTGGTATATACAAATCTTCGTGCTCAGAAAAAGCGAATCCGTGTGCATTAACATATTCCGTACTTGGTGTATTAAGACAATTTACATTCGATATTTTACAATAGCCGCTATCTTCACTGAAATGAAATAGGTTACAAATATTCCAGTCAGATACATATACGTTATCTCTTGTAAGGAATATAACTAATGGATAGTTCAATTCTACGTGAGTGAATGTAGTAATAAATTCTAAACAAGAAGAGAAGATTGATACTCTACCAAATGGTTTTTCATCAGTTACATAAATGAGGCCAGTAGATCTGTCTATATCAATATCTGATGGGCTGCATAGTGATTGTAGTGTATGTGTATATTCTACTGATACGAATTGTTCCAGTGTGATTAAATGAAGTTAAGAAGGGTGTTTTTCTATCAGCTACATATAAACATTCTTAAAAGATAATAGGTTGCTATGTATGGATTTCTAATTAAAAGAGTTTAATATAAAGTAGCACTCAGCAGGGTATAACGATAGAGTAGCACTCAGCAGGGTATAACGATAGAGTAGCACTCAGCAGGGTATAACGATAGAGTAGCACTCAGCAGAGTATAACGATAGAGTAGCACTCAGCAGGGTATAACGATAGAGTAGCACTCAGCAGGGTATAACGATAGAGTAGCACTCAGCAGGGTATAACTGTAGAGTAGCACTCAGCAGGGTATAACTGTAGAGTAGCACTCAGCAGGGTATAACGATTACCTTCAGGTGATTACGGTAACAGTTCATTAAAGTCAATCAAATTATTAAAATCTAAAATTGAGATTTTCGATCCCAATGATTGGAAATGAATAAAAATAACTTTGCAGTGGAATTCTACGAATTGATCGCAAATAGTAAATTTGGAAATAAATAACAAATCTAGTTTGATTACAATCGGTTACACTTATAAACGGAAGATCAGAAAGATCAGTTTCACTAAGACGAATTTTTATGATATTGTACTAATTTCAGTTTCTAGAGGGTTAGGTTTCATACGAGGTCTACTATATCAGATAGAAAAGTTCAATCACATAATATACAAATCAAACTCTCTCTATATTAAATCATAACTTTAGGAAAGTTCAAATGCTTAAGCCGGTAGACAGCAACCTGGGACGTGTGGCCTCTAAAATGTTTGCGTCATGTTCATTGGTCAAGAGTCGGTGGACCAGGAATCAAAATATCAAACAAAATATTCTACAATTGAATTCAATTGGAAAGTTTACAAATCGATAATTTGGGTAAAAGGTAATATTGATTTTTACAAAATACGTTTACGTACGTATTAGTTTTCTTACACCATGGATAATAACTGAATACATTATCTAATTCAAGGGGCAGAACTTTCTAGACATCTTTCCTCTCCTACGATATAGGCGGACTTAGGAAATTTCTAATTAATACTAAGTCGATAATCCCTGAGAATGTACAGTGGAACCTGCAAAACCGCACTCGTTGAGACATGAAAATTTGTCGGTTTAGAAAATTGTTGGATTATGCAAATGAATTTGTATTGTCGGAAGCTATTTCATATCAGAAACACTGAGGGGTTATAGAGTTCATCCGGAACATAGAGGTGTCGATTTATGCAGGTTCGACTGCATTAGTGAAATGAATTGGTACCTGATAAATATATATAAACTTACAATCAACAGGAGTAACAGTCTGTATAGGAATAACTGTACTATTCACACTATTATCAGTAGATTCTGTTTTAGCAATTTCTTTACTAGAATTATTCTTTGAATCCATGGTTTGTAGATATTTGTCGGAACGAGGGAGATCAACCTTTCCCTTTCTCAATTGACTGTAAAGGAAATTGTAATTTGAGGGCTGTTTCTCCCTTTTAACTCTATCTACTACTTTTCCTGTCTGGGAGTGTCCCTTCATAAATCTACAGGTAACTCCGTAAGGACATTCTCCATCTCTTTCATAGAGTATACATTTATCTCCTAAGTCAGCAGGCTTGTTAGCTAGATAATCATCCACAGAATGAAGAAATCTACAGTTTGGTATCTGAGAAGAAAAAACGATAACTAAAATCTTATTATAGCAAGCTGACAAGGTGACAAGATGACAACCCCTCCCAGATCATTTCGTAACTGATAGGTGTAAAATGGTAGATATATTACGTATCATTGGTTATCCAAAACATGCTAACTGAAGATTGCATTGCGTTATCATTATCCATCATTTGTGACGTCATCATACATAATAATCTAGTTTTGTTCCGTAAATATAAATTCTGTAATAAAAGACAGTAAATATCCTAAGCAGGAACCTAGGATGCTACATACAAACTCTAAGTAACTCCGGGGAAAATCGGGCGTGCGATATTCTGATATAATCAATAATGAATATTAATAATAATAATATGTCTATTACGTTACTTACAAAATAAGTGCTTGTACCTTACGTAATTGCTTACTTCACTGTTTATGTACGTAAAGTAGGGTTTCTCAACCTGTGCTCACAGAGATTTGATAAAAGATTTGGTCAAATTGAAGCTTCATGACCAATTTGAGCAAACTTGACCAAATACCTGCGTCTGGCTATGATAGAAATTTCCTAAACAATGTGGCCATATCCCATGAGAGTTTGAGTTTGAGAATTACAATAATAACTGTGAAGGTATAGTCATTAAAATATAAGACTAACTCACTGCAGAGCATTGAGAACCTCTGACAATAGACCGACATAGTCTGTGGTGAGGAAGCTCTCGAGCTGATCTAGGTCTGTGTTTATTCTGTCCTCTAGCCTTCTTCTTACCCTGCTTACCATCTCCTGACGCATCCTCTCTCACTCTCTTCAGGATATACTCCTTCTTAACTGCTGCTATTCCAGCACTACGCAGAGAAGAGTCAGTAGGGCTTGTAACCAGGACTTCACTCTCTGTAGCCAGTACTATTGAAACGACTGTTGATATATAACAAAAACTATCGAAGTATAAATCATACAATGAACTAGCGGTATATCAAACACATGAATATATCAAATAGCCCGCAAATATCGAAGTTAGAAATTGGACAAATAAGATTCTGACACGAAAATTTTTGCCTCCCCAAGAGACCAAAGTTTTCATATAAATAGGACCTACCATGTAAGGCCCCAAGGTTTATGTTTATAAATTATCAGTATTATTAACATCAAATAATGTGAGATGAACTTTAGAAGAGCCAAGATCTGATACAAGAGGTGTATCAGTAAGTAAAAGCTTGATAATGAAGTCATTAGAGAATAAATTAATTTCAATAACAAGATCAAGCTCCAAACACCCAACCAAACAATCAGATGGTAGTCCGCATCTGGGCAACATGTTCTGGAAGCTTGGACACTAATCGGAGATCCCAAACTATCTAGTACAGTACACAATCCTAAAGTATGGATATGATTGAGGCCATTGAGGTAGGTTGTTAATGTTAATTGTCTAAACAGTGAACTTATTCAAAGATTTTGTAAATGTGATTGTTTGTATGTTTGTTTGTTTGTTTGTATGTTTGTTTGTATGTTTGTATGTTTGTTTGTTTGTATGTTTGTTTGTATGTATGTTTGTATGTTTGTTTGTATGTTTGTATGTATGTGTGTTTGTTTGTATGTATGTTTGTATGTATGTATGTTTGTATGTTTGTTTGTATGTTTGTTTCTCCGCTTGTATAATAATAATAATAATAGGGGAAGATATCTGCGTATATAACATAGAGAATAGCTTCTATCCTTCTGTTGACGATTCAGAAAAAGTAAACAATTACATTTTGGTAATCGAGTATGCTGATTCCAATTTTCACTCTTTTGAATTACTCATATGTAAATTCTTTTGTTGTTTTTATGAATATAAAGTAAACAAATAGCTGAAATCTCAAAAAATATACCCAAAGACTTGCTCTCAACAGACATTTTAGAGTAATCAAGCACGCTGAATCTGAATTTCGCATTTAAGTTTCAAACTTATTGTTGATTTTATGGATATATAGTAAACAAATTGTTAAATATTCGAGGATTAATTCAATTTTGCACTATAATACTTTTGTAATTCCGTGGGACGAAGTTCCGAGTCTCATGCGAACACAGTGTTCTTAAGCTGCGCAGCGGAAGCAAGCGAACGACTCGTATAAGGATATATACATGTTAATAAATTATTCCCTGGTCCTAGGTATGGTATAATTCTGGGATCCAAGTTGCCTCTCAAACACGAACAGGGAATAAGAGACAAGCTTGAAACATTTTCCAAAGGTTTGCCCAGTTGTGTTAAATTCTACTACGGATAAATATATAATACTATATATGACTGGTTGGCAGTCTTCATCGTTTGTACAACTCCTTATTTCCTTAAAATGTGCTTCTAGATGATATTGTATTGTTTCAATGCATTACTAATCCGAAGGGAATATTTAACAATTGGAACATTGTTGTACGGAGTACAGACCATGTACTCTACCCTACAAGAATACTTACAATCAGTCAGAAATTGAACAAATATGCGTAAAATAATCGCATTCTTGCAGACAATGATGTAGGGCGGTGGTTCTGGCTTCAGCTAATTAGTAAATGCTTTTGAAGATAATAATGGGTATTCATAGGGAAATTCCAACTGATATTCAGTACTGTGGTGCTAACACATATTTTGCAATATAACAAAACATGGGATTGTTAAGGAAGTTTGAGCTGGAATTGACAAAAAAATATGAAAATTCAGCTTAAGTTTGTACTATAGTTCCTTATAAGGTAAACGTGTATGATAATATCAAGAAAATATTTATATGAAAGAAGGAAAGCGTGATACTACAATCCATTCTTAATTAGCTGAAGATGTAATAATGGTTCCAGAGAAAGACCAAATAGAATATTCCTAATCTTGTTAGACACTTCGCATACCTCCTCTGGTAAACGTGTGAAAACACTTTTCCCCCCGTCCTACACCCTGGTAACCTAGTCCCCCTGCTGTTTACCCTTGATAGAAGCTTGAAATTGAATCACAGGTACCCCTCACTGACCAAAGCCATGTGAGAACTCCTGTATTATCACAGAAGGCGATTAAATGCAATTTAGTTAGATCATAAATAATAACAAATAAAGATTCCACAAAAATTTAACCTCGAGACACGTAGTGCTGAGTATATCCCGTCACATAGCAACCCAAAAGCACTAACAAATGTAGCTGTTTATACTTATGATAAAACAAGGGACTAAGCTCAAGGATACTTGCGCCAGTTGAGCAGCGACCTACTAAGCTAAGTGCGCTAGTATGTATGTATTTAAATGCAGACACATCCAGGACAATGGTGACCCTTTGAGCACCCTAGCCCTAAACGATGAAATAATGTAGTAAGTAAATGTGATCACTAGTTGTTATCAAAGATAAAATATCGAAGTCATTCTTTTCACCTGAAGCTAGTGGGTTAGTTAAGCCGCCAAAATATTCAGATTCTGCATAGAGACATAAAACGGTGGCTAATTGCCAGCAAATATCTATTTTAGTTGCTTTGGTTCGCAACCAAACAACCAAATATTTTAACATTTGGTGTAGAGGTATTTGACTATATTTCCATGGGAAAATCTCTTAAGCACATCAACTTCTGCATTCAGCAGTTCGAATTGCCAAAATAGAAATATTTCATACAACAATTCTCAAATAATTACTGCATGAATTGTGGTAAATCATATATTGACACCTTAACAATGTAAAATATTTTAAACCGTATGAAATATCAAAAACTCTATATTTCATATTTTTCACGTCTAAATTTCAAAGAGGGATATACAAGAAATGATTACGATCACAAATTGAAAGTGATAGCTAATACAGCATAGCAACTAATTCTATAAAAGGAATGTGAGTAGTTATAACTGGAACTAATTGACACGTGGAAAGCTA
>JAKMXF010000140.1:0-14328 GCA_024704765.1 Oopsacas minuta | reverse complement strand
TCTTAGTGAATACCAATCTTAGTGAATACGGTTTAAGTATGTACTTAGTACTTAAGTACTAAGTACATACTTAAGTATGCTTAGTGAATACGGCCCCTGGTTTACTCACAATAAAATTATTATGACGTCACAATGATGTATAATGGCTATGACAATAATAACTATGACCCAACAGCAAGGAATACTTCATAGAACAGGCTGTTATTAGTAGTGAAATGCAAATTTTAAATCACAAATTATAAAAAATCTTGACGTGATAGAAAAAAAGCGACTTCATATTCGTAATCAGCGTAAGCAAATTATCTTAGAAGTCACTATTTTCGCCAGAAAATAAAAATCATGTCGACCAGTGTTATTATCCAATACAATATCGTTGTAATCAAAATATTCGGATAATCTTTCGAACATACATACATTCCCTGAGTCAATTTTCTTCTCCAATTGTGAATTTTCATTTGGAAAGCTTTGAGTTTATCACTCAATCAAACATGTACTTTTCTTTTCCCTTAAGTGAGAGATTCAGTACATTGATACGATCAAATATATCCACAAGATAAATTAGAAAAACATTATTATTGGAATCATTGATTTGTGTCAAGAATTCATGTCTTCCGTGTTGACCAAGAAATAGTTTAATCTCTGGAAGCAACTCCAGGACTCGTTTAAGGACATTACCTTTGGAAAGCCAACGTACTTGGGTGTGGGAAAGTAGAGTCTGATTGCTAGCAGCCATACCTTCGCAAAGTTCCCTGAAAAGCCGAGTGTTAAGAGTACTCGATTTAATTAAATTTACGATCTTAATAACTAGTGTCATCACTGTTAAAAGCTGTGCTGGCATAGTTTTACATGCAAGTGCTTGTCAATGAATCATGCAATGTGTGCTTGTGACTTCTGGAGATCTATCCTTAACAAGCTTTTGGAAACCAGAACGTGAACCAAGCATTGCTGGCGCGCCGTCGATACAAACTCCATACAAATCCTTCCACTCAATTTTATTATCTTGGAAAAAGCTATCAATCAATTTGAACACATCTTGTGCCTTTGTTGTGGTTTCAAGTTCACAACATAGCAAAAACTCTTCCTTAAACCTCCGGAAAGAGTAGAGCGATTTGTTTGTAATTTGGCTCAGTGGATCAGAACACACCTTCAAGATTTGAGTACTGTTTGGTAGTATTTTAACCCGCAATACAAAATCCTAATTGCATATCCATGCTGCGGGTCAAAATCCTACGCATATATTACATCGTAGGATTTGGACTAGCATCAAAATTTATTACACTAATTACAGCCGTAGGAGTTTGACCCTGAAATAATCTTACTTCTCTTTCATTTGACTTTTTCGAATTCCATACACTCTCATTACGTAATTACCACTAAATGTACGTAATGCAATTCAAATTTAGACTAGCTATTCATATAGCTAACTGAGTAAACAAGTCAATTTAGAGTTGGATTCTAGAAAATAGTGAATTTGTTTGATAACATGTAAACTATGTCCCCACTACGTATTACAAATTTAAATTTTGTGCCAAGTTGTCCAAAAGTTCGTGAAATTGCAAATATATTTTATTTATCAATGATCATGCTCAACTAATTATTGGTCATAGTTTTCAATAAGTTCACCCCTAACCTCGATACATTTCTTCCATTTTGATGGGAGTTTATTTATTCCTGTGGTGTAGAATTTTTCAGGGGTACCTTGAATCCATAAATTTACAGCGGACTTAAGATGCTCAAATCGCTGAGAAGTTTACTTCTAAGTGGTCTTTTCATTTCTGAAAAAAGGCAGTAGTCGCTGGGCGCTAGATCTGGGCTGTATGGGGGATGTGGGAGTAACTCGAGCCGTAAATGTTGAATTTCAACCAAAGTTCGCCTGCTGGTATGGGCTAGGGAATTATCATGCTGATGCAAAACATGAGAACTTAACTTGCCACGCCTCTTAGACTTGATAGCCCCGCACAAAATCTTCAGAACTTGAACATCGTATTCAGTATTTATTGTTACTTTGTTAGGTAACCAATCACTCATGATTATTTCCTTTGTGTCCCAAAAAACTGTTGCCATCCGTTTACCTGCTGATGCGACGGCTCTGGGTCCAATAGGAGTTGTTTCATGCCTACGCTTCCATTGACTCGTCTGTAAACTGCTCTTAGGTTCATAAAAATGCAACCAAGTCTCGTCCCCTATGACTAAACGATCAAAGAACCTTGTTTCCTTCTTAGAAATCCGTAAGAGCTGGCGACTGACACGAACCCTTTCAACCCTTTGAGTTTCAGATAACAATTTGGGAACCCAATGAGGAAGAACTCTGGACATTCCCAATTGTTCAGTTAGAATCTTATCAAGTATTGATTTTGACATCCCCAATTCTTCCTCTAACTGCCGCAGAGTCACACGTCAATCTTTATCAAGAATGTTTGATATAATTTGGATATTTCCTTGGTTGGAACATGTTTTCGGACAACCAGGTCTTGGGTTATCATCAACAGTTGGATTCCCATCATTAAATCTGTCAATTCAATTGTAACCCATCGATTTACCAGGGCATTTACTACCATAAACCTTTTCCATCTCATAAAGAATGTCGCTTCCAGGATTATTTTGTTTCAGGAGAAACCAACTGATATATCGTTTCCCATGTTCTGAGTTTTCTATTTTAGAAAAAAATACGACAATCGTAAATGATGCTAAATGAATACCTAAACTAAACTTTTTGAATACAAAAGTTAGAATAATTGAGATAAGGGATATTAGAATTAATCGAAACAATAGGGTAATTGATAGAGTGTATATAACACAAACTAGGGATAAAATTCCGCGAAGCCTTGGACAAGCAAGTATAATTATACAAAATGCCAATAATAGACAGTGTATAAGAATATTTATAATAATATAACTTGTACAGAAGGTGCTAGGTACTTGGTGATTGTATTTAATAACCCATAATAAATAATATAATATAACATGTCAATCTATATATTGCAATATATTCTATCAAATAACAAAAATTTTACAAGCATTAGCATAATAGTGAATATTCGGAATATCTTAAGTACGAATTGTAGAAGAGTTCATTTTTGCCCATTTCTCTATACTTCCTAATAAGCTTTAAGTGATATACCACTGAAATATGCTCATCGATTGGACCAGCGTAGACCATGCATTTGTTGCGGGAGTTTGGTATGATGTTGATATACACATAGAGTTGATGTGAAAACCGCGAGCCTGTGGCACGCTGCATACTACTTGAAAACACTAGATTTCTATAAACAAAACAACTCAGCTGCGGTGGCCTCCTCCTTCCCATTACAGCCACCCCTAACGCTAAAGGTTAAACGTTAACGTCACTTTGTTTATGTGTGTAGTGTAGGAGCGAGTTTCTCATGTAGTTGGGTTAAGTATGTGTTGTTGGCAAGTGGTGATAGTTCAAGGTTTCAATTGAAGTAGCTCAAAGTCGATATTTTCATAGATTGAGTGTTGTTGCAGTGTTTCAAATGTATCTTCCATGGTATCCAATTCCAATATAGAGTCTGTCCAAGAATTATTGCAGCACCAAGCCATTTGTAGTCAAACCAGAATTTACTGAATATGCAACTAGCTATATACTCGAAACATTCGAATTTCAAAATCTGAGACGCTACCTCTCTATTCCGTTTAAATTTTCAAAATTACAATATTATTGTTCTCAGTCACTTAATAGATAATTATGATGTCACTGTTTTGATATAATTCACTCGTAATCAGCGTTTTTCCCCTAACTCTTTAGCATAGATTATTTCAATGGCTCAAGAGTCATCCAGAATAAAGATTGAGACCATGTTGAATGGAGGTAAACATACGCCTACTGAGATTTCACGACTTTTGAAAATGAATCGGATTACTGTCTATAGGGTGAAATAACGACTTGATGCCGGTGTTTCCATTAAACACAAACAAAGAGGTGGGAGACCTGGTAAATATGCAAGAGCATCAAGTATTCTGCTGCATAGATAATTAAATCAGATCCAGAGATCAGTTTACGCAAACTGGCAAATAAATTAACAGAGAAAAAGAAGATGAAAGTTTGCAAGAGTACTGTTCATTAGACACTGCGTCATCTAAAGTATTCTAAGCTTTTTCTCGCACAAATTCCGTTGTTATCTGAAAAAAATCGGTTGTTTAGGATTGAGTGGGCGCGCAAAAACATGAATAAATTATGGTGCCGGGCTGTTTTTGCGGATGAAGCATCTTTTGGTTGAATAGGGGGAGAGTCAGAATGTGGACAATATCGGGACAAAAATGGTTCCAAAAAACAACGAAGCATTCGTCAAAATTACACATTTGGGCGGCATTTTCGTCTTTTGGGACGTTTCCTATCTGTATTTTTCGACAGAACTTGGACGCGAAGCTGTTTGTTGATATTTTACAATGGTATCTAGTCGACCAAGCAGAGGTGTTTCATGGAAACCGCTGGTTTCTTGTTTAAGACAATGACCCTAAGCACAAATCTAAGTTAGTCAAAGGATGGATGTCTGAGAATGTGCCGAAAAGTGTGTCTGAATGGCCAAGTCAATCACCAGATCTTAACCCTATCGAAAATGTGTTTGCAGTCCTGAAGAGTCATGTTAGCAAACAAAATCCTAAGAACTTAGCAGAGCTGGAAACTTTTATTTTGGGAGTTTGGGATTCACTGTCCCCGGAATTCCTAAGATCTTATTGGAAATCAATGAAGCGTAGGTGTCAGATGGTGATTGACAATAATGGAAATAAGATTAACTACTAATTTGAGTATACTGTAAACAAATTGATACCACCTTAGACAATATATGACATAAAATTCAGATTTTTTTATGGAATAACATTTACTTTAACAGTGTTGCAATAATTCTTGGACAGACTGTATCTTCCAATGAATCTAAATGCATAATAAGTATGTGAAATGTAGGAATGCTATTAACGTATTAATCGAATCAATACAGAACATAACAAGTTTTATATGTACATAATTATGGGCTGAGTGAATTAGTTATAGTTCAGTACAATAATGTCTCGCTAATACAGTGGTTCTCAAACTGGGTGCCGTGGAGCAATTTATAAGGGATCGCGAGATAGTAATATTCTGAAAGTATAACTTAATGATCCTCAAATTTAGAATCCAAGGTGCAAAGAATTAACTTGAGGTTTTTCATTATAAAAGTGACATCTCGAGTTTATTCTTTACACTTGGGTTGTAATTAGTAAACTTCTTAATCAATATGCATATCATGAACTACATATATTAACTTTATACTTGTATTTTAGTGACATTCAATCATAATACAGTGGATTCCGCTTAATGTGGGCACATCGGTCCAGCACGTTTCGTCCACATTATGCGGCTGCCCAGATTATCCGAAGTTTAATCAATTCATGATTTCATTAATAACCATTCTAGAGTTACCGTCCTTTAGCATTCATGGAATCTCGAAGCGAACGGACTTGCTTATTTCAGAGAAGATAGCTCTCCTGAAGAAATTCCGTTCCCAACCTCGGGGAACAAGCCAGAGAAGTTATGCGAGCTCATCGGGGTGCCAAAGTCCACCGTTTCGAAGTTACTGAATGAAGAAACTTTGCTTACAGAACGATGGACACTAGAGCAGGCAAGTCTTGGGAAACGGAAGAGAGATGGAAAGGATCCAGAGGTCGAGGAGGCATTGAATCTTTGGTTTAGTGCTGTTCTCACCAAAGGCATTAGAATCAGTGGACCAATTTTGAAAAATAAAGCCGAGGAACTCGCTCAAATGCTAGGCAGGTCGGATTTCGAAGCAACTGATGGCTGGTTGTCGCGCTGGAAAAAAAGGCACACGATAAAATATAAGCGAGCCCATGGTGAGAAGGGTAGTGCTGATATGGTGGAAGCTGAAAAGTGGATGTCATTGTTTTTCCTCAGCTCTTGCGCGAGTATAAGCCCGACGATATTTACAATGCGGACGAGATGGGGTTGTACTACCGAGCAACTCCAGATGGCTCGTTATGTTACGCTTAGCAACAGCTCAGTGGTTCAAAGAAGGCTATGGACCGTGTAACAATCCTGTGCTGTGCAAACATGTTCGGCAATGACAAAGTTAAGCTACTCGTGATCGGGAAGAGCAAGAAACCTCGTTGCTTCAAGGGCATAGATATGGATACGCTGCCAGTCAGTTACCGTGCGAATAAGAATGCGTGGATGACAAGTTTGTTGTTTGAAGAGTGGATCACTAGGTGGGATTCTGCTCTAGGAAAGCAATCACGCAAAATCCTTCTTCTAGTGGATAACTGCACGGCGCATCCAGCTCTTGACACGCTGAAGAATATTCGCTTGGAATTCTTGCCACCAAACACCACCTCACTAATACAGCCAATGGACCAAAGCATAATTAAGAACATCAAGGGTCATTATAGAAAAGAGCTAGTGCAGATGACCATTACCGCTATCGAAGACAACCTGCTAAGTACATCTTGCACGGCCACAAAAGTAAGTGCAAAAATAACCGTCTTAGATGCTATTCGTGTTGTAGCCAAGAGCTGGCGACAGGTGAAGACCCAGACTATAGTCAACTGCTTCCGCAAAGGTGGCTTTTGGGTGACGACATCTGAAGAGGGTACAGAAAAAAATCTAGCTTCGCAGGAGAGCAACGAGGAGCAAGCCTTGCCAGAAGTCGTAAATGGCGACAGCTACCTCCTGATAGATGAAGATATGAAATGTTACAATGAGGACGGCACTCTTGAAGATGACATCGTTGAGACACTCTCAAACAAGCGCCTTTGCCTAGAGGACGGCAGCGACAGTGACTCTGATAATGACACAGTAGTAAGAATAAGTAACGTGGTAGCCAAGCGCTCCATACAGGTTTTGCAGCAGTACTTCGTCGAGCAGGGTTTCAGCGATACACTTCATGCTAGTCTGGATATGTGTGCTGACGAAGTGTTTTCGAATGCTGCTTCTAAAATGGCACAGACTACCCTGGACCCGTTCTTGGCGTAGTTATAGATTATACAAATCAACTTTTGTTCACGCATTTAGCATATACAGTCGACACCGCTTAATCGGGTCACTTTGGTTCCAGAGCATTTTGACCCAATTAAGCGGAATTTAGGTGTTGACCCGATTAAGCGGAGTAAATTAATACTATTCTATGGTTTTGTTCTTGGCCAAGTGACCTGATTAACCGGTCGCCCAAGCTTAACCGGTGACCCGATTAAGCGGAGTCGATTGTAATTCAACTTCAATGTATGATATTTAGAATTGGTTTGTCCACATTAACCGAATTATTGCCCATATTAACAGTAGTAATATAGTACACGTAATATAGAAATGAATCCGTCCCTGGTAAAATGTCCACATTATGCGGCTGCCCACATTAACCGGTGCCCACATTAAGCGGAATCCACTGTATTAGAAAATTTTGGCCACAGCACCCAAAAGACGGAAGTACAATGACAGCTACATTGAATTTGCTTTTACTGTTGTTCAAAATTAGGGATTTGAAAAGCCCCAATGTGTTATTTGTTGTGACACGCTATCAGGAGACTCTATGAAAACGAGTAAATTAAAACGACATCTGGAAACTCGTCATCCTGAGTATTTAGAAAAGGATCCTTCTTTTTTTATAAGGAAGGAAGATGTTTTAAAGCGGTCAAGAATTGGATATAACAGGTGCATATCACCAGCAATCATTTGCTTGTATTGAGGTTTCATATGTTGTTTCGTTCCGAATTACAAGAGCAAAAAGCCTCATACAATTGGAGAGGACCTTATTCTTCCTAGTTCGAAAGATATTGTTCGACTTGTTTTTGGTGATGAGCATGCCAGGAAGTTATCATCAATTCCTTTATCTAATGACACTGTTCAAAGACGTATATCTGAGACGTCAAACAATATTTTGATGCAAGTTGTAAAACAGTTAAAATCCAGCCCTTTTTAAATTGTTCTCATTGCAACTTGATGAGTTAACTGATGTATCTTCATGTTTACAATTATTGGTTTACGTCCGTTATGTGCACGAGAAAAAATTTAAATTGTATATAAATTTCATGTTTTGGATCTGAGAATCATATTCTACATATTGAACTATGTTATCGAAATAGATCTTAGAAGAATTGATATCCCATTACTAGTAACATCTCTTAGAAACATATATTGAAAACGTGTGAAATTCAGCAATCGTTAAAATTGTGTGTATATTTCTCTTCAGAAACCTGACACACCAAGTTATATCTTAGAATGTACATTCGTACAATTTCAAGTTAATCAAATCTAAAGTTCGTGTGGCCAAGAGAGCGTTTCACATTCTCTATGATAAATAATAAATGAAGTCTTAATTGTATAGTCCAATTATGTAGATATAAATGCAGAGAGAGAGAGTGGAAAGTTGATGGACCATTCTACTATTGCACCGTAGACATAAAAACACAACAGAATCAAATAAATTTGCAACATACGTCAGCATATACCAGATAAAACTTTCCATAATTGTATATATGAGAGAATAGCTCCAATCGGAATATTAAAGGGCATGCCCCCTTGACGGGTCCGTTTACCAGAAAATTATAATAAAATGAATATGCAAAGTACGTACTATAGTGAAACATCATTGAAACTTGCCCTACTATATCAATTTCACTCTAGCTAATTTTGGATAAAAATAGCAATGATAATTCAAGAAAGAATAAATTCCACTAAAATAATCATAGATGGCATGAAGATGCGATTTGATTGATTCAGACTATCTCTCACTAGCTGAGCAGTATCAAAATTTAACAGAGGGAGAAAAAGAACAAGTAAAAAAGCTGATAACGTTACAAAGCAAAGATGTATCAACGCGAGAAGAGACGTGATTATATAACACAAGTATCCTCGCTAGAGAAAGAAAGAGATCAACTCCAAAGGGAGTTAAACATGCTCAGGATGGAAGTGACTGAGTTATGGCAAGGGGAAATAATACTTTTACAGCGTTGGTCAGAATAATTTGTAATACAAATCACTTCACATCGTGAAAGGGTCTTCGGGAGTCAAAGAAACCAACAAATTGAATTCATTAATGTTTGAAATCTGTGATATTTTTTATTTGTAATAATAACAATTGATATTAGAATCTTTTAGTTTCAAAAAATATGTGAAACAGACAATAAATAAACGTGAAATAAAATCTAAAATATGTAGCAGCTCTGTTGCGGAGGATAATGACACGCGTAGGATTTTGACAAGCATATAATGTATTATTGTTGTATGATTTTGATCCGCATATGTATTATTGTCGTAAGATTTTGACCCTAAAATAATCTTACTTCTCTTTCATTTGACTTTCTCCTTATTTCATACACTCTCATTAAGTAATTACCACTAAATGTACGTAATGTAATTCAACTTTAGACTAACTATTCATATAGCTAACTGAGTAAACAAGTCAATTTAGAGTTGGATTCTAGAAAGTAGTGTTTTTGTTTGATAACATGTAAACTATGTTCCCACTACGTATTACAAATTTACAATATGTATAATTTTCCAAAATGCCAAAAATAAACAGTGTATATAAATATTTTATAATAATATTACTTGTACAGAAGGTGGCAGGTATTTGATAATTGTGTTTAATAACTCATTATGTAATTTAACATGTCAATCTATATATTGCATTATATTCTATCAAATAACAAAAATTTTACAAGCATTAGCATAATAGTGAATATTCGGAATATCTTAAGTACGAATTGTAGAAGAGTTCATCTTTGCCCATTTCTCTATACTTCCTAACAAGCTTTAAGTGATATACCACTGAAATATGCTCATCGATTGGACCAGCGTAGACCATGCATTTGTTGCGGGAGTTTGGTATGATGTTGATATACACATAGAGTTGATGTGAAAACCGCGAGCCTGTGGCACGCTGCATACTACTTGAAAACACTAGATTTCTATAAACAAAACAACTCAGCTGCGGTGGCCTCCTCCTTCCCATTACAGCCACCCCTAACGCTAAAGGTTAAACGTTAACGTCACCTTGTTTATGTGTGTTGTGTAGGAGCGAGTTTCTCATGTAGTTGGGTTAAGTATGTGTTGTTGGCAAGTGGTGATAGTTCAAGGTTTCAATTGAAGTAGCTCAGAGTCGATATTTTCATAGATTGAGTGTTGTTGCAGTGTTTCAAATGTGTTTTCCATGGTATCCAATTCCAATCTATCATCCAATGAATCGAAATACATAATAAGAATGTGAAATGTAGGATTGCTATTAACGTATTAATCCAATAAATACAGAACACAACTAGTTTTATATGTACGTAATCATGGGCTGGGTGAATTAGTTATAGTTCAGTACAATAATGTCTTGCTCATATATTTAGCTCTGGTAAGGAATTTGCAAGATCTTTTGTACTTATTTGATTTCTCCCTCTTCGCTCCAACCTACCTTTTTTCGTTCATGCGAGAATGATATTTTCTTGATAGATGGATAGGTAATGTTGTTGTTTTGCTATCTGGGTCTTTGCGAGCAACTAGGTGACTTGGTTTAACTTTCTCTATCGTATATTGTCAAAATATTTCTTTGTATCTTTTGTTCCTGGGAGTCGCTTGGTTTTATTTATATCATGTACAAGTACTTCATCTCCTTCCACAAATTCTGATCTAAAGTTTACACAATAATTATACAAAAAATTACAATGTGCCAATTACGTACAGTTTGTAATGATGCTAATTATATCACTAAAAGTAAGTGTTTTGGAATTTAAGAATTCATATAATTGAGGAAACAATAAATTAGTTCTGATTCAAGATTATTTCATATTTATCGGATTATACAACAGTCAGTGGATTAAATTTAATTTAGTAAGAGATGATGTATGAAATTCCAATATGGTACATCACACAAGAATCTGTTTGGTTATTTCTTACCTGTTGTGTTTAACTTTGCTGTCATAAGTTTTCTTTTGAACTTTCTGACCTGTTTTGATGTTTTCAACAGCAGTCATTCTGTCAGCTTTACGTGTGGAAGAAAGATTTTCTATCCATTCGTTATCAATTATAGGAAAGTCAAATGGCGTGTTTCGTTTGCATGCATTTGAACATTCTCATCTTCTCATACTTCTGCCTCTGAGATATCAGCTTCGGTTAGTAATCCGGGGTTAGTTGGAGAAGTGATGAGATTGAGAAGGCTAGATGAATCAAAGTCTCTCCCAAACATGAGATAAAAGGATGTATAGCTTGTAGAGATTTTGATCTGAGTATTTGCTGCTAGTACCGCTGTCTGTAATTTCTTTGTCCATTCAGTGTCTCCTTCAGATTGCATCTTGATGAATTTTCTATTTGTAATAGTGTTAAATTAATTCAAAGCTATCTAATTATAAACGACGTGTATTAAACGTATGTAAGGCTTTGAATAGATATATATTTATATTTAGCATCAATACTCACCTTTTCAATATTTTGTTGTTTGACTCAACAATTCGGTTACTTTGTGGACGGTATACTGTGGTTCTTCTGGTGTTGACATTTGTCTTCTTGTGAAATTCTTGAAATTCCTATTTTGAAAGTAAATAAGAGAATGATAACAATCCACTCCTCGCAGGTATTTAGTCTTGTACAACAATAGTTATAAAGACCAAACGATTAATAAGGTAAATTTTCCACCCGAAGGTAGTAGCATCAATTCATAAATTCTTATTTATTAGTATTTATCATAAATTGAAATCCAATTTTCTACACAGTTTCCTAAATATGGCCATCAGGACGCACAATTTCCTGCCAGGGTATATATTGAAGCAATGCGTTGACAATTGATAATACAACTTGTTACGCACGTATATCCAATATAGTAAGTTGTATTGTGTATCAGGAATAATTTACTTGATGTATTTACTATTACTAATCTCGAGTATACAAAAAATATGAGTTACATTGATTGAGAATTCTGATCCCTGATCATGTTGGAGGATGTTAGGTACACCGAATGGGAGATAAATTCCTGTAAACAATCCAATATTTCTTATGAAATTTTAGTGTTGACTGGTCGGGCATTTACAAATTTACTCAGGTAGCACACGATTACAAGAATGTGCTGAAATCCAAGTACAGTGCGAGATATATTGCATATGAGATCAATTCCACAATGACACCATGGTTCGTCAGGAGGAGGAATAGGTTGAACCTCTCGTTGTGGCTGAGGAGGTAGAGCAGCAGAGGTTTGACAGTCATGGCAAGTTCGGATCTAGAATGGGAAATGATTAAATGGTCAGTTGTAGTCCAGTCTAATGTAATTTGCTACGTCCCAGATGTCCCACTAATTAGCATTTCGTCCTGCTTTTTCTTCACTCAGGTTGGCAAATACGTTTATGCGAAAGACTCCCACTACCTATCCCAATTACTAACTACCGCAAGGATTATTAGTTGTTGGATGCATATTTGGTTGGTTGTACCGTACAAATAAATTTCCATATGATAAAATTGTATACCGGTATACTAAATATCATCAGATCGCACAATTTTAATTTTACAATCGCCCAAATAAAGTTGTATACAGTAGAATAATTACAAAGTGAATAACCTCAAACTATAAAATACATCCCGTTCTCAGAATTACCAACCCCTTGTGGAAATTTCCCTGGATTTCAAAATTTGTAATCCAGGGATCCCTGGAGGGTTGGTAAGTCTATGCTATCAGCCACATTTTCTTAGAAAATCATATATGAAAGAAATAAGTAATTTTAGTAACTCACGTAGGATCCAACATCATTGTATATGCCATTCCAATCATATTTGTTTCGGATTCCATCAATGGTAGTGTTGATTCCAGGATGAGTGACATTGTGATAGAATCCGATAATGTTGTGAATTTCTGAGGCTAGTGGAAACTCCAAATATTTCACACAGCCATTTTTCTTTCTGAAAATCTACCAGAAAATTATTTTAGTTAAACTCAGAGGTTGTGGGTAGGATTGTGGGGCAGAGGAATCCCCTAGCGTTTTCGCCCTTCTCATCTCCCTATGGTATGCAAATTTAATGAGGCAACTACATATCTGCTTCCTCGCAGATATGTAGTTGCCTCAAGATTTCTAATTATGTCCTAAAAATAAGTATAAATCAAAAATATCAGTTCAGGAACATACCTTCATCAGCTTATTCTCCTGAAAGTAAATCCCCTTACACTTTCAGGACAAAATTCTTCTTTCTGTAGCGATCACTCTTGATTTCTGGTGGGATAATATTCGTCTGGAGCAGGGTGACCAGATCTCCCATGCCAAAAAGAAGGACATTTTTCAAAGTCAAACCATTTGTGTTCGATTATAATATTTTATTGTATGTTTATCAAGAGATACAAATTAACTAACACTGAAATACATAATTCAGGTAATATAATCCAAATTTCGTGATACATGTTTGTGGTACTAAAAAATAAATCTAGTTTGTGTATTTGGCATTGGAACAGATTTTCTTCAATGCAACTTCGTTATTGGTTAATTTTTGATGCATTTCCCTGCAACTCATTTCAAAATTCACTATTACTTTAAGTAGTGCACCAACAGTGAAAATGTCTAGTTTGTTTCTGTCGTCTCTCCATTGTACCTTTGATAAACTGAACACTCTTTCACACACCGCGTTAGATGCAAGGATTGCAAAAATAGAAGATAATAATTTTCTTATGCAGGGAAAATTTTCTTGTGTAATGATACCCCAACGCTGGTCCAGGCTTAAATCCGAGGTCATTGACAAACTTGGAAAGTTTCGTTGAAGACAGCAACCTTCCTCAAACAAGTCATCAATCTGAGCAATTTCTGGGCATAATAATTCAGCACATCCCTTCAATATTTTATAGTCGATTAATTCAACATCTTTCAATAATAACCAATCTAAATTCTGTGGTAAACTATCCAAATGTAGCCATTTATCAAGGTAGTCGAATGAAATCTGATAGAATGTCATACATTCGGACTTGAATATGTGTATTTGAATAACGTTGTCAATTTTAGCAAGTTCCATTTCAGTAATAGCTCCTAAAAATCCACCATTATACCGATCCAACAAAGATTGCTGTAATTTTCTTAATTCACGAATCATCTCGGGCAATGAGAGATTGTTTCTCTGGAGAATTAAACTTGTGGTATTGAACAATTTAAGGGCACTATGCATGAAGAGGAAGTAGCACTGACTAAGATTAGATTCAAAAAATGTTTCCAACATTCTAGGACAGGGGTCTTCAACCTGCGGCTCGCGGGATAATTCTTGTTTTTGTTTATTTTGTTTTCACTTTGTTAATTTTGAAATTTGTTGTATTTTATTCAACAGATATTGTGAATATACTTAAATATTAGCACTTTTTTGTTTCCCAATTCTGGAAACCT
>JAKMXF010000138.1:7409-22082 GCA_024704765.1 Oopsacas minuta | reverse complement strand
TGGATTGACATGAGTAGTTGTGAATCACAATGTTATTCTCAGGTAAGGCTATCAGCTAGTATAAAAGAAATACATGATAATAATTATTGAACAAGTTTCCGTTAATGTTAATCTTCTAGCATGAATGGAAGCTTCATTCTTCGAGGATGGAGTTGAGTAAAGTTTTAACTAGTTCTTTAATGTGTTCCACAGATGAGAGCTTGTTGCAACGATCTCTGTTGATCTTCATCAAGGCTATGAATTCAGCCTTGACTCAGTCATGGTGGCTCTCCTTGCAGTCTTGATGAGTTTAACTGACTGAAACTTCTCTCGCTCTCACAAGATGTTATTGGCAACGTCAGTGCTATCTTCAGGAGAATCGTCAAGATAGCATTGATATTTGAAGTGTATATCACTACACAATTCATCAAAGGTTTTCGCGTGACTTTTTGGAGAAATGCATTTACATTTCTGCTTTTGAAATGACCTTGTCTGTCAACGAAACTTTTCCAAACCTGTGAATCGGATGATGATGTTCAGATGCAACGGGAAAAGCGTTAAATTTTGTATAAGGTGACCATTGTCCAGGATTTTCGCCAAAATTCATATGTGTCCAGGATTTTAATGCTATGATGATTTGTCTTTTCATGATCCGATGCATTGTATTCACATGACGTTATTAATCATTATTATTGCTGTACAAAGCTTTCTAGAGTAAAAGTATTTGGGTATTTTGATATCTCAAACAACACATAGAAAGTAGCAATTAGTTTTAGTTTGCCTAGAAATATCAGGGAAGAAAAGTAGGTATCACTCAGGGAAACGAAAAATGGGGTATGTAATGTTTTGAATGTATTAACATTCCTGAGATAAATTCTCTGAATATAACCCTGTCGCACTTCAAAAATCGGAAAGTGACCACTGGGATCGATTTCGGTCATCTGACAGGGTGGAAAAACAATCAAGGAGAAAATTTCGGCGAACTCCTAGCTCCTTCGGATGCCGAAAATGTCCTGGGGTCTAGAAAGAATACCTGCACTGTCTGGATGGCGCAACCAACGTTTTCACCAACCCTCACTGGTCAGCGGTAGGGTTACCTGGTGTCCGATTTTCAAGTAATTTGTCCGGCGTCTGGTTTGGGTTTTCTAAGTCAGTTTTTGAGATTCTCCAAATTTGGGAAATATTCAATTATCAGTGCTTCATATTTGATATTTCACAATTTCTTTTACTTTGAGAAGCACTGCTCTAGTTATTAGTAATGATAGTCCATCACATACCTATTGTCATTTTATATCCATTTACGCTTCTGTTTACTATTAGCTTGTAAATTGTATCTCTTTGATGCCCAGTGCCTGTTCTGCCCCGGGTTGCCAAGTAATTATTACCCAGATGACAGAGCGCTTATATTCAGAATGCCAGAGAATCCACTAGAACTTAAACATCCTTGGAAACGCGCTCTTCACCGTAAAGATATTGATCGTCTCAACAGGGCTTCATCTAGAGTTAGGCAACCCGCGCATCCTGGGCGTCTATATATTCAATTACCCGCACCCTCATAAATATTTCCCAAAAGTCACCCACCCTTGGTTGATAAAGCCCTGCATCTCAAGGCAGTGTTTGCAAGCGCTGGTATACTTTACTTACCGCTTCGCTGCGCTGCAATGGATCTAAATGTAATGCCCGCTGCGAAGGTAGTTCAACACTGATAGGTATTTCAAGAGAATTCACAAATCGTGCATAGTCTGTCAATTTAAATAGAGTTACTGAAAAAATATGAAAGAACCTAAGCACTAACAAGCGTTTTTCACAGAGTGATATTTTAAGGTTGCTTAACATATCACTGACTAAAATTAATTTGTGCTGCGCTGGAAAAAGAGATACCGCTTCACTGCGCTGCGCTGGGGGTCCTAATTGCGCTGCACTGCACTTCGCTCCAACGCAGCGAAAATGCGCTGCCTTGAGCCAGCGCTTGCAAGCACTGTTGTTGATGTATGTATCAAGCATTTCCGTGAAGAATAAGTTAAGTATTTCATAAAGTTCCCAATGGAGACGGTAGTTGCACTAGTGTTCCTCGCGATAAACTAAAGCTAAAAGAAGGGGCAGTTCCCTGTTTAGTTCCTGGTTGTTCCTCTTATCGTTTATCAACATCGATAGCAAACTTACCCGTTATCTTATGAATCAAAAGAGGAAGAAATTTTGAATCAAACGATTCAGCTTAGTCTAAAATCTGAGTGAGGCCAAAAACAAATTATTCTTTAGAAATTTACAGGATCTGAAAGTTAAGTTAAATATATTGTGTTACCAGACAATTAGTTAGTATAGCATATTGACAATTCTAGTACAAGGTTTATTCTTCCTCGTCTTGTTGAAAAAACTATTTTGCTGGATATATATCTAGAAATAAATTCATTTTTATCTGTATCAGCCTGGTTCCATGGACAAGTATACCTACTTCGCTTAATTCAATTAATGATATTCGACAAATTGAATTATTACATCAAATTTCCTCAAGATCTGTATCTGACAAACCTTATGCTAAATCACATTCATTTCATATTCCTCGTGCGAAGAATATATAGAGAAGGTTATTGATTTGGCTATCATAGAGGATAGAAAATTAATTCTTCCTCAGCCAAGCTCCAATTTATCCTCTGTCAATTATATATTTATTACAAAGAACAGGCAAAGGTACAATATTAATCAAGTCAAGTCGATTAAAACTCATCTCATTTCTCCAGCATGTTATTTATATCTCCAGGGTTTGTAGCTTCTTTCTCTACTCCATGTTCAGACATTGAATAATTTTATTCTTCTTTTGGAATTAAACGATTTCTCTCCTATTCACCCAAGCTACTTCTTGCTTCAGTTTACTGGAGATGTTATAGTTAAAATGGATTAAATACACGTTAAATCTGATAGTACTTATAAAGGGAGAAAATCTTTGCTCCTAATTTAGACCCAGAGGACCCAACTAGAACTGTGTTCGAGATAACGGTATCTAGCTTACATAAAACAAGATTCTGTATTTCACGTTTATTACTATGTGGTTCTATTACCGCTGAAGAGATATTTCCCTTCATCAAAGAGTATATCAATCATATTGAGAATTATAGTTTACGTGTACAGGTAATTTCAACAAATTGGAAACTAGGGTGCCTCCACCCATTTAATCCTACTAGATTTTCTTCCTCACATTTGATTTTGTTCGTATTTTAAATAGTATATATAATACTTGGTTGAATCACAAGAATTTTGGAAAGACAATGTATTTCCCCAAGATTTTGAGATAGATAAATGCCAATACCCCCTTATCTCCCTTCTGCATCTTTTCAAGATGTGCGTCTTCTATATACAGCTCTGAAATAGGAAGTTTAGCGAAGCTAGCTTCTCAATTAATAGTTGAAGCTTGTTTTCCTTCTAGTATAGAAAGACAGAATGTCAGATTGGTTTTTAAGGTTTTTAATGATCTAACACTATCCGTTCTTGAGGAACAAAATCAAAAACGTATTGAAGAATATCGAAATAATACCTCTACTTTGTTAGAATCCTTCTTACTCAATGGAAAATCTCAAATTTTAGTACACCCTTCAAATTCATCCGTTTAAATGATATTATCTATCTCAATAGTCAATACCCTTGATCTTGATCTTGATCTTGATCTTGATCTTACGCGATGAGCGTTTCATATATTTAGATCGTACAGGGTGTATCAAAAGTGCTGTCGTATAACTAACAATTATCCGAAGTTCATAATATTCGCGACCCATTCCTTACTCTTATTATTTTGTTATTATTCCGATAGTTGAATTTGTTTTGTATATTTATCTGCAAAAATTAGATTATATATTCTCACTTTTTGATATTTTTCCAAGTTTTTACATTTTTGTGCACTTTTCACATAATGGATGTCAACGACCATGGTATTGAACTTCGAAATGAAGCCATTGGGATGCTAAAGGCTGGTTTGACTCTTAAAAAAGTGTCAGAAGCCCTAGATATTTCTATTAGATCAGTCCAAAGATGGTCCCGTCGGGAAAAACTTGGACAATCCTTGGGTACTTAACCCAGGAGCGGACGCCCAAAGATCCTTTCTCACGTTCCTAAATCATCATATCAAAGTCTTTGTGCAAGAGAGGAAAATCTACACGATCTATAGCACGTACATTGGTCAATTCTGGTTTTTCCGCTTCACATTCAACAGTACATCGCTATTTGAGGAATTCCATCAATGTTTATCCTTACAAAAGGCAGCGAATCCCTCGTCTCACCAATAAAATGATGCAAAATCGACTCGACTTCGCCCTCAAACACAAGAATTGGACTGTAACAGATTGGGAGAATGTTTTATGGTCCGATGAATCACCCTTTCAACTATTTGCACCACCAAACAGGCAGAACGACCGAATGTGGTCATATAGTTCAGCCGATGTTCAGCCATTCAAATGTGTTAAATTCCCTGCGAAACTCCAAGTTTGGGGGATGATGTCTCATCAGGCACTCTCAGAACTCCATATAATCCCTCAGAAACAAAATGTTAATGGAGAATATTATCGAGAAAAAATATTGAAAGGAACTTGCATGGATGCAATGAGGAGAACAGCAAATTCTGGCACTATTTTGGAACGGTCTATGACTGAAAAGATGTCCCAGTCGATTTTTATGCAAGATGGCGCTCCAGCCCACACCGCCAAGTTCACTCAGACTTGGTGTTCAGAACACCTGCCAAACTACTGGGTGAAGGTTGACTGGCCAGGCAACTCCCCGGATTTGAATCCGATCGAAAATTTATGGTCTATCCTTGCAAACAAGCTCAGTAAACTCCCCCGAAGTTAGCACTCTAAATTCCCTCATAATTCATTTAAAAAAGGTGTGCTCAGGGATTGATCCTGTGATTCTTCAAAATTTGAAAAATGGTATGCCTGATCGCATTAGCGAAGTTATAAATCGGTCAGGAGATTATATTGGTAAATAGAGTATAAGTACATATTGCGTATTGAATATGTTATAGTCAAATATATAATACGACAGCACTTTTGATACGCCCTGTATAGTGTATTGGCTTGATGCTTGGCAGTCCTTGCCTGGAAATCGGGTAAATTGAGTAACCAAGCGTATACTAGTTTGAGACACGCGTGTATTGCTTTAGAACAGATAACAAATTATCTAACTGACTCATGTGGATCTTATGTTTTGTCTGCATTTCAGCAAACAGACCTATTAGAACATCATTTGGACTCTATCCTATGATGGTTGGCTCGGATTATCATATTTCTTACACTCAAACTCTGAATCCGAGCGTCGTCTTAAGCTCTCTGATATCCTAAAAAGTTTCTGACCTATAGGACTTGTCTCAATCCATACATACATTTGTAAAATCTTTACTTCACCTTCTATTACTCCTCGTGATGACCAAATAGTTCTTGAACCTTATCTTAATGGATTTGGTGAAATATTATCAATTGAATACACTCTGCAGATTTCCAGTCGTTAGCTTTATCGGAGGATATTCGTCTATAGATTCTTTAAAGGGTTTCAGGAGTGTAGTTAGTGCACTAATACGCTAACTTATGATAAAGAATTTATTCCTCACAGTGATTAGATTTCTCAATTCAAGCTCTTGCAATTAGCAGATTGAAGTGTTTGAGGTGTGCTCAGTATTTATCTGAGCTTGTTCTTAGCTCAATCATTACTCTCTCTGGAAGATTCTGTTTGCTAATGAGGACAATGATCAGTTGGCGAATCTACTTGTACACGGTCCAGCTCGAAATATTCGTTGAGCTCGCATTGATATACGTACATGGAAGATGATGCAAGTATTAATATCTGGGAATCAGACTATTGTATCCGTAATGTCAGTAAATGGGATATCTTACGTAAACTAATTTTATTACTGCTAATTGCTTTCTTGCCAACAAGATTAAGAACTATTAATCACTTGTAACTTTTAGAGCTATAGAAAAACGTAAAAAGGTTTTTATGATGATTTTGTGAAGTGTATGTGTTATTATTGTAATTGTATGTATTTCTATTTATTATATATGTTGATTGGGTTATTGTTCAATATCCATTAGCTTCAATGAATTTCAAATAGAGTTTCATTAGTTTAGTTTACCAACATGGGATTATTTAATAGAAATAATATACAGAGCACAGTTTTCGTCCATATTATAATACAATAAATAATATGAGGGTCTGTGTATTTAGTTTTTGGTTTCTTGTTGATGGGAATTTTGTTTCGATTACTTGATCATGCCTCTCAATTATGGTTGTGTTTTTCAAGCTATTTAATGTGGACTTGAGCTTTTATATCGCATTCAATAGTTGTTGATCATTCTGTTTGATTAGCGTATTTCATCATTCTCTAATACCCTGTTGCCTTCGGGCTCGAATACCACGCGCATTCACTTTTTCGACAGTCAATTTCTTGAAATTGATTACCTTAACATACTTTTTGGCTACGCCTCTGTATGTGTAATAATCGAATTAAGTTTCTATAGATGTACTACATCCATGGTGTGGATCAAGTTTCGATGAAACAGCCCATTTCTGAATCGAAGTATTTGGGTTTCTCAAAAGAAATTTGGTTACAAATTATTATATTCAACCAATAACCTTAAGGCATGTTTTTATCATCAAATATCATTGGTAAAACAGTCATTGGAGTAGATGACTGACAAATTGCCTCTGAAATCTACGAGTGTAAACTTTACCTTGGAAAGTCCGCAGCGAATTCCAGCAGTGAAATATGAGCACAACTTAACACTTAATAATTCTGTCAATTCTCAATCAACTCACCTGGAGATTGGTCAGTACATTTAACTAGAGTGGTGCATTACCTATATTCAATAATAATCCCTATCACACCTACTCTCCCACAATGATGTCCATCCTATTTAAACGCAATTAATCTATATATGTGTAATTATATATATATATATGTTTGTATGTCCAGGATTGATTGAAGAAACTGGAGGACCCCAGGGCTGATTTTGGCATACAGGGGTATTTTGGGCCTGGCTCGGATAAGTTAGAGTCTTGGGCGAAAATTCAAACCTATGACGAAATTATGACCTTTTGGACTTTCGAAAAATCACATTCTTAGCCACTGCTCAGCCAATATAAATGATAGATGGTTGTAATTTGAAACACAGATACCTCATAATATGCCTAATCTCATGACTGCATCACTTTGAACAACTGTAAACTCATCATATAATTATTACGACATCATAGGTGTACAAAAATTGAAAATATGAGTTCGCCCCTAGCGACGAATAGCGTTACTATTCGTCGGTACACCACTGATCCAAATTAGTTTCAGTTCGGTGGACAGCTCACCCTTAAAGCTTACAATTCCATCCCGGCTATTAATAATCACCTTTCAATTATAGTGCTTTAAAATAATTATCCAATTAACTTTCTTCAATTAATCAATGCTGGCTGTGGGCACAAGTTGAAATATAGATCTTTGAATATCAATTTCTTATTCCATTCTTGTGTAACTTATAATAGTTCATTGGTAATTTCTCATTCAAGCTACCATACTGATGCAAGAGATATATTATTCACTCCTGGAAGGAAACCTATAATGGTATAACATTAGCTCACGTATTCTCACTTCTTCTTAATTAGTCAACTCTTCACCTCTTGTGTATACTTAGCACCTTCTTCTCTCTCCTGCCAAATTCATTAGGCACTCAGTTTTTATTTAAATCCTGAGCTACAAGAATACGAATATTTCTTCTTCTTAACATCTCATTGATATCTTCGAATTTTACGATTTTGATTGGATTGGTAAGTAATATTACACTGAATTATATCTTGAGATTTACTTTTAGTTGTCAAAATATATTCATGGCCTTGTAAACTACGAAAATAACACAGACGAAATATTCATGATACGCTAAGCTATGTTCGGGTACAGGTTACTTTGAGGTTCGTCTGAATCTAAATCAAGGTTGAAACCGCTCGACCCGAATATTCGTTGACTAAATAGTTGGTCATCCGAATACTTAATACTTAATACTGATATTCATGAGCGAGCTAAATATTAAACTATTTGGCAGGCATATTTGATCTCAACCGAATATTTAGCTATTATAGGCGGTTGCAATCTTTGATATAAATCATAGACTCCATTAAGTAAGGACTGTAGCCGCCCTCGGACTCGGATCCACTACAATTATTTTGGTTGAGAAATTGCAATTAGGTACTAAATGTCCACAGTACGAAGTTGTTTAGTAGCGAAATGACTTATAATCGAGTTGATGAACAAGGTTATCATAAAGTAGGTACATACGGGTTGGTCAAAAGATGTTGGTCGAGTTAACCAAGAATAATGAAAGAATTTCCAAAATACAGATGATTTGTGCCTAAATAGGCACAAATGACATAAAATATTTGGGACGAGTTGACTGGGCCCCAACTGCGGACCTACATTTGAGGGTGTGATCCATATATTCTACTTTCTAAATACCATGGCGAGACAGATTTAATCCGAAATCGTAATGCCTCGAGAGAATGACAAACAGACCTGTACCTTAGTGATTGAACCCTGTTGGCAAATAGGGTTCTAACACCTGGAACAAATAAAATATAATCATTAACTAGTGAAAATCCGTAACTCGAACAGGGTACAGAAATTAAATTCGATTTGCAAAGTCTTCTCATATAGTGCTATACATAGCTTGTTTACAAAGATCAGATGTAAATTTTTGAATTCCATTCCCATTTTCTTTCTTATAGATCTCGCTTTTGTCGATTTATCTCCATACTACAAGTACACAATTAAAGAATGTTTCACCATACTTCCAGTCTTGCCTTTACAAAGCAGGAATCTGTTGAATTTCAACATCTACAACAATCTTATGTTAATTCAAATCAATCTAATAATGTAAGTTATATAATTATTGTTTAGTATTCAATACATGAATGTTATTTCGAAAAGGTTTACCAGAACATTTTTTCGAAAACGCATGGCAGCGCTTGAACTTTACACTGACTGAGTATTTTTTGCTATTTCCCCTTTATTTACGAATGTACTACTGATGCACCGCCGTGAGCTAAAAGTTTATGTCATCAACCAGGGGTGTCACTAAATATTCCGTCCGGGTTATTTTACTTCGGACGGACCAAATATATCAGAAAAATATGTTCCGGATTTAAAATTAGTTGATCTGGCTAGACCAAAAATTCATTTTTCGTCCGATGTAGCTTTAGGCCCGCTGGACCGATATAATACCACTAGTATAGTACCACCAAACCACCGAATGTATTCGATTTCGTTTTCTATTTCGTTGAGTCAATGATAGTGAAATGTTGTACTTCTGTTTACGGAAATGCCTGGATCTTGGAGGTCCGGATCTCGGAATTTCGACTGTATATTAACTGATTACGAGCCGTGTCGCTTGCACTCGAGTATTAATCAGAATTGCCTAATACCCAAGGCACGAGTTTATCCCATCGCATTGCGGCCAAAAGCACTAAAAATATATCTGTTTAATACTTAATCTAACCTGAGGCACAAAGCTGTCGTGCAGCGACCTAGCAACCGAAACGCGCAAGTACTATCTAATATCCGGCTAAATATGTCCCCCGGGAAGGCTTCTGTCTCTGTTTGTTGAAGCTAGAACTCAAAAACTATGAGTCCTATGACTCTAAATTTATACCAGTAGTTCCGTACTAGTCAACTTCCTATTCATTAATAATATAGTTCATTAGCTTTTTGTTAATACTTTTTGAGATATTTTGAAATTTCTCATATTTGTATTTGATTACCATCTATAGAGTAGATGTCAAAATCTCTGAGAAGTTATTTACAAACGCTAATGAACTATGTCACTGATGAATAGGAAGTTTACTATTTTTCAAATTTTCTATTCGCCTTTGTCATTATATACGTACAACTGTCAAGCATTAAATCACTGAAAACATGGTTTAAACACAGCTTGAAAGGTAGCATTTTTCTCTCTAAAAATAGCTTTTGCGTAGTCCTATATTAAGTAGGCCATGAGATAGCATGAGTAAAAAATACACCAAAGTATAGCATACAGTCAACTCTTCTTTATTGTGACACCAGTTAATCGGGAAAACCGGTTGATTGGGGGACGAATCTCAAGGAATGGACTCCTTTCCATCTAAGTAAATACAAACTCAGCTAATCGAGTGAAAGTTTTGTAATTCAATCTAAACAAAATTTCTCTTGATTTGAGCAAATTCTAAGAGCTAGATTAATTGAGAAAATTAGTTAAATTGCTGTATAATTTCAAATGAAAATGTCCTTTAACCAGAGATGTTTTAGTCAAAATATATAGCCACTTCCTCCAATGACTCTGTTTTTACAATGATATTTGAGTTATTATATACCCTAAGGTCATTACTGAATATAATAATTTACATTATAGCGATAAATATTTGTATTTTTCAAAATTTAGCACAAAAATTCGAATTCGACACATCTATATTATCAAACCTCAATTATTGTCTGTTTGTTTGTTTGTTTGTTTGTTTGTATGTCCGTTGTCAAGGAAAGGATTTATGGTATGCAATTTTGAAATAGTCGCAAAACTATGTATTTATCTTTTTATCAAGGAAGTGAAAGAATTAAATAATACTGCACTAAATATATCGAACATGCTGAATCCGATTTTCACACTTGTGGATTAATCATATGTAAATGTATTGTTGTTTTTATGAATATAAAGTAAGCAAATTATCTAAATCTCAAAATATACGTATAGGCTTGCTCTAAACGGCTACCAAGGGGTAAGTAGGTACGCTGAATCCGAAATTCGCATTTTCAAGTTTCTTATATGTAAGTGTATTGTTGTTTTTATGAATATAAAGTAAACAAATTTCAAAATTGTTGTATAAACATGCTTTCAATGGTTATACTGTGGTAATAGTGTATGCTGAATCTGAATATTGTAAACAGTATCAATATTATTAATTCTCAATTGTTGTTTGTCCGTTGAATACCCCGAGGCACAATGCGCCGAGTTCATCGCCAAGCGGCGTGCCAAAGGCTCGTATAGAGGTAAATTTCAATGATGTGAGGGATAATTATATTATCTATAAGTATGCCCCATTCCCTGTTCATAAAGGTTCATTTCTATGAAATGAATGAAGATGGACAAAAATTGCCTCTGTTATAGAAGTTCCCCATTTAGTGCTATAGAATTTACAATGTCTAGCTATAACTATAGGTCAGTTCAGAGCAAGCCTTGCTACTAGGGAAACGTAGGGTGGTAGTGTAGCACTTTTATCAAGTCTAGATAATTATTTTCCAATATAAATACTATATGCCTCAAATTGCTCTTAGCACCAGCAAATATACTGAATTTCAACATACATCACTAAAATCCTATACGCATTGTATATTTCGAGGGAATCTTTTTGATTTTGTACTATTTGTTTTCCCATCAAAAAATTTGGCGATAAATGTGTGAAAATTAAATTTTTCCGTATTTTAGTCATGCAGGCTGAATTCAGCATATTTGCTGTTGCTTAGAGCAATTTTTAAGTATCTAATATTTTTCAATAGAAAATAATTACCTAAACTGAAGTATAATGCTGAAATTCTCATATCAAGCATAAAGTTGAATATGAGATACATAAGCACTGTGATATCAAGCTTGAGAATAGGTGGGCAACTTTGAATGCTGCATGACTCTTCCAATTGGCATGGGCCAAAACCGCTAGTGGAGTCTCCAGTCTGTCAGGCCCCCACAATTGCACTCGAACAGGGCTCCAACATTCCTGAATCTAGCACTGAATATACCCAGCCCTTACTGTATATTTTAAATAATTTAGTATGCTTGAAAAGTTAATGACAGTCATTAGATACATTTTTGGAGAAAGATCCAATTTGCGTTGTTGGGGGGCTAATAAGCTATCTACCGACAAACTGATCCTTATCAGATATATATTCGTGATCAATGTTAATCCTTAGATGTTATCCATTTGTGTGTATTTGCTGTCCTCTTATCAAATCCCACGAGGTTGCACCATTCAATCGGTTCTACTATTTTCCTCCATTTCAGGTAGACCCTCTAATAAGCAGAGTTGGAATCGGTTTCGGGTCGGGTTCGATGTTGACCATTCGAACATATCAAATCGTGAATTACAGTCATATCATCCTAATTGTTGAATTATTCATGTAAAATGAAGAAATATTACATCTTTAACAGAATTCTGAACTCCTCATATATTATCTGGACCTCACTAGAAGACTACAGCAGTGGTTCTCATTTCTCAACATCGGGCCCGAAATTTTTCTTGAGGTCTTAATGTTTGTTACATTTTTATCCGAATCCTTAATTGGACCTCAATTCTGGTAATCTAAAATCCTTTAAATGGATATTTTCATGTTATAGAGAACACTACATAGCTTTGACATCTCGGAATAGCATACCATAAATCCTGTTAGTGACAACGGATTAACAACAAACAAACAGACATTCATTGAGATTTAATAGTATAGATTAGACCAATTTTAACGAGAAACTTGTTTTATCTCCACGTGATGTCCTTCTAATCCATTTAATCATTAGAATTATCTCGTTATTTTGTAACTTAAAATTGGTATATTCATAATAATATCTACTAGCCTTTGGCTCGTCGCTTCGTGATGAACTCGGCGCATTGCGCCTCGAAGTATTCAACGCACAAACAACATTGAGATTATTAAAATTGATGTTGTTTACAGTATTCAGACTCTGCATACTCGAGTATACTGAGTCCGAATATGGTATTGTAAATAACATATTGTG
This sequence comes from Oopsacas minuta, assembly GCA_024704765.1. NCBI lineage: Eukaryota > Metazoa > Porifera > Hexactinellida > Lyssacinosida > Leucopsacidae > Oopsacas > Oopsacas minuta. The sequence goes on along the minus strand of JAKMXF010000138.1, from coordinate 9,333 downwards.
AATACGTATTTGTTTACTTTTAGGTACATAAAGTAAACAAATTTCAAAATTGAGGTAGAACCATACTTTCAACGTCTGCACTGGGGTAATCGAGTATGCTGAGTCGCTTGCTCGTGTTGAGCGGCTTGCGAACTCTTTATGTTCGCATGGGACTCTGCACTTCATTTCTCGAATTTAGGAAAGTATAAAATTGCAAATAATTAATATTTCAACAATTTGTTTACTTTATACATATGAAAACAACAAAGAATTCACATAAGAGAAACTTGATAATGTGAAATACGGATTCAGCATACTTTGTTATCTCATTGTAACCGAAAGAGCAAGTCTCTAAGTATATTTCGACATTTCGACTATTTGTTTACTTTATATTCGTAAAAACAACAAATAAATTTACATATGATTAATTCGAAAGCGTGTAAATCAGAATCAACAGACTCGATTACCCCAATGTAATTGTTTACTTTTCCTACATCATCAACAGAAGGATATCTTATTCCCTATATTAGATACGCAGATCATCTTCCCCTATTATTCTATTACAAAGTGGACAAACAAACAAACAAACAATAATTGAGTTTTATTAATATAGATAATTTCAAGAATTGGCCAACTATGTGTCTAGTAAGCATTTTGATCAAATATGCCATTTTTTGGGTGAGGCTATCGACTGATCGGTGGCAATAAGAATCACAGATTGAATATTGTTACCGATCGGTAACAACTTCATTCACTAATTCGAAACCCTCATCAAATCCAACAGCTGTAGCTTGCTTCAAATTCCCCATTCCGAAATCTCACAAAATCCGGACAAACCTCCCAACTCAATTGCAAGAAATAGCTCCAGTAGGTGTCAAAAAGATCCTAGATTGACTATTGACAACGAACTGTCGGTGTCTGTACCCACTTCGTTTTTATACCTTAAACGTTTATTAATACAGCTTTCATTTCAAAGCGAAATAGAAATGGCCTATAGAAACTTTTGTACAAAATATCAAAAAATTGGGATAAAATGTCCAGCCGACCAACCTGTAGTGCAGCTCGGGATTATTTTTAGCCCTCCCTTGTGTAGATACCGCACACCAGATCCGGGCTGATTCGGAGCTCCTGGGCTTGTGAATTCTTTCAGGTTAAAATTATACTTAGCTGTTGTCTATCTTGTCATTCAATTCTATTTGTTCCGTATTGTACTTCATGTTGTACCCACCTGGTGAACCATAGAGATGAAAACTCTTGCATTATTTTGAATTTCAGATACCTTATATATAGCTGAGCTATTGTATAGTATAGTTTTTTGAGATACAGTATAACCGTACCCTCATTCGATAATGTGAACATTCGTTAATCCGAAAAATGGCATTTCTCCCAAAATTGAAAATCTAATACAAAAAAATATGAAATTACAAACTGTGCCGACAGCTTAATCTACTGATTAATTTTGTTTAAAGCGGCGCTGGTAATTGGAGGCACTATGTGTATTTGGTTGAATTTCATTTTATTGTGCCTCCAATTACTAGTACCACTTTAACAAATTTAAAGAATAGACTGATTTGCTTTGTCATAATTACGTCCACCAGGTGACGTCATGGTTATGGTGGCCTATTCCTAATAATCCTAATTTTACCGCATAATTGGCTATCTACAAAATATATGCCATCCATGGTCTAAACGGTAACTATAGAATGAGCCAACTTTATTATGACAAACTTGCTAATATTTTGTATTTAATATAAGTATTTAAAGCACTTTCAATGTTATCGCCTTATACTTTTACAGAAATATAGTTTATAGTGTATACCCAATTTATAACAAATATGTTATCAAGGTAGTTGTGTATATTAGGCCGGATCGAGAAAAGTATAAATCGTCGGTTCAACTTCTACCTAAGGGAAAAGTTGCCTTTACCATTTTCTAGGAAAATGCG
>JAKMXF010000137.1:9647-32960 GCA_024704765.1 Oopsacas minuta | reverse complement strand
CCGAATATGTTTGCATTACAAATAGTGATGACTGATATTTTGGGATATAAGAAATAGTACGTCTTAACCGAGTGTACGTCTTAAGCCGAGTACGTCTTAACCGAGTGTACGTCTTAAGCCGAGTACGTCTTATCCGAGTTCTACTGTAATCATTTTATTATTATCCATTGAGTATGAAAACAGTAATGCATTACTATTATGAAAATATGAAATTCTTTCGATTTTCTGATAGATAAATATTTTGAGCGTTGGAAGAAGATCGTCGCGGGAAATTTATGAGAGTATTTAGAACTCAGGTTGTAAGGGGCTAGAATTGGCATTTTCATGTATTATCTAGCTAGATTTGCTTGAGCTGAGAAGATGAGCATTTCAGTAGACTATTTGGCTAACTGATGTGGTGTTTGATGGATTATCGTTGGATTTGGAGCAGACTGTGAGTTACTGGGATTATTTAGATTCTTAACAACAAAAGTAAATGACTATATTTCCTCGCGACCAAATTTCCGCCATTCAATTTGAGAATCTTCACATTCATTCCTCTAACGAAAAAACATGTTTTGATACCCGATATTCACTGGGCCTATTTTTCTCAACACGATTGAAGTTTAGGGACACCGTGTTCAGCGACGCTGTGGCAAACCAATCCAGCGAGATAGGTATCGCTAACAAATTCCTCATACTAGCTATAATAAGCCATAGGTAGCTCGTTAACCCAAATTCTTTACTGTATTGGGTATATTAGCCATCAGGCTACCCTCACGCGTTTACACCAGCTCATAATATTTCACGTATTAGATCCTGCGATAGTAACATACGTATTAGGGATAGCACAGAATACATGAAGCTCAGAGTTATACACTTTGAGTGATGAAATTGAGAGGTTACGTCACGACAACGTCACCAGTGGTGTCCTGCTGTGGGAGCGGGTAGGAGCGCCGCTTCCATACTTTTTTTAACAAATCAAATTGGCAAGTCACAATTACTTCACAAGTTACTGAATATGTATACCTGATATCTACAGTAGCATACAATCAATATTTGAAATACATTGAAATTTGTTCCAAATATAATTAAGTCGAGTTGAGAGAGCAATGTTTACTTTATAGCGCCGTGAATATATTGTATTTGTTTTGAAGAACATTAGGAAGTTCTACCTTAACTATGTATTATTCTATCCGAATCTAGCGTTAATCGTAAACAAAATATCAATTTCAAATGATTCCTTTAATTAAGTAATAATTATATTATAAGCAACGTGTTATGTAATGTGGATATGTAAAATGATATATTATAATATTCTGAGCCTATAAACAAGAAGAAATTTGTAAGTTTTATTAGTTAAGTAATTTTGTGTATTCAATCACTTGTTAGAATTCTATTTTCAGATTTACTACTAAACCTTTGATATTATTCATATTTATATTATTAATTCAATTACTGGTATATTGTTTGAATTTTGTATTAGAAATTCGGAAATATTCAATTGAATTTGAAATTTGAAATACCGCTCCCTTACTTATAATTAGAGCAGGACATCCCTGAACGTCACATCCCTGAAATTCAGCGGAGTCTACTGTATCACAATATTTCTGCACGATTTTGGTTATCACTGATACCCAGTGCCTGATTTAGGTATCTGGGGGGCCCCTGAAGCCAATTCAAAGCCGTCACGATTCGCCCACCTGTCCCCATTCCTCAATTTAGAATGCTTGTGTGTATTCAAATTTTGCATATGTAAAATTCAACTCCATAAGTAGTACCACCCTAGCCGAAGGCCTATTTCGCCCAGTGGCAGATGGCAGGACTTGTTTTCTAGTATAAGATTTATTGTGATTAAAGTAGAATTACAGTGTGTATAAATTCATGACGTTGAGCTGTGGGGCCCTGTTCGGCCGCATACTCCGAACACCCCTAAATCCGGTACTGCTGATACCGAAACCGAAAGATCAGTCGATTGTTTACTATAATAAACACATTATTTTCTTCATTTTTCATTTTTAGATTTTACTTCCAACCGATGTTATCTTCAAGAAAGAATTTTCTGTTAAGTATTATGTTGTTAACTTTTACTTTTGGATTATTGGTAATCCACATCTCTTTTGAATTGAAGCAAAGTGATATCAGTGATATTAACTTATTAAAGCACCTAGATACTGGTGATGCATCTGTAAGCGAGATAACTCTTCCCTCTCAAGTTAAAACTCCATGGTTAGTATATCGTAAGAATTTGAATCAATTGATGTTGATTAAAATCGATGAAGAGAATGGCTTAATAACATTCTTAGATGGATACCGACAGAAGATGCTGTCAAAAGGTTATCACCCTCTAACCGAGAAATATCAGCTGTTTAAAAGTAGACTAGACGTATTGAATACAAATTGTGATAAGCTTAACATTTCAGGAATTCAACTTATGGATATAAAGTCCTTAGCTAGAATCTATTTCAATGATTCATATGAAGCTCTTCATTGTGTTGTACCCAAGGCCTCCTCTCGAGGTTGGGTACACAAGTTTGTAAATATGCAAAATGCTAGTAGGACTATAATTCCTGAAGCTAATCCAGAAGAAAGATATTCTTTCTCATTAGGAACTCATTTAACACCTTACTTACTAACTGCTCAGCGGTTACACACATATACAAAATTTCTTGTTACACGACACCCGTTTAGACGGCTTCTTTCTGGTTTTAATGATAAGTTTGATCATCATGTGATGTATGTAGACGGGATGAATAAAGTTTACATTAAAAAGTTATATTTAAGTGGCTTGCCAGAAAGCGAATCAGATTTTATTGAACAGATGAATTCGACATATTCTTATTTAGATGAGAGTGCTAAAAATGATACTATCTTCCAGTACAGGAGGTTAAGAGATCCCTATTTGAAGAAAATTACTTTTATGGAATTCTTGCAATATATCATTGTGATTTGGGAAGAGACAGGTTCTACAGATTTATTAGACGATCATTGGAAGCCAATCTCTCGCCTCTGCTCTCCATGTGCTTTTTCATATGATATACTCATCGAACATGAGAATGCTACCGAAGAATCTAATCTGGTTATGGATTATCTAACAAGTAACAACGATCTAAACCATATGATCAAATTTGACTCTTTTGTTACAAATACTAAGATTAATATTTGTAATACCGCATTCAATGCAATTCCCTTAGAAATGCGAAAGAAACTATATGAGATATACAAAGCTGATTTTCTTCTGTTTGGATACAGAACTAATGACGATGATATCTGTTAAATTCGATATTTATATTACGTATTTCCACAAGTAGGATTTCATTACTCATACAATCTCTCGGTATACCTGCAAGATTCAAATTAGAAATAAAGTATACTACATATTATTGTTTATTTGTGTTTACTACGAATATTATTATACGCAGTAAGCGTGAAAGATTTGTGGGCGTACACGGTTTTGGCCAATGCAAAAGGGAAATGAGAGCTCTATACAGGGATATTAAATAGCTAATCTATATTATTAAATCTCAATGATTGTTTGTTTGTTTGTCCGTTGTCAAGGAAAGGATTTACGGTATGCAATTTTGAAATTGTCGCATAACTATGTATTTATCGTGTTTATCAAGGAAGTAAATAGAATTCAATAAAACTTCANCAACATCAGTAGGAAAGGAAAAAGTAGGCACATATGAATCACCTTGACTGTGATAATTCGACTTACAACCAGGTACTAGGCATGTCATGTTGAATATGTGATGATGCGGTACAAATATTGCAGTAATTGGAAGAAACGAAAATATTTACAATAATTATCATATATTATCAACATTGAATACAAAATTTATGGGTGGGTAAAATATTTTTCATATTAAGACGTTTAAGACACAAAATTTCAAAAGTAATCACAAATATTGACGCTAATACATAGTTTGCATGTTGCTACATAAGATCTCTATCCTCATAATGAATTATACATATTCTTAGAGCACTATAGGCGATTAATTCGCGCGAACAATACGACTGAATTGGATACTCAAACATGTGCAAAACTGAAGTTTTATAAATCAGGCAAAATTATACCAAAATATGTTCTAAGGAGTAAGCAGTTGTTGGATACACATAAATGTTAAAATCACTTTGATATATTAAGAAATACAAAAGTTATGATGTAAAGTAGTCCGATGGTAATGACAATCCATGGTCCAAAATTTCGATAGAGTGCCATTGCCTTAGTATATAGAATGCTATGCTTCAATAATCCATTGAAATTATTTGTTAGAAACAGTTATTTGATAATTTTACATGAAACTTATTATTATTTAACCCTTAATTACTGTCTTTCATATCGCTTCCTATTGTAAAGGTGATTCTGAGGTTTCTATGTAATGTTATCTAATATCTTTGCAAGCTAGTTACTGTTAATGAGTTTTGCCATAATCAGATACATTAAATATTTGTCATGTGTATTTACGTGGTTTGAATTCATTTGAAATTTCGTAATTCATTATTCATAACAGTCTTCAATGAATAAGTCAACTCTAATGTAGGATTACATTCCTAATTCAAGAGGAATATGCAGCCGTAGCCTCGTGCTGGGCTGTGTAATAGAATATGTCTTGAGTGTATGTTATGCAGATTCTAGAATGTTCTATCACGAGTGGGAATTATTCAACCATCTCTAATCTTATGACTTTTACGCTTAGATATTCTTAGCTAAGTTTAGAAATTATTACTCCAGTAACACGATGTGTGACCACGAGTGTCAGCCATGTATCAGATCACATTATTAGACTCTTAATGCGTACTCAAAACAAGTTTTATTTAAGTAATATTCTTATTTTCTGGGCAATCATCTTATTAGATGTTACTAGCCGAAACCTGCCCTCTTGGCGGCTTTTTCTGCTAGTTCCTGCGGAATGCTTTTTCGGGCCTTCGGCCCTCACGATTGTCTTTTGGAGTTTGCGAACGCTACGCATATCATACGAAGGAAGGAATCTGATTAGCCAACGTTGACCAATCAGATTCCTCCGATAATGCATTGATATATATGGGCGAGGTGTGAAAAATTCACATATCTTGTCCATAAATGGTTCCATTCAAAAATATTTCTTATTTGGAAAGGCTGAGTACTACTTAGTCGACACACAAAATTTGGTTCGAATCGGCCCAGGTATCTCTGAGAAAACGCGCACATATAGATAGATTATATGTTAAACTCAATGTATTGTTTTGCACGGAATTGATTGAAGAACTGATAAGAGCTAGAGACTTGAAAATTTTGCATGAGTGTGGAATGTAATAAACCTAGGAAGACCTTTTAAGATTTAAGCGATATCTCAAAAACTCTAGGAGAAAGTGTCAAAATGTATTGACCAATCAAATAAGATGGTTTACCAATTATGATAATCTTGACCTATCAGATTTTAGGCTCTAACACAATTTAATTATAATGCAAAATATGCTCAATAGTCCCTATTTGGAAAAATAATTAAAATGCCAAATAATTCAATATGTAACTATGCTTGTTAGTAAATAGACTGCGAGCCGGGGAGCGAAACTTGCTTGTAAGATATCAATGGGTGTAGAATGGAATATTACTATAGGGTCACATCCCTGGATTAATCATAAATTTATTGTTGTTTTTATGAATATAAAGTAAACAAATTAGCCAAGGTTGCAACCAAATATTATCAGTATCCGGTCAAGCAGCTATTCATGAATACTGATATTAGGTTCGATCGGTTTCAACCTTGAAATTAGCCAAATCTCCAAATATACGTACAGGCTTGCTCTAGACAGCTACACAAAGGTAACTAAGTACGCTGAATCCGAATGTTGTTTTTGCAACCGCGTAGCGCGAGCAACCGAAGCACGCTCGTAAACTATGAAATTAGGATCAAAGTTCAATCATACGAGATAATAAAAGAAGTAAAATAGTAAATAACAAGATAAAATACTCACACAACTAAAAGTAATAACTAACACACTTCATATTTCCTACTTACAGAACAGGGTAACTGGCACTTGTACAGATCCCACACTTATTTCCCTTAACCTCTATCTTAAAATATCCTTTATCTCCCCAAGATTCGGTCCATGAGTTCTTTACTAGCCAATAATCTTTACCATCTTCGGTACCATATCCAACTGCAAGTACTCCATGATCTAGCCTAGTTTCGCTACAAAAGAATGGATCATATATTCCACTTTTGTAAAGTTGAAATGATGTGTGTGATGCATCCATCGCTACAGATATTGGTCCTACATTAGCTATAGCATCTTTAAGGGATGCAATGTCTTTTGACTTTATGTCCTTGTAGCTCTGGTCCTTAGTTATACCTTTGCTTGCATTGTATTTGCAGTTCATATTCTAAAAATCAGATTTATAACTTTAAGATAGGCACTATAGCTTCAATCTACATATGAAAGCACATTTGATGAGAAAACTCAAATTATCAAGTTTCCTAAAACATCCCCTGCATCCAATACAGAGATGACAAATGGTGGATGTTGTGGATTTCGGGTTCATTTGGGTTCTCTAATGACCAAGGAATTAAACCACGAATTTTATGGATTTGGATTGGATTTGAAATTGATTTGGATCCATCTGGCCATTCTGATCCCAAAGTATCCACAGAACACATAACTGAATGGTGGAAGATGGTCGCCGAAAAATGGTCGGGGGATATTTCGTCGCGAGGAAATATTTACTTTTGTAGTTTTGAGTCTAAATACTCTCAGCGACTCACAGCCTGCTCCAAATCCAACGATAATCCACCACACCAGTTATCCTAATAGTCTACTGAAATGCTCATCTTCTCAGCTCAAGCAAATCTAGCTAGATAATACATGAAATGCCATATCTAGCACCTTACAACCTGAGTTCTAAATACTCTCATAAATTTCCCGGACAATTTTCCTCGCGACGAAATTTCCACGACCATTTTCCGCGATCATCTTTCCGTCAACACATACAACTACAGTTCTACATTACTCACCATAGCCTTATAGGGATAATCTAATTCTTGCTCTTCAAGATATTTTTTCCAATATTCAAAGGCAAAATCCATGAGTCCACCTTGACATCCATGGTTCCCCTCTGCAGTAGAACAGTCTACTAGTTGTTGTTCTGAGAAAGATAAGCGCTTGTTATTCTTCATTGCATATTGACCCTCTAGACTTCCTGTAGCACTGAATGACCAACATGATCCGCATTGTCCCTATATTTATACCAATAGGTTAAGTTACTATCACATACAGTATTAACTGGAACAATACAGTAAACTCCAAACCGGATATAACAAAACTCCAGCTATAACGAAGTGATTATTACTACCTATAGCTTGAAAATAATTCACGAGTATAACGAAATGATATAAGTTATAATTCCGTGACTTTGTACGGAATTATAATTTATATTCTACAGCGGACAAATACGCAAGACGGCGGGTTTAAGAATATTATACTGGAAAACGGTTGCCATGCACTTCAATATAATTATACCGGTTATAAGAACATTCTTAGAATAGTAGTTAATTGGTTTTTATTACTGGTATGTTTGTATAATCAGCATTAATAATACAGTAAATATTAAAACCGTTTCTCTAATATGGTTTTTACATCCAAATGTGTTTAAGTGAAGTGTTCTCATAACCGACACCCACTATATACTACATACCGGTAATGAGAACATGTCAGATTATGTCCAGTCCTCAACGGTGTTCTTATAACCGGTTTACACAATATAGTATATTACACATGTTGGATAACTTTTCATCGTTCAAGATGTACTCTAGAATATAGTATTGTTTCAATGCATTTGATTAATCCTCTAATCTCATGTATACTCGTAGTGACATCTAGTTGTACACCTGACATTTGAAAAAATTCTAATGTGTATATTTTCACACCTTTTGACACTTCTGTATTTAACCCAATCAGATTGTAAAGTTTTACAATTAGTCATAAATGAATAAAATTAGTTTTGGTGGAGTGTTTGTAATTTAATTAGCTCTGTAATGTATTTGTATTGATGGAGACTATAATTCTATTGGTTAATACATTCTATTAAATATAAATACACTGATTTATCATATGATTAATCATTTTCGCATCTTTGGGTGAACATTTCAAATTATCCTTGAGATTAGCTTCCACTTGATAATAGGGGCAAACAGGGAAGTAGAATTGGATTTTGACATTTTAAATGTCTAACAAGATTAGTAAAATTCAATTTTATCTTTCTTTACTAAAATTGATATTTAGTAGAATAATATAATTTCAATAATCCACAAATGTAATTTTCGTAATATTTAAGTCGGTACAAACGATGATTTGAAATTTTTCATAATTTCGTAATCAAAAATTATTTAAATGACGTAATTAACAGCGACGAATTCTTTGTAGTAGATTAGTATATATTAAATTCTATTTATGTACTACAGAATATCAACATACCTGATTCTTTACAGGAGTGACAACACCTTTTGTCCTCCAGTCTACACTAGCTGGTAAATCCTTAGTATCCATACTACACACATGGTATGTGTCAGTAGACTCAGGTCTGCTTATACGAGCTTCATTGTCATAGCCTAGCATCATTTGTCTGTACTCAAGGTTAGTCTATGGAATGTTATGAGTTAAACGAAGGTGTACAAATATATCTCACCAAGATCAAGAGAAAGCTGGACATAGCATGTTCGTATTAGTCTATTCTACTCAAAAGCGGGACAATTCAACTCTTACTACAGTTTACCGGATAAGACACAAAATGCATGACCAATATTGGGTCAGTTGGCAGTATGTATCATCCGTTTTGCTTTCTAACTACCTCCTGGATGTTCGTTGTGTATTTGGAATCGATATATACTTTCCGGATAAGAAACAATTAATATATTTGCATGGCTTATCTGTACATCCGGCACAGAGTTGCACGCGACCCGCAATTTTCGTAGCCTCAGCCCGCGGCCAGCAACTGAATTATCCGGCCCCAAAAAGCCCGCACAAATCTTCGAAAGAAACTATGTATGTAAACGCTTAAATATTATAACTTGCTTTACCAAATTTCATTTACTTATGTATTCCCTAATTGGTACTCATAGTCGTGACAATAAAAAACAGTTCAGATCGGTCGTAATCATGGTGTCTTGTGCCAGGCCCACAAGGCCCGCCGAAGTTTTGGCTTTGCCCGCATCAACTCACAGGCCGTTATCGAAAATCGGGCTGCGGGCTTGCGGGCTGGTCCGCGTGCAACTTTGATCCGGCATCTTAAGTGATAATGTCAATAGAATTTGAGATAGGACGAATTCGATTAGAGAGCGATATTATTATCTTAAAGAAACTGAGCACAGTAGAGCTCGCATAAGAGCTATCCTTTCGGAAAACTAAAATTCATACGTACTAACCGAAGAACGTCTTATCCGAATATTTTCCTATGCTATAAGTACAAGAATAAAACATCAGTTTTGGAGAAAAGTCAGAGTACGTACATCTACTGTAAATACATTTGTCAGCACGGAGAAATACGCGTAACGTTCGCAAACACGATAACTCAAGGTTCTACTAATTATCTATGAAACACACCATATCAGCAAATTGGTTGATCCCCAGAGTATAAGAATGTCCTTCATTGTTATGATCCTCGATATACTGTAGGTTATCCTCAAATATTATCTGTCTCATCCGATCCTCATCTCCTACATAGGTCTTGTTGTGTATCTTCTTAAACCCAATCCAGGTATATTCCTCCAGATCATAAGCTGCACAGAAACTTACGAGTAATGCTAGTAGTATAATACACTTCATTGTTTTAGAGAAAATATGTTGAGTAGTGTATTAGTGAGAATTGTTTGGTTATTTATAGTAAATATAGATAATGGCTATTGAGTATTGTATTACTGAATGATTTGTTTCAGTTCTGAACTCGTGATTAAACAACTTCACAATAATAGTATTGATTAAGGCTTAATTGTATAACAAGTTATCCTGATCTTATTTTAACCGCGAAATATGAGATTTGACACTGTTTGATTTGTATTAATCACTCGATTATCAAGTATTATATAATTTGGTTAACTATGCTGAGATTTCTAATTACCAATTCAAGAAATACTGTTTTGTTGCAAAATATTTATTGCAGAAATCAGCCGAATAGAAATTACGTCACCAAAAATTGTAGATTGAATGTATAATACGTCTTCTTTAAAAGAAGTATTAACACCTTGGATTAATATATAGCTTGTTTATTTATACTATTAATATACTGTTAGTATATTATTAGCTTATAGGAAGAATAAACAATTTATTTGTAGCTCCCAAATTACATACAACTTTGCTATGTATTGACAGCATTAATGCAGTTTTAACCTAAGTTGTTTAATATGTCTTTTAGTCAAGACTTGTTATATGTTCAATCTCTATTTTTGGTGACGTAATTTCTATTCGGCTAATTTCTACAATAATTATTTTTGCATCAAAACAGTATTTCTCGAATTGTTAATGAGAAATCTCACCATAGTTAGCCAAATTATATCATACTTGATAATAATGTGGCTTATACAAGTCTAACAATGTCAAAATCTCATATTTCGAGGTTAATCTAGACGTATAGCATATTATACATTTAGTATGTATTATTATACAACTTGGGTTTAAACTTATTCAAGCAGCCACTCTCATATTCTGTTATTTTCTTTTCATCTTAATATTATTTCCCAATTACTATAATATACACTCGTACGTATTGAATCATATTTCAATGCCTGTATTCGATCCCGAGATTCATGAAGCAATTTCTATCAGAATTGAATCATTATTGATAGATTGAATTCATAAGTTAGAATTAATAGCAGATTTAGGAATTGTTAATGCAAGCGCATTTGACTTGCTTCCGCTCCGTAGCTTGCGGACGGCACTGATCAGGCGCCTCTAATGATCATTTAAATTTAGTAAGCTACTTATTGTTAGTTAAGACATCACGAATATTTCGATTTCAGATATAGTGATCCCTGTATGGAGCATGTTTTCCCATGGGCATCAGAAAAATTTGTTTCACTCGCTAGCTAGCTCGTTAAAATATTAGATTCTTGCAATTATATACTATCCATTCGCCCCACGCATTATTTATATAGGGATTCGTTATATATAGCTGAGCTATGGTATAGTAAGTTTTTTGAATGCAAAAAACCCATACCCTCATTCGAAAAGGTAACTTTCATTAATCCGACAAAATGACCTTTCCTCGAAGATAGAAAAGCTAATACACAAAAACTGTACTACAGTATAGCTGATATATGTGTTTCGCCCCACGACATAATACCTAAGTTGTTTAATATGCGTATAACGTATAATCATATTAAACGTATAATACCTTATACGTGATCTATTTGTCGTATCATACGTCTAGATTAACCTCGAAATATCAGATTTTGACATTGCTAGACTTGTTTAAGTCACATTACTATCAAGCATGATTTAATTTGGTCAAATGTACTGAGATTTCTCATTAATAATTCAAGAAATACTGTTTTGATGCAAAATAATTATTGCAGAAATCAGCCTGATAGAAGTTACGTCATCAAAAATTGAGATTGAACGTATAATACGTCTCCATTGAAAGACGTATTAAACAACTTAGCATATTACTAGTGACTCTCCTAGACTTTCTAATTACTAGTCAACCTTATTGTACGTCAGATTCTTGTAGGAGTGCACATACTGGAGCGCGGTCCTATTTAATGCAAAGAATTTAAATTTTCATCGTTATTATGCATATTTTCAGTATTTTTGCTATAAATAGAGGATGATAGGACACTTTTGTATAATTAACAATTTATTGAAGTGGTTTGACGTTGCATATTTAGTAATTTTCCGAAAGTACCATTAATGGTTAGATTCAATCCTGATTACTTAAAATACAAATTTAATGTAAATCTGAATGAATGAGAAGGAGCGCGGAGTGAGAGCGCGATCCCAAAAAATGAGGAGCGCTTAATGTTCTGCTGCTCTTTATACATTTTAAACTATTTCCAAAGGTTGTATAACATTCCTCTACTGTATTGGAGTCCCATGGAAACCCTGTCCAACCTGACCTTTTCCGATTGAATTCAGCCAGTTAAGTATATAATATATATGTTATATGTAAACACCACAACCAGAACAACAACAACAATAATAATAATGATAATAACAATAATAATAATAAGAGAATTACACGACATGGATATATTCAGGTTCATTACCCATTCCACAGCCTTGAGAGTCTAAGAGAAGATTCTGTGAGACTAGCACTGTAACTACAATATACCAAACTAAACAAACACAAACAAATAAACAATGCACACAACAAACAGTCACAATACTAATGACAACTCTCTTAACAATTCCATATAAGGAATGTAGCTTTACTCCTATTTTTAGCATCAAAAATCCCACCAAACAGTATACTAGCATAATAATCGGTAGAGTTATTACGATAGCAACGAAAATAGCCAATTGGATTGCCCCCAATTCCCATCTTCCTAGATAGAAATATGCACCGCCGAAGAAACCTGTGTATTTTGCTAGGATTGTAGTTATACGCCAATTTTTACCACTGAACTCACAACTATCTGTCCCGAATGAGTATAAATAACAGCTCTTAACGCCACAACGACCATCTGAAAATTGCTCAAAGCAAGTGTCATCACAAAAACATTTATTATCAATGCAAGTTATATACTTTGAATCTTCAGCTATCTCTTCTATACTACAATCCATCTTGTCATAACAAACGTATTGTGTTCCATTTGTTGTGTGTTGTGTGGTGATTAACACCTTAGATGTAAATAAACAAACATACAATAAATATATAGGATACATCTAATTATGTTAACCATGTGTGTATGTGATATATACGTGTATATATATATACATATGCATGTATGTATGTATATACATATGTAAGTCATGTGAAAATGAATGAATGAGATTATATATTACTAATTATTTTTAGGGTTTGAATTAGTTATTTCATATACAAGTATGTGTCAATTAATTTAATCCCATTATGTATATACACAGATACAGTAGAACTTCCTTAAGGTTGAATATACTATGCAATTCCTTGTTAGAAAAATAAACCATTGTACAAGTGATTCTGAATGTATATCTCGATTTCATTAATAACATTTGGAACCATAACTAGAATCGCTGTTTCGCAGTACAGTTAAAGGAAATGTCTGTCAGAGACAAATACGATACTTAAGGAAATTGTTGAAGAATTTCTGCATTCAGTACTACAGAAATTGTTACTGAATGAGCAGTACCTAACACCTGGAAGCTCGTATACCCGGACTTATACTCCAGACTATGAGCTATCTCCTTTATCTGGTCTACTATCAAGTTATCAACATGTCTAACTAGAAATAGCACAAATAATATGCGACACAATTAAGTGGCGTCACAAGTAATAAAAGTGACATATAACTGCACATTCCAAATACCCTACCCGGTAACTTAGGAGGGTGTACTTACTATTCTTTACTTTCTTTCTATCTCTGGTGGGTTCCTTCAGTGCATGAATAATCAAGGTACTAGCACTCAGCTCGATCTCTAACTGGGCATGTCTGTTCTGAATTGTCAGTTTGACAGTAACACGTAGACCTTTGTAGGCTTGTGTGCATTTGGATATGTCCTATCCTAGCTTCTTTGGGGTCTAGTATTGGTACAGTATTAATATGATAGTATTACCAATATCACGGTATTCACGTTATACCCAAAATTAACAAATTCTGAGTTTTGAATTTCCGCTGTAGGATTGGGATATTAATGACAATCCTATTTCACACCTACAGATTGTATGAACTCACCAATCCAAGAGGACCAATTTTAGGTGCCAGGGTATCAGTGTTCGAAAAAACCGCCGTTTTCTAGAAAATACCGGGCAGGTCGAAGAAACCGGTTTTTCCGGAAAAAACCGGTCCTTACTGCCTCTTTCAGCTGATTAGGTATGATAATTGATCATTGATGATAACTGTGATTATTGATATTCTCTTTCATAATATCTTACCTAAACAAACCTGTCAGTTCATTAAGTTGATATTCCACAAACTTCTGTCTAACATTAGGAACCCAGTATGAAAGGGTTATAGTCCGAAATTTCAACAACAAGAGGTAATACAAGAGTAAAATCTCTTTAGAAATCAGTCTCTTACATGTTAGAAATGGGCCAGGAATAAAGTCACATATGGTGGCTATCGTCATAAGTGGTTTTTACCGGGGGTGGTCTTTTCTGACAAACACTGCAGGTTAGCAGAGTTCCCGGATTCCCCTCCAACAGTTTTGACGTATACTAAACAACACCACAAATCAAATAAGAACTATAGCAAATAATAACTCAAATAGTAGCTCGATTCGATGATACCCTCCCTCGCTAAGGGTGTAGCCAAATATCAACGAGGTAACCATAGAAACTGGGACATAACACGTCACAGAAGCACGCCAAGGGAGGTGGTGAATATATTCATGTAGGGAATGCTATGATTCATAGTATGTGAGTATATATTATGTCCCGTACAAGGGTGCTAAATGAATAATCACTCCAAGCTACTATTCGAAGTTCTTATGTAATAACTTACTAATCTTAACTTCAGTGGGATCTAATTTTGGTGGCATTGAATTCCAACTACACTAATATGTAACTAAGGAATCTATGAATACAATTCATATAGTAGACAATTGTTCTATTAATTAACTATACAGATAGTAGAGTACTTATGAGTTATGATGTAACTTTAACATTCTTTTGGTTGTCATGGTGATTACTAGTTTATGAGAAATTTGAGTTAATAATGTGATAAATGATGAAAAGTAAAATTACTAAAATTCTTCCTGAAATACATCGAATAAATCTTGTTGTTGTTGTTGTTTGTTTAATTCTAAAACAGTTTTCATCGCATTTAGCAATTCATCAGCTGTAGCAAAACAGAACTTGTACTCTGGGTCAGGACCGTTCACACCCTGAACGAGAGCTCCCGTGGTACTTAAGAAATATACCCTAGGGTAGTATACACCATTTTTCTGTACCTCCCTATAGCAGGGTCATATTCCCTCTCTATATTCCCTCTCTATTTTAAACATAGTGAATTCCTGACTGAGCCCAGTGAGCTCTGGAGAGGTGATTAGCTCTTTTTCGAACCGACTGCTTGCAAAACACTTTTCCCCGTAAAATAATATCATAACATGTTCCGGTAATGGATTGGGAATCTCAAATGAAGGGGAGTAAGGCTCCCAATTGAAAATTGAGTTAAATGTATCCTCGTAAGATGACGTGTGAATATACTATACTTGGATTATTATTAGTAGAATTAAGTAGCAAAGCATTTGAGTTGTTGGGTTGTCTAATTGTTGTAATTATGAATAGTAATTATGTGATGTATTTATCAGACCAGTAGAGAAGATTAACAACTAGTGGCAGGTGTGAATTTTGTCAATTCCTAATGGGCTGTTCAGACGTTACATCACCTGTTCAATGTACCCATTGACGGTCCACAGATGACAGGATTGGGTCCACCAGTGAAAACGCAGGAAACAGGTATAATTTCAGAAATTGTGTGACGTAATGTAAAACAGTCCTAAGTGATTTTCATAGGAAAAATTGTTGGTTGACACCTTCATTAAGATTCTTATAAATAAAATGTGATAAAGTGGGAGCAATATTTAATAATAATAAACGAACAAGTAAATGCAGGAAATTAATATATATTTATTACATGATCACACCAACTAGCACAAATAATATCAAAGTTATTATTAACAACTATTCCTGTAGGATCATTACATTTAATTTTGTGTATCAGCTGTCCATCTTTAGTAAATATATTAATTGAATTTCCCAAAAAATCGCTAATTAAAATATTATTATACAAATCAAAACACATAAACATAATTCCTTCTCCATTTTCGAATTTTATGAAACTTTTCAACAAATCACCAGATTTAGAGAATATGTGAATATTTTTAGTCCTATTTTTGTCTGCTACAAATATCTTATTATTATTGATTTTGACGTCTGTCGGGGATTTGAGTTTGTCTTTTCCTATTTCTCTAATATGTCGTAAATCAGAGCTGAATACTGCAATTCTATTATTAGAATCTGCAACTAACACTTCTCCGTTTGTGTCAGTTGTTAGACCATGAGGGTGACTGATACCTGCCTTAACACTGTTTAATAATTTGTTTATTGTTTTAGAGAATTTAAATACAGTACCAATTACCAAATCACTTACAAACACCCATTCATTATGTAATGCTATACCGTGTGGAGCCTTTAGCTGCCCCTTACCAAATTCATGAATGAACTTACCCTCTGTAGAGAAGATCTGTATTCTACTATTGAATGTATCTGCTATATAGATCTTATCTCCGTCTAGAGTTAGTCCATGAGGGAAATACAGCTCTCCTTTCTTACTGCCCTTACCCCCAATCCTTCTGATCGGCTCGGTCTTTTTTCTGTAGGGTACAGCCATATCCTGAATAGACCCCAACTTCTCAAGCTGTTCTATGAGAGAGTCAAGACCCTCAGTATTGAGGGAAGTGATTGGGATAATTGTTTCTTTTCCGTGTTTCTGTATTTCAGCTCTTGTTTGCCTCATCTGGTCATTTTGAAACTTTAATAATTGGTTCTGCTGAATGCTAGTTTCCATTAATTGTTGGATTAGATTCTCCAGGTCTGCTACTTGTTTCTTTCTTGTAATCTCCTTCCTCAGATTGTCCTGCTTAATATCGAACAGCTGGACAAGCAGTTGATCTCTCCTCTTTGTCGCAATTATAATTATCTTCTCGAACGTGGAGTGGATCTGTTGTTCAGCTATTTCGAAATTGTTGGTAGGAATTTCATCTGGGTATTTGGTGGCCATTTGTTTGTTGTTCTGTTTATGATTATTCTCATTTACAGACTGATTTATACAAGTTTGTAGGTTAATTATTCAGGTGTCAAGTGGTGAAATAGAAAGTTACAACTAATCCAATTTCCTTGAACTCTACCACGAGACTATTGTCTCACAGAATTACGGGTGTGTTAGATCAGATAGCTTTCAACTTGTAAATTAGTTCCAGTTATAACTACTCACATTCCTTGTATAGAATTAGTTGCTATGCTGTATTAGCTATTACTTTCAATTTGTGGAGAATTGAATAATCAACTAATTCGGGACAATGTTATAACTTGTTAGATAATTGTTTTTGGCGCTAAACAGATTCTACTGTATATGTAAACAAGTAAACAATAATGATAAGTAACATGACAACACATATTGACATTGGAATGCTGTATAATCAGTATGGACTAGGTTGAGCATGGGGTTGTACGGGTAGTAAAAAGTAGAATAAGGATTTCGAAATGTGTTTTATGATTGTGAAAAGAACCTATTTACAGTTGAATTTGTAATGATAACTGCAATTCTTCATACTCAAACAGAATATAATCAATTGCTTGGGAATGATTTTGTCTATTCTTAGCTTAACTAGCCGTGTATATAGTAAGCCATGGGTTGAGGTAATCTTTTCTCTAACAACTCTTACTCTATATCGTAATACGAATGTTTGTTAAAGTGAAATATTATGTGACTTTATAGAGAGGTGATTCTTTTGTTGTTTATAGTCTTATACTTCTTTGTGTTGGTGTTTGGAAAGTTTGTTGTTGAGCTCATAAACACAACTTGTGCCAATAATTAACAGTATTCCACCTAAGCCAAGTTATGGGTCACATTTGGTCGGCCTTATGGCCTGTTTTATCGGCTGAAAACTATCTAATTGCGGCAAAGTTTCTGCTTTTTGCCATAGTTTTACGGAAGGCATTCTATAAATGAAACAAAAGAAACACTACGTAAGGAAAGGAATGTTATAAAAATATAGTAATTGCTAATTGGTCGTGGAAAATTAGCATTGAGTGTAGAAAATATAATACGAAAGAATATAATAAACCAGTACTCCACAGGGAAAATAATATAATAAACCAGTACTCCACAGGAAAATAATATAATAAACCAGTACTCCACAGGGAAAATAATATAATAAACCAGTACTCCACAGGAANATCGTCGGTTTATAGAGACCGAATTTATATTACTTGATCATCATTAAATTGTCGGATTACGGAGTAGCGAGGTTCCGGGTTATTGAGGTTGTTTTCTATACAAAACTATCCGTGAAAAGAAATAATGTCGGTTTAGCTAAATTCCGGAGTTACAGAGGTGTCGGATTATGCGGGTTCCACTGTATAAAATTCTCTGTGCTTATAGAACATAAAATGTAAACACTAACTGATAACTAATAATTATATAATAATACAGAAAATTACTGAATTCATTAAGAATTATTTACAAATGTGTATATCTATCAGAGATGGAACCGGTCAGCTTTTCATGACCCGACCCGACCGGTCGACTGGTAACTTTGACTATACACTGCCTGGCCAAAAGTATTGGAACACCTTGCCACTTGTGACACAAGTGGCACACGGCGAGAATATGTTGAATATTTTGTGGATATAGCAGAAAGTAGAAAATCTCTTTTGCTCTAGTTTAATCAAACTACTAAGTTGAAGTTTTTGGTCAATATGATTACAGTATCAAATTCAGATTTACTATATTCAGAAATCATGAACGGCCGGTCGAGATCTTCGACCGGTAGCCGACCCGACCCGACCGGTTCGATCTCTGATATCAATATTACCTTATTATAGGAAATCAACACTAACTCCAATTCGCGTTAATTTCCTGCTATTTATACTATTTAGCAAATTTATACAATGGATGGGCAAACTCCCAATTTACAAGTTTTCCGATGCGTGACTGGTTTGAGAGGATGCCATGTCTATCAAGCGGACTGATAACCTATTTTGGGACAAGACATTATTTCTCAAACAGAAGAATACTAATATTTATAATAATTTCGCAGTGGCCGGACAAACAAAATTACTCGGGAAGTTGTCTATAACGACAGTTCGGCATATTCCAAGAGAGATCAGTCGTTATTTATAGTACGCACTAAAAAATGGAGTTTGTATTTCGGGAATAATATCTTGTGTGAAGCCTAGAAGTTCTCCGCTTTTGCAAGGTGGTTTGGAAATACCAATTTTATTACAGTCCGATGGAGCAGGCAGAAGCACTAAACATCTTAAAGGAGAAGGTTTTCGCTTGCCCTGGACCTCTCAACAAATAGGTCTTTTAAACATTTTGAGAAGAAGGCATTCAGTAATTACTTTACCGAAACGATTACTGCTGCCATGCTTCAGGAGCCTGGTAGAGACATTACTACCATCGATGTTGACTTCAAACTATTAACATTGAAGCCGAAACATGGCAGATTGATGGGTGAACTTTTCACTTTTCTTCAACTTGGAGAAAGGGATAGAAATTATCAAAGCTGATTGGTCATATTCAGTGATTGCTTCAGCAGTCACGAATTCCAGAAAGGGAGATATGGAGTTCCGAGATCTAGACCCTTACAAGGACATATTATTTGTTTAGGAATTATTTCTTTTTATATTTAGAAAATTGAATAATTTCTCAATATTTATTCGCATAAAGTAGTGAATATACAAATGTTCTCCTTCTCAATCGCGTTAATTTCCTATAGTAAGGTATTATATCTCAATTGTTGGTTGTCCGTTGTCAAGGAAAGGATTTACGGTATGCAATTTTCAAGTTGTCGCATAACTATGTATTTATCGTGTTTATCAATGAAGCAAATAGAATTCAATAAAACTTCACTAAACATATCCAACATGATGAATCAGATTTTCATTGTTTTTATGACTATAAAGTAAACAAATTAACCAAATCTCATAATATATGTACAGGTTTGCTCTCAACGGCTACTGAGGGGGTTGATCTACAAATAATTCAATTGTATATATGCCATATACGTATATTTGTGAATTACATTGTTCTAAATATACTCAAAGGGACCGTCAATTTGGAAAATAATGGATACCTCGAGAAGCAATGCGTCGAGCCAAAGGCTCGTATTAAATAATCTCACAGCTATATTTTAAGAATTATCTGTAGATAAAGCTGTAATGGGTATAACTTCAGCTAGCACATACAGAATGACTTTTATAGTTAACAAAGAGCTGAGGATGGGAGCTGGTAAGATAGCAGCTCAGGTAGCTCATGCTTGTCTATCTCTATACACTGAGATAACTAATAACAGTAGTCTACGTAGGCACTGCAATTCTTGGTATTTAGCAGGACAAACTAAAGTAGTGCTACAATGCCACACAACAGAAGAATTGATGAGTTTGTTTAGAGATGCTGGAGAGGAGGGACTAGCATGCTATCTGGTTAGAGACGCAGGGAGGACACAGGTTGAAGCGGGAGCATGTACGGTGTTGGGGGTGTTTGGGGATGAGATTAGGTTAAGAAGATTGATTGGAAATCTCAAATTGTTGTAGCTATTTGTACAGCCACCTCACGGCATATCTAAGCCAGATGGACGATGGAGTTATGGGATTGACACATCGACTGACTGACGGCACATACAATGGAAAATGAGCGATTGAGAATTAGGTGTATTTTCTATTTCTTATATGAGATTCCTTATATATAACTGAGCCATGGTATAGTACAGCTTTGTAATATAAAAACCCCATACCCTCATTCCTAAAAGGTGACTTTCATTAATCCGAAAATATGAGCCTTCCTCAACCATAGAAAAGCTAATACACAAAAACTGTACTATAGTATAGCTGAGCTTTATAAGTTATTCGTCCTTTATGATATTGATGAATGATCCATGGGTGTGTTCACTTTGTATTAGTATGATTTATCTTCCAAATTGTGTGATAGGTCAATGGTCCACGCTGATCTAAGCTCAAGTGCCGCGATAATTTCTTCCATATAAGCGGAGTTCGATATAACCGATTGAATATCTGCTACGGACCAATATTCGTACAATTTCAGATTTTAAAATATTCATTATAACAGGAGGTGACTGTATTGTAGTCTCCCAAAAGGGACATTACTTAGTACATTATACTTTACTACAAAAGCTGGACATTAGCATAGCCTCAACATATTTCCAAAAGGGTGGGACGTCCCGCCAAAAGCTGTACAGTTGGCAAGTATGCATAGTACAGAGTAGCTACTGGTCCAGCCCAGCTACGGCCCTACTCCTCCCGTTTCCCATACCCCAGGACTAGTTATATACCAAATATCAACTTAAGGTAATTGGGAGCTACTTTTTATTGAACAAAGCATAAGTTCCTAGCATGAAAAATCCAGAAGCTATAGCAAGTAATATTCTACCGTCTCTGATATTTGATAAGTGTTTAGATCGTCTGTAAGCATAGAGAGAGTATACTGCTACTCCATAAGGCCCTGCTACTCCTATTAATCTGCATGAGAGACATGATTTACTCTTTTGATCCATGAATAGTCAAATGTTAAATACTAAAAAATCTTTGAATATTATTATAGGCTATAATCGTGAACTACGTAATACAGTGGATGCTGGTTATAAGAACATCGTCAGGAACTGTACATAATGTTCTTATAACCGGTATGACGCCGGTTATGATAACATTTCATTTGAAAACATTTGGATGTAGAAACCATATTAAAGAAATGTATTCTCATATCTACTATTAATTATGTCTATTCTACAAACATACTGGTAATGAGAACGTTCTTATAGCCGGTATAAGTTAAATGGGGGTATATAGTAACTGTTTTCTATTATGATGTTCTTATAACCGGTAAAAATTCCATGGAGTAGAATACAAAAGATTCCATAATTCAAGTCGTGGTTCTTATAACCGGTGTTCTTATTTCCGGCATCTACTGTATAAGGATTGGAAATTACAATTTTCTGGACCAGGGATAAATATGAATTGATTAGAAGACAATAACTCATATTACAAATATTTTGAAGCTATCAGCAAGTTTCACAAATATCATATGATAAATCATCCCACATCTAGAAAATATTTTCCGGTCGAAATACGTCATGTTATCGCCTAATAGGATGATATGTGGAAATATGCTAAATCTATAAAACGAATAATATTGAGCTTTGATTCCAAAGTTCACTTAAGAATTAGTAGAAATATATTTTGTACAAAATATCGAAAAATTGTCATGATTAAGTTGGCTAGTTCTTGAAGAAGTGCATGCATTTGTCAGAATTTCCAGTTGGCATTCATCAGAATACTCGTGACTGTCACTTGTCCGAATCATATTTTGGTTGATTGTAACTTGTCAGAATTAATATTTGGTTGACTGTCACTTGTCCTAACCAAATACAACGTGAGTTCTAAATACTCTAAGCAACTCACAGCCTGCTCCAGATCCAACGATAACAAGTGACAGTCAACCAAAATATTGATTCTGACCAGTGACAATTACGAGTATTCTGACAAATGCCAATTGAAATTCTGACAAATGCAGCTCCCCCTTCTTGAGTTACAGCTGAAACCATCGATTGTACTTATATGTCAATATTCACTTATAACTCGATAAGCGTTACAGTTATAGTCTTATCAAGATAGCCAAAGTATAATACATCCCCAACTTCCCATACCATGATAATACATATTGATATGATATCTTGTACCATTGTGACGTAATCCTGAATATGCCCAATTATGGTCATTTTCTAGATCTCTGAAGATTAATGCGGAATCTTGAAAATGACCTTAATTGGGCATATTCAGGATTACGTCATAATGGTACAAGATATCATACCATAATGTATTATCATGTTATGGAAAGTTGGGCATGGATCATAATTAGGCATTAATGCATAAAATTAGTTCTGGTGGATTGTTTGTAACTTAATTAGGACTGTATTGTATTTGTATTGACCGTAGAGTGCAATTCTATTGGTCAATACATTCTATTAAATATATATACACTGATTTATCATATGATTATTCATATTTCGGCATCTTTGGGTGAACATTTCAAATTATCCTTGAGATTAGCTTCCACTTGATAATAGGGGCAAACAGGGAAGTAAAATTCAATTTTAACACTTTTGAATATCTAACAAGATTAGTAAAATTCAATTTTTTCTTTGCTAAAATGAATATTTAGTAGAATAATATAGCTTCAATCATAGCATTCTATATACTAAGGCAATGGCACTCTATTGAAATTTTGGACCATGGATTGTCATTACCATCGACTTTCAAAGTATAATGTATTATCTATAGGTGTGATTCTACTGCCTCCTAGTTAATTATGAATCATCAGATTAAATGATTTACCACACCCGGCCTGATTTATTTAATATTAGAATATTAAAAGTCAACATAATAGATTTTAATAAGTCAAACCATATATTTAACAGTACAAT
>JAKMXF010000136.1:0-14886 GCA_024704765.1 Oopsacas minuta | reverse complement strand
GTCCTAAGAAAATAGAAAGTTTCATGGCTTTACAATGGATAAATTTGAAATTATTGGGGAATTGATATATAACAGAACTTATTAGACACCCTGTATATTGATACTATTATTTACGTAGAGTTACCTCTCATAGTAAATATTTTTAGAATGAAATATTTACTATGAGAGGTAATACAAAATAGTGATAAGTATTGAAATTCCAGAGTTATAGATCAAGTTTATGATACACTAATTCATCCCTGGCACATATGATGTTAGGCCTGATATTAAGAAGGCTATGGTCTAACTTACAATTCGTTAGGTGCTCAGGGCCTTCAATCATATGTGTATCGTGTGTTCAAGTGTGTCCTCGCCCATCCTGCTGGGGGAGTTATGTTTTTATTAGTTTCATAGTGCTAAAAGTACGTTCAACAGTGGCTGTTGCTACCAGTATACCTCTACTATTGCAGGTAAACTTGATAAGAGCGAAATGCATTCGAAACGTCTCCGCCATTGATCAATTTTGATAGTACATCTTGCAAAGAGCTACTCTTGAAATGCCTCGAAATTATCCGAAGTAAAATTTCCATTCTGCTCCAGTTTCCTCTCCATCAATATATGGTTGTGAGACCACCATTATCACCAAAGTTGACATGTTAGATTACACTATAGTAATTTATCAGCATTTTCATCTTTTCCATTCTATATTTAAGCGATAGTTGGATATTTAGGGAGATGGCCCGGATCCAAAACGGACATAGAAGAGGCTAGATCAGTGCACTCCATCATATTTCGGATATGATCAATCACGCTTTGTATAGATGGCCGATAAACTATCTGAAGAAATTGAATATTTCCTCTTCCATGATCACAATGTGTTTTCTACTCACTTGAGAATCATCTGGAAAAACTAAAGAATGGCTCTTGAACTAGGTGGTGCTCATGGACGGATCCAGGGTAGAATTTTTGGGGGGGTGCAAATTTAAAAAGTAAATATCACTTAAATTTAGCTATTTGTGAAATGTACAGTCTCTGATTCCGGACATTTATATATTAAATATTCTTAGAATACAGGTTCTAAATTAGTATATGTCTCTTTAATTGTCTAATAAAGAAGTCTAGTAAGAACAAAACAATGGCTTAATGAAGACAAACAATAGATGCAATCAATTTCTTAACATATACTAAAAATTTAATTCTTTAATGGTATTTTTCTTTCTTTTGCAGCAAAAGCTTGAATAATCTCGTATAAATCCAAACTCTGAGTTCTATCTCTGTTACAGGCTAAGACTGCAATATCACCTAAAAGACACCAAATAATTTCCCCCTCTCGAAAGTTATTATTCTATTCATACATGAAAATGTAAGCTCAACAGACGCAGAAACACCGGCAATGAAGTAGTAAAATGGATCAATTTCAAGACATTAGGATAGAATTCAGGGTTCATGTTTTTCAAATCAGAATCAACATCAGTAAAGGCATGGTATTTCAATATATCGATTTGTAGAAAAAATTTCGTTAATATTCAAAACCTCAGAATATTGTTCAAGTAATTGTTTCAGACTACTAAAATTCAAAAAATGCAAAGTTTGAGAATTTATTCTATCCAGACCCTTCAATGTGTTAATACTGGGGATTGAAAATCGCTTATCTAAAGCATCTGAAATGAGATTTCGTACTTGATTTGTGATACTGTTAAGAAATTCAGCAGGGTGTTATTTACTTTTAAAGGTATAGCACATTTTTAACTTAATGTTTCGGTCTTTTTTAATATTATCCGATAATATTTGCTGATTATTGAGATCTCCGATTGTTTTCTTAACCACAGATATTTTGTGAATTGCATGATGCCAATTGATACTCGTTGATTGGTGGTAAAGAGAGAGGTGGTTAAATACCTAACTCTAAATGTAGCAATACGATAGTAAGAATAAATCCACCATCAGCCGAACTAGTTGCAGTTATTGACTGCCTATCATATTCTTCAGCCCTATGGCATAATGTGATCAGAATTGCTTGATATCGTTTGTATACTGTGTCTACTGGATTAAATCAAGAAACCCATCTAATATCATGTCTTTGTGGAATCTTTGAACAGTTTCTCCTAATTCCAGTTGACTTTTTTCAAAAGATCGATATTTTTGTTTGGTGAAAAATGTGTAGAGAATCTAAATACTAGTACAACCTTTACAAGATGTTTTTTCAAAGAGATTTGCAATTATCATATTGAGTAGATGAGCATTACAATGAATGTACACTAGCCATGGGTATACATTATTAAGAGGAGCATGAACACCACTAATATGCCCACTCATTACGCGTGCACCATCCATTGAAACAGCTACGAGTGTTCCAGATGTTTGTAGCATTGAAATAATAACTTCTGCTTCATTTGATAGACTTAATGTATCAAATTCTCTAAATTGTGAAATCCAAGAAATTTCTTATTGGGTACGGACCCATGACAAAATCGATTGCAGAAACTAAGTTGTTCATGTCCGCTATTGTTTCTGGACTCGTACATTAATAATGAAAAAATAGACTACTTTTTACTTCATCGCCTATTTTCCTTTGGGCTTCAGATGCCATCAATGATATTAATTCATTGTAATTATTCTTACTAAGATAATCTACATGTATGGAGTATTGAACTTTAATCTTCTCCCTAGTATCCCTGAAATCTTAATTGACATAAAAATTTAACTCCACTAATTCACTAAAATTCCCTTTGTTAAGAGAATCTGAAGTTTCGTCATCTTCTCTGAAAGATATTTCTTATACACAGAAGTAACGAATAACTCCAATAAGATATTAAAATATTTAACATGATTCTCCATTATATCTGACCTATGCGGGTACAACCTTGATGTAATCGAAATGTAGATGTGTATTAATTGCTCTATATATTCTTGCCACTTAATCATGCTAGTTATATGCCCCAGTGATGTACTATATTTACCTAACCCTTTGTCTTTCAAATTTGCTTTTCCCCAATTATCAAAACCTTTTGAGTAAAAGTTGTCTCTCGTTTGTAAGAACTAAAATATACGCATGGGAAACAATATATTCGATTCGTACTAATACTAGAGCCAATCCAAGGGTAAATATCATACCAACCACTCTGAAAACTTTTACATTTGCGATGTTTAAATTATTAGTTAATATCGCTTTGGAGTACGAGGAGAGAATCGGCTGGGGAGGACCATTGTCCTTCGTACCTATATCGGTGAGAATTCTAAATATAAGGATGAAAATCATTAGGACCAGGTACATTGTATGCTCCAAAGGATGATGCTTGGTGCAATTGAATTGAATCCATACACCCTTGCCTGACTGAATTTTCACCAAAAGAGGAGTCTTCTGAGGAACTCTGACTATTTAGGGAGTGGTTGTTAATAGTAGTCTGAGTTACAAAGAAATTTTCAAGAAGTTGTCTTTTCATTAAGCTAATATGATTTGTCACATTGTGATTGAAATTGATATAATTAAAAATGTAAAAATTTAAAAATATTGACAATAATTTTCAAATATCCTTGAGAATCCCATGAAAAGTTGGGGGGTGCTGACCCCCCTGTTAGATCCGTGGCTGGTGGTGGTGTCTTCTACTATTTCGTTAATGTCTGTTAGTCTTTCAGTGTTACTATTGACTATTAATGGCACACTGCAAGGCCAATCGCTTTCCCATGTAACTTGACTACTGTATCGAGTACATCTGATAGCATATAGATACAAGCTACAGTTTTGTGTTCTAACAAAAGAGTCACAATTCCATGTTCTTGTATTACAAGTTTCATCGTATATCTCTTCACATATGCTTACCAATGCTGGGATACTCCGTCGCACAGTACTCACCGCTCTTTCACGTGCGAGCCATCGAGTATCACTAGGTTTTTCCATTTTAAACTCAGAAGACTGGGGTTCCACTTAGATGACCGAAAGTTTTTAAGCTTTCTTGGGAGAATAATGGAAAGTTTTCTAGATTATAGACATTGTACCTACACTCTCATGGTTTGTACATGTCCTACACAAGCATTGACAGCAGCAAGTTGAAGTTTATGGGACCTGTAGTGGAGATAAATTCATTTCGTGCAAGTAATCTCAGACGCCTTTGAAGTCCGCTTATATGGCTAAATGTTGTATTAGTACCATCAAACCCAAGGACGCCTCTCTCCTAAGGACATCGTCAGGGTGGAAAAACTTGTCAGTGCAACAGGGTGTTAGGTCAGTGTAGGTGAACTATATTGATTGTCCCATGTGCAGTAACTATCTAGAAAGCCCTTCCTTCTGAGTACACACCCGTAACGGTACCAATGAGACTGGTGGGACCAATGCTAGCATTGTCAGGGTACGGAATGGGCATCCTCATATTATCCCCCTTTTCAATTGTCTGCTACATTTTTGCTAGACTGTATCATGTCAGCTCCTTGCTTTCGTAGCGCACTCCAGCCTCATTGACGGATTGCTTAGTATTTCGCGCTTTCCTGTAGTAGTTACTGCGCGGACAGAAGTACTGTACTGGATTCTTACCATACTCGGTTCAGGCAGTTAGCATGAAATGGATCCAGTTTACAATGGCTGCAACTCACAGAGTGCAGTTACCAATCATCTATTACATAAGCTGGACAGAGAAGATGGTCAGTGAAGTAGGAGTCAGATGCGTAGGGAATAGGAGATGCCGGTGGTAGAGGTGAGAGGGATGGATCAGAGGGTATTGGGTCGGACCGGCCGCTAATAATGATAAAATAAGGTGTAACTTGTGTTACGATCAGCGGGAGTATGGTATGGTTGTAGGAATAGTAATCAAGATCATCGGCAAACACATATCCCGCCTTTGTTGGCTTGGCAAATGCTGCAGGGAGTAAGAAGAGGACAATTACTGCACGAAGCTCGTGATAGTTATGGCTCATGAAATACTCGTACATGCTGTCTCCTCCCAATGACTTTGCTCTTGATGTGCGGTCACTAACATATCCCACCGGTCTCCCTTAACCACTACGAGTACTTGCTCTGTGTAGTCCAACGGATTTCACCCTCTTTAATGTACTGCAATTGTCTTCTCTGTAACTCTCGATAATCCCATCTAACTGCTCTCGCCCTACCAACTGCAAATTGAGTTTTTGAAGCTCTGTTTCGAATATTTCTTTAGTTGACAAATTAAAATAAATATATTGTTTTCCATGTGAACAAACAATAATAAGTACAGTATATTTTTATAGTAACTTGTTAGAATTAACGTAATAACTGTTGCGTGATAGCACAAGTGCTACTATAGGGCTAACACCCTAGTAGCATCTAGGGAACTTTGATATATTTGTTGATTAGTGATTACACTAATTACATTATTTGTATTTTAGTTAGCCCACAAAATCACCAGTAGAAAATGATGTGTACGAATAACCTTACTCAAATATATGGCCCAAAGTACACAATTTGGGGGATACTAAATGGGAACGTGAGATACATATGCATAAATAAATATTTGTATGTCCAGAATTAATTGGGGCCACTGGAAGACGCCTTGAGAATATTCTAGGCATGGAGTTGTATTTTGGGCCTTGCACGGATTAGTTCGTGTCTTGGGCGAAAATTCACACCTGTGACAATTGTATAAAAATTGTCAAATTTTTGGAATTATCGAAAAATGACATTGTTAACACATTACAACCAATTTACATGATAGAAGTTAGAAATTTTAATTCAGTCAGCACTCAATGTGACAAATGCCCTGACGTCATGAATCTGAACAAAAGCTAACTCATCATCGGATTATTACGTCATCATGACTGTACAAACAATACAAATTTTCCAAATTGCTAAAAATTTCAGAATTTCTAATTCCCTGAGGCATATAAGGCCTAGATTATTAAACAAACCAATGTAGCAGTTCCAGTATTACAACAGAAGGCCATGGAAGGAATTTGGATGAATTATGGATAATACAAAATATAAATTTCTGCAAATAATATCGAAGTCCGTAGCAGACAAACCCCCATTGCAATCTTCCCCAAGAATTCTTTCCAATTTACATTCGTACCATCACAACCTACTAATAGGATTTCCTTTCCAATCCAAAATTTTGGAGGTGGGAATCTATTGTTGAAGCGATATTGATTCCGGGAGTATTTGCATGGAATATATATGTACTATTTTGATCAATCACAACAATATGTTCCTCAACTCAAATTTAGATGCTACATTTACCACTGATGGTTCATTTGAGAGTGTTTTATCGATCCTTCATCAAAATATATACATGTAACATAAATTACTTCTACAAGTTCTTTAAGCTGTATTTAATTTCTGTACTTTTGACTTGCTCTTGCAACCATATTCTTGTCTGTGATAAGACTTTGATCTTCTGGTCTCATAGTCCGAAATCTATTAGGCTGGCTGTAGCTCAATTAGAAACTCCATATCGATCGGCATCCATGCTATATTTGGGATTGTCTCTGTATTTCGAAATGACAATGATCGGAGTCACCGTTTAGTCTATATCTTAAATTTGGAAATAGTTGTAAGAATTTGCTTCAACTGCTATTTCCTGATTTTCAACCTAATTCTTTCTTTGAGGGAAATTGATCTTTGATCTATTTTCAGCAGTATCGCTGAGGTGTGGATATCAATACCTCTTATGTGCATTTTATGTCGGTTCTCTGGTTAAAGAGAAATGACAATTAACTTTCAGTTTGTAAATACAATCACATGGGAGACGAATCTCGACAGAAGGTAAGTTATAACACTTAACATTATCGCAATTGACAAGTTTTACATTTGCATGATAGTGGGAAGAGATGAACGTCTCCATATGCCACATCGGGTTATATTTTCCTAATCCTTCCAATCACTAATTGATCGGGGACCCGGCTAACTTTCTCTATGATAAACAAATCTCCCTTTGGGGATCATTCCTTAATCTTCTTGATCTTGCTTACACTTAAATTACATTTACATACATCTCTCTCTGTTGAAAGCTGATTAACAGGCAATTCCGCTGGAGATCCAAAAATTGGATGTGTTATCTCACCATATCCTTTTTGGTGCATATGCCATATGAATTATGAAGATATCAGACTAATTAGAGCAATTATATATAAAGCCATAAACTCTTGGTTTGCATATTATGTTTATGAGAGACAAATACATATTAAAAT
Organism: Oopsacas minuta; assembly: GCA_024704765.1. Lineage (NCBI taxonomy): Eukaryota > Metazoa > Porifera > Hexactinellida > Lyssacinosida > Leucopsacidae > Oopsacas > Oopsacas minuta. The sequence goes on along the minus strand of JAKMXF010000136.1, from coordinate 7,755 downwards.
GCTAGGAATATATATTTCAAAAGAGCTCAAATTTTCAGGAATATTAACTAACACATTTTAAAGAATAAGTAATTAATAAGTTGAGATTATATATTATATTAGTTAATATTTAAATTTTCGTATATTTATACTCTTGTAATCAATTAATCTATCAAATTCCACTTGATTCCCTAACATAATCTAGTATGACCACAATTGACTGGGGTATAGTAAGTTATTTGTAATTATGTCAAGCTGTTACAGTTGACCAACAGTATAGGGTAACGTTGAGGCAATGTCTTTAATCAGTGAAAATAAAGAGTTCTTCACACTCTAGTTAATTCCTAGATTAAAATATAAATAATTTTCTGTGCGAAATATAAAATGTATAGTATAGTGGCCCAGTACGATTTAGTTTCATTTTCTACAATATAGTAACACAAAATAAATATAAACATTCGCCGTAAATGTAACATAATATATATTAGTCATTAGAGTTATCCTGGTGAAATTCAGGATTGATATGCTAATTTTCTGAGTAAATTGGAAATAAAACATGGAAACCAAACAGAATAAATATCTTCTAACCCATCATATCGTTCCATGAAGTTCCATTAATCTTGAATGAAGAATATCAATAGAGTCATGAGCCATTCTTTGTAGAACTGGCTCAGATATATTCTAACACGTTTCACCCGGATTAGTGTTAAATAGCGCACTTCGCTTGCTAGGTCGCTACGCGACAGAAAATACTGAGTACTATAAGTCTCAAATTTACACAATAGGTAAAGTTTCTAGAGTCCATCCCAATTACGTTTGGGCCATCTGTGGTGACACTGGAGGCGCTATGTCGCTTTTGGTCAGCGATATCGATACTGCGTGTATTGTGTACACAGTATGCCGATATAATATAATAAGCAATATTGAATTACGAAATTAACCACGTTTTGTTGAATCTCCATCTTCGACTTAGTAGGAAATTGATGAAAATTGTATATATGACCAATAGGATTTCGATTACAGCGAGCTAAAGTAAGTATATCTTTGGAAAATGTTAAATAGCTAACCGCAATGCTAAATACCCAACTACATTAGCAACAATTGAATTTCAATATATACTGTATAAAAATTGTAGTTAATCATCATTTTGGCATATTTCTTATATAGAACAGATTATACAATTATTATATGTTTCATTGTATCCAAAAAGTTTGTTAGGCTGCCTAGTATTGAGGGCATAGAGAGAAATATCATAGTTCTAATATACTGTTTGAATTACTGCATCTATCAGGAGAGAAAAGAGGAAAAATATAGTGTTAATCTTTTGTAGCGCATACATTTTTGAAATACTACACCAATTTTCAGACGTGCACCGGGGCGCACAGATAGGATTTTGAGTACATGAATGCATGGATCGAACCAAAAATCGGAAAATATGTTTTTAGAATTTTGAAATTAAGGTAAATTCGATATATTCTTATCCTCATTTAAATTTCGATGATACGAGGGTCAATCCAAAAGTTTTGTCGTACACAAAAAATATAATAACCAATTTAATCAAACTTTCACAGTTTCTCAAAGCAACGACCACAATAATCCATGCAAAGTTGCATACGATGAAACCAACTGTCGAAACAACTATACCATTTTTCCTCTGGCAGGCTCCAAAGGGCCTCTTCAAATGCCAGACGAGCCTCTTCAGGACTCTCAAACCTTATTTCACGGATCTTTTCCTTGATTATTGGGAACAAGAAAAGTCGCATGGAGCTAAATCTGGACTGTAAGGTGGATGCGATACCAACTGGACCGAATTTTCAGCCAGGAAGTCCAATGTTTTGGCTGCTGTNGGTTTTACAGCAGGCGATGACTTCAAAGATGCCCGAGATAATTTTTATGCGAGATGGGGCTCCCGCTCATACGGCCAAACTAACGCAAGAATGGGGCAAACAGAATCTTCCAGCGTTTTGGCAGAGAGCGTAGTGGCCTGGGAATTCACCTGACCTCAATCCCATTGAAAATTTATGGTCAATACTGAAAGACAAAGTGGAAGAGTTTGAGCAAGCAAGCAACGTGAATAACCTCATCAAAAATTTGGAAAAGGCATGGAGTGGTATTTCAGATCTTTTGCATAATATGGTCTCCAGTATGCCCAGGAGAGTAGCACTTGTATTAGAAAGACAAGGAGATTATATTGGGAAGTAATAAAATAATAATTGTTGTATTTTGCTTACGTTTGATTCATTATATAAACGACAATACCTTCGTTACACCCTGTATGTAAAGGCCACTTTTGGCCAATCTCTTTGGTGAGGGTTATAGATAAGTTCGAATGTATGATAAAAAGGAGTTAGAAACATTTTATAAATAGGTAACGTCATGTTTGTTAGCAAAGATATAGATAATAATTTGTGAATGGATACAAACATTCATGTTTTGTCACAATTTCGAAATCTGTAAATTATAAAATATTGCTTTGAAATTTCCAAGCTGAAAACTTAGATTGTGAACCTAGTTCAGAAATTACATGGATCGAACGAATCAAAACTGGCAATTTAGTGCATAAACTTATAGTCTAGAGGCTTAGGCAGGTATTGTAACATAATATTTTGATACTTGATAGCTTTGTTTAAGAACCACCTAAAATCCTATTCAAACTATTTGCGATAGGCGACAAATCAATTTCTGTAAATTCAATTAAAATTACAACTCTATCACAATCACACACTTCACTCAATACTGCTTGGATATGAGACATTGAAAATGTAGTCCATTTATAATGAGTACAGTGGAACCTGGTAATAGGAAACCACCATCCGGTCAAAGTTGTTCGCTCTATCAGGAAATTTGCATTGGCCGTGTTCGTATTTACGGAGTCCTAATGCATATAGTTGCTTCAATTCACTTCATAATCGTTCTTTTAGATGAGAATATACATCTGTATTCTTTACTAGAAAGGGTTACAAATGGCCATTCACTCTAAATAATTGGATTTTTATCATCATATAATTGAATTTATATTTGGGATTCAATTGCAAATGATAGTTGTTAAGTATATAACCTGCTTTAGCACCTATTTTGACGTTTAAGAAGAAATTACGATGGCATTTCTAACAAAAACAATATGATATTCAACATATTGCCTTGTTGGGATATACATTAACTCATGGTTGGAAATATAGAATATTTCTAAGTATAAATAAAATTCCCAAAGAATAATATCAAAACACGCTAAACTATATTATACACCAATCATATTAACATTTGGATGTTATTGATCAATTTTCAGCATCGATATTATTAACAAGTAATTACAAATGCCTAGCTAGGTAAAATATGTCCACTTCCCCTGAAGAGCATATTTGAGCCAATGTGAAACATATTTAAACCAATAGATATCAATTCTGGGATCCAAGCCGCGCTAGTGATCGTTTGTATATATCATATATATATATTAGAACAACTAATATATTATACAACGGAACCTCCATAAATGGATCCTCCGAAACGGGGATTTCTTATTGGCGGGGCGTAAAATAGGCTTCAACAACATCAACTTTCATGATAATTAAAATCGGAAAGCGGAGACCAGGAACCATATCTTGGGGGACCAACCTCCTCGCTTCGAGATGTTCTACTGTAGTTCGAAACTAATTATCAAATCTTTGGTTGTACAATTCAGTAAAAAATAAAATGTCAAATACAACTGTAATTCAAACAATAATTAAGAATTGACTATCGGGATTTGAGAAAAATGAAAACAAAAATATTTTGTCAATCAGTATAAGGCATATGTCTTCATGATTTTAAGCTAAGAAAGAAGTACTCATCACGGTTTTCTTCACCACAAACAAACTTGGGTGCCTAGTTTACAATTTTAAATGCTCCAAGTCGTTTCAATTCGGAAATGTTGTTTTGTAGACATATACACGAGAACAATTCTACATGACAGAGAAAGCCATCTGGAATGACATAATGGACATGGTTTGGGTAGTTCTAGTTCGTCTGGACAATTACTTCGCAAACATTCTTGGCAAATCCGATATAGATAACTCTGATCAGAGCTAAGATCATCTATCGGTTCTGTTGTCATCTCAGGAAGCTCAATATACATTATTGGCTCAAACTTAACTACAGGAACCTCAGAGTTGTTTTCAGTGATTTTCCGATTGGGCACTAAATGAATTAGGACGGCTAGTTTCCCATCAAACTATTCAAACAAGTCATTCAGGGGCAGTTCATCTATATTATTAAAACGCAATTAATCTATATATGTGTATGTATGTTATCTTCCAAATTGAGTGGCTTATTCTTAAACAAAATTTGAAATTAAGTAGTATGCTTTACTAATTAACAATATTTCTATAATTTCAAAGATGTGTTTCATGGTCTGCTAAAAAACATGAATTATCGAATTCTAAAATTGTATGTTGCATCTAGATTCATACAAATAATAAATTCCTCAATTGACTTGATAAAAATATCTATATGTCTTTATACGCTTAATATCTAAATACTTACACAATATACTATCAAAGATCATGACAAAGTAGGACATAATGTAGTAAATGTACTTCCAAAAATTCAATTAGTTTCAGTGAATTAGTTGTCCAGGTAGTTTTCCATTTATAAAGATCAACAAAGTCCTCCAACCATCGTCTACTTTATTAAGGCCTAATATCAAGAAAAAGATTTGGTACTAGGGATGAAGAAATATACGATTTTGTTATTAACCCATAATTATCTCATAAAATTATTTACATGTCTTATCCACTGTTAGATCAACTTTTTCAATGGTATAGAGACATTATTGATTAGAATTACATTAAACATGCTATAGGTTAACACTTTATCACTAAATCAGCGTTTTTTACCAATGCCATATTGCTCCGGCCCTGGATGTAAGTTAATTATACCCCAGAAAATCGTGTTTCAGTCTTCAAACTTCCAGAAGGTCCTCCCGAGTTAAGACACGCTTGGATATGTGCTCTATATCGTGAGGATATCGCTGGACTCAAGACTGTGTACGTGTGTCCTAAGCACTTCCAAAAGGAAGATATAGAATGGGAGATGGCTCATTTATGAAGTCCCGCGCGGAAGACCAAACTAAACTCGGTGCTGTTTCTTCTTTACCTTCTGGCTGTTCTTCATAGTATTCACCAACCGCGTCTCCGTCAATTGGAACTAACGTACACGTTTCTCTTTTGACTCCAAAGAGGATGACTTGTTGAATCAAGCAAACTATCTAAGCCTGAGATCAGAAGATGAAGAGAAAGAGAAATTCAGTGTCGATTACATGGAACAATTGCGAAATAAGTTATCTCTGGTTGCACTCCCTACTGGCTGGTTGGTGTGATTTGCATCATGTAATTGTGCAAGGTTCTTTTGCCTAAGATGGATGATCATGACATATGTGTAGGTGTTACACTTGAGGTAAATTGGCTTTTATCTGCAGCAAGTTACATTTATGGGCAATTACTTCCTCTCACACTAAACTCTGTCACTGATCTTCGACAAGTTGAATCTCCTTTATTAGAGGTTTTCTGAAGCGTAGCACTTTTCTTGAGAAGAAACATCCTTTGCATGTATCTAAAGCAAAAGAACATGTTGAGGAGGCCATATTTAATCTAATGGATGGTGGCGAAGTGTCTAATTGTTCGAATTTGCCACGATTATGTTCACAAGAAGAGAGACATGTATAGCAGTGTTCCACAGATAATGGCTATCAAAACGCACCTTATATCCCCTGCTTGCTATATCTAAGATGTATTTCTTTGCCAGATACTCATACATTAGAGAAATTATGCTCTTCTTTTGGTCTAAAAAATGACCTTTGTGCTTGTCTCAGCAAGTGAATTCTTCATTTTGCCATCAAGAGAAGAATGTGATTGTTCAGATGGATGATATCCAGGTAAAGTCTGATATTTATCATAAAGGTGGGAAACTCTATTGTCCAAACATATCACCTGAAAATTCAACACAATCTGTGTTTACTATCATGGTTTCTGGTTTATTTAAATAGTGGTCCTGTGTTTCTCGCTAATACCTTGTTGCTCCATAACTGCTGAACATCTCTAACCCATCATCAAGTATCGCATTTTGGATATTGAATCTTGTGGTTTAAATTACAGATTATTTCTACCGATAATTGCCATTTGAATGTGAACATATTCAAGTTATTCTCTCTAATATAAAGTTAGAAACTAATCTACCACACCTATCTGATAATGAAAGGACACTCTTTCTTACTTTCTTCTTTGTACTCATAGGAAAAAACATTCGAAATAACTAGTTAAATCAGAAATATGTTAACAAAGCCTTTCATTCTTAAACTTTCAGAATTTTAGATTAGATTATTGTCAACATCCAGTTCAATTTCTTCTGGATCTTTTGGTAATATCCGTCTCCTTTACAATTCAGAAAAACAATCTTTAGCTAAGCTTGCTCCTAACTTGAGTATCAAAGCTTGTTTTCCTTCTACAAGGACGCCAGAATGTAAAATTGGTTTTGAAGACAGTCAACGAATTGACTCTTGCAGCCTTGAAGTTACAGAATGAACTCCGTTCCCTGGAAACCAGAAGCAATACACATAACTTTGTTGATATAATCCTTATAATTTGGAAATTATTCAATATAAACTCTCGGCTTAAAGGTCAACGTTTGAATGACGATATCTCAAGACCACTAACATTCCAAGACGAACGATTTTCATTCTCGAATTATGTTGTATTTTGGTTAGAGGCTTGGCAAGTTTTGCCAAACAACATAGGAAAGTTAAGTAAGCTAACGTTTACTAGCTTCAAACATGCTTGCGCAGTCTTGCCACAAATTACAAATTATCTAACTGGCCATTGTGGCTTTATCCACTTATTGAGCTCCTTTTTACAGACAGCGCACTAGAAAACATATTGACTTCTATCGTATGATCTCTGGGTCAAACTATCATATTTCTTATCTACAAATCCTTAAAACTGCACGCCGTCTAAAGATATTCAACATCTTGAAGAGTTTTTCTTTTCAACTGCACTCTGGCATAGATTCAACTCAAACATTAATTGATTCATTCTCTTTAGCTGATGTTACAGGCAATGATGATATAGATGTGGAGCCGTTCTTGAATTAAATTAACTATTTAACTTCATTTGCATGCAGTTCACAAACCATTTAATCTTCAGATTTCCTTGCTGGCTATACAATACACTAGTACCTGAGAAAGGCTCTAAAATGCAATGTTTGTCTTGAACTTTTGACAATTGCAAAAGATTTTCTTTTTCGCGAAATGTCTCAGACCGAGTTTAAGCTTCTGGAGTTAACTGATAGCGTAGCTTTAAATTTCCAATTCATATTGTAGTCGACTCTATAAGGACATCGTGGAAAACGTTGATTGCGGTTGAACCAAAGACAACTTGTTGGCAATGTTTGTGCAGGGATCATAAAGGAGAAAACTGGAACAACTGACATTGATTTTATTAGAAGAGATCGGTTAATCAAGTTGCATATCTTGTGGAGTTTCTATTTATGTTATACTGAAAAGTAATATTTTTACTTCAGCGAACTGTCTCCTTGCGAATAAGGGAATGAACTACAACTGTGCGGTAATTTCTAAAGGTATTGAAAAACGAAAATAGAAGAAATACTCTCTTAGTTACCATGATAATCTGTTATTCACCATTTATTATCTACAGGGTGTCTAATAAGTTCTGTTATACATTTTCGCGCCTTAGACAATAGCTATTAATATACTTATGAAGTAATCTTCTAGAATTTCTTGTAGCATTT
>JAKMXF010000134.1:0-15375 GCA_024704765.1 Oopsacas minuta | reverse complement strand
CTAATTAGTTAATATGAGCATTCTCTTATCGAATCCCGCTAGTATAGGTATATGTATATATGTATACATACTATGTTCAGTGGCGGACTAACCACTTAAGAGGCCTCTAGGCACTAATTTCTTTGGATCCTAGCTCCCTATCTACCTATCCCTAAAGCCACAGCATTGAAAGAGCGGGACCTGGAGCGCGCTCCTATTTAATTGCAAACAATTACAAATTTCATCGTTATTCTCATAAAATTCAGTATTCTTGGTATAAGCGGATGCTCTAATGTAAATGTGATAGAATACATAGGAGCGCGCTCCATTTTTCCTGGAGCAGGAGTCGGAGTGCGCTCCTTTTCTGAGTAAGGAGCGGATGTGTCTGCACACAACGAGAGCGCGCTCTAAAATTGAAGAACGCTTAATCCTCTGCTAAAGACAAAGATTGATTATAAAAAATATCGAAAAGGTACTGGGATTCTTCATACAGTGGAGAATTTTTGTATTCCATTTGATTACAATGCCAAAACGACAAAATAACCCGATTGACAAAAGACTCGTAAATTACATAAAATTACGTTTGAAATCAGCAGCGAATTCCAGTAGTGAATATGAGCACAACTTGACACTTAATTATCACATTAAGTTAATTAATTAACCGGATGACCGGATGCGTAACCAACCGTCCGGTTACGTAAGGGGACGCCGGTTGGGCATCGGGACGGAACATGTATTTTACCCCCATACTAATTGTCTTATAATATTATAGATACACGTACCGAACAATTAATACTCATTTTCTCTTTATCCAATCAAACAAAGACACGATACTAATAGAGTCTATACTATAGATAGAGTTACTTTAAATTATTGAATATTCTCACAGATTCTAATATTAGTTTTCTTGAATATTTTACGCAAGTACCTTCTTTTGTATCTTTATAAGATTTGTCTGTAATGAATGTATTCTTCGTTTTGACTCTCTTGTCAATCTTATTTCAGAACTGCAATCTCTTGTCACGAAATGAAGTAGACGAGCACTTGTTGAAGGGCAAAGAAGCTCTGACTCTAGGAAGACTGGATGAAGCTCTCTCCCACTTCCACTCCGCAATTGATGGAGATCCTAACAACTTCTTGACACACTACCGCAGAGCTACCGTATATCTTGCCATGGGTCGCGTCCTGCAAGCCATGGTTGACTTCACAAGTTCATTACAGATAAACCCAGAATTTACTCAGGCTCGTTTCCAGCGAGCTCTCCTGTATGTGAAACAGGGAAAATCTGTAGAGGCAGGTGAAGACCTAGCTCTGATTCCAGACGATCATGAAGGACTTGAAGATATTCGTAACAAACTGAATTTTATCAAAGAACGGCGTGTGATTCTCTCCACCACAAAAGAATCAGATTACACAGCTATTAGAGAAATTACCGGATCAATACTGGACATCAGTCCATGGGATACGGACCTCCGGCTACGGAGAGCCTTTGCTAACGAGCTTTTGGAGAGAAACGGTGACGCGGTAGCAGATCTCCGTGTAGCTAGTGTTATGCTAGCGGGTGATACCTTAGTGCTGCTGAGACTGTCTCTACTACATTACAGCACAGGAGAATTGACAGAGTCTCTAAACTCAGTGAGAGAGTGCCTCAGACTAGATCCAGATGACTCAGCCTGCTTCAAACATTACAAAAAAGCTAAGAAACTGAACAAACAGCTGGAGACTGCTGAGGATTTGTTAAATCAAGAGAAGTACCCACAAGCTGCAGCAGAGCTGGAACGTAGCCTCTCTACGGAGACAGAAGTGACTCACTTTATTTTCAGAATAAAGGCTAGACTCTGTCACACACATCGTAAGCTAGGAGTCCTGGATGACGTACTCAAGTGGTGTAAAGAAGCGCTAGAATTGCAGCCTAACGATATTAACGTAATATGTGATCGAGCTGACCAGTACATAGACAGTGACATGCTTGATGAAGCTATGAAAGACTTTAGGAATGCTAAGGAAATTGATCCTCATTTTAAGCGGGCAGCAGATGGTCTAGACAGAGTATTGAAGCTACAGAAACAAGCAGGCAAACGAGATTACTACAAAATACTGGGAGTAAAGCGAACAGCTGGCAAGAAGGAGATTATGAAGGCTTACAGACAACTGGCACAAGAATGGCATCCTGATATGTTCCCTGACCCGATTGAAAAGGAACGTGCTGAGAAGAAATTCATAGACATAGCAGCTGCTAAGGAAGTTCTCACCAACAAGGAGAAGAGAGAGAAATATGATCGAGGAGAGGATCCTTTAGATCCTGAAAATGGGAAACAGCATCATTGGCACCAAGGACCTCATCATGGGTTTCCATTTGGAGGAGGTGGGGGTGGATTCTCTTTTAAATTCAACTTTTAATCTGGTTTTAATAGCTCTCCTATTTGGCTATCTCTCCTTTGCTGCAGGGGTTTAGGTCTCAAGTCATGATATTTTGAGGATAAATGATGAATTATGAATGTTGGCCTAGATTAGATTATTAACAATTTATTCAATTCCACTGTGTATAAATAAATAATGATAGTAAATACCATAAATTAAATACAGTAAACTTGCGTAACAGTCACCTAAAACAGCCCTTCCGATTTCTCATTATAATCCCCTCTGTCCTCTCCATAGCGACCACTATCCTCTTGATACTTGTTTGTGCACCGGACTTAAACCTGTTTATTACAGCAAATACTTATTCGGTATCTATATTATTACCACAACTGTATTTAACGGACCTACTGTTTTGACGAAAATGATCCCCCTATTGTACAATAAATTTCTGTTATATCATTGTGGTATGAAATCATATAACGCTATTCATTATAATCGTGATACGACACAATCGGTGATGTTTCTATTTAATGAATAATANTATACTATACTATACTATACTATACTATACTATACTATACTATACTATACTATACTATACTATACTATACTATACTATACTATACTATACTATAGTTGAGCTATATATATTGAATCTGTTATTTCTAATAGTTTAAGTGAATCATTTGGGGCAAAATTCATTTATAGAAAATATTTAATATACGGTAAACTCCAGTTACATGGAATGCAGTAGACCCTCGCTAATCCGAACAGAGCTTAAAATACATTTGGAAAAGGTTTATTGTATCCAATTATACTGCGGACAATGACAAAACATGTGCTATAACTCAGAAACTTGCTAGCTTTATCTGACAATTTTTATTTTTTGTAGAAACGATTTTATAACATTTCATATTTCAACATTTTAGTCTAATATCAATATTTAACGTTTCTACATGATTTTAAAGATGGAGCATTTTTGATAATTCGCTGAATTATTGATAACAAAGTATATAATTTGGCATATTTTGACAAAAGTTTTACTTTTATGGAATGATAACATGTATTCCTACAAGTATGTAATACATTCATTCGGCCCAAAGTGCATTGTTTCTGAGATATATACTCCAGCATAATAATCCCAAACTCGTTTAACCAATCCCTGGTACAAGAGAATTGCCTTTGTGTATTAGTGCTTTGGCTATATATAAGCAAAGTTTTATCGCTCGAACCGAATATCAATATTCATGATTAGCTGCATAACCGAACTCTAATAACATTTGGTTACTCAAACCGAATACCGAATAGGCGAATACAGATATTCGATTGACACCCGATCCTATGTGGTCAGATACTTATGTGTTTACTGGCTGGTTCAGTTTAGGAAATGTTTTCTGGAAACATTACAAATGTTAACTTTAGCAATTGTATTGAATAAGGACCCAACGTACCATTATCATAGAATCTAGTCAGTCTAAAGTAGAGAATTAGTTGAATTACATTAGATAATAAGTAACATATTTGACCTGGGCAGACTGAACTCCTCGTAAGAGTAATCCCGAGAAACCTCCTTACATGAATTTACTGAATGAGAAGCTTTAATTCATTTAATATACTCGAGCATGGAATTCGCCAAACACTTGCATATTACTATACAATATCAAAGTAATTTATAAATCAATTTGAATGTAAATAGGCTAATGAAGAAATACCCATACTGATCAAATACACAATTCAAACTAATCATAGAAATAACTCAGAGAAAGAATAAGCGGTCTGAGAGCTCTAGATTTGGGGATTTATGCAAACTTTGTCCTACTAAGAAGGCTAGTTTATGGGCATACTGACAAGGAGCAGGAACACGAACTGTTCCTGGCCAATTATAGTAAAGATGAGTTAGTTTGTATGACAATCTCTGCATGTGATCCGGTTTGAGGCCAGAAGTATCATATACTACATTGTAATGTGTAGGCGTTACTGTTCCTTGTCTCACGTGTTGACTAACTAAGAAAAAGTCATACCATCCCATTCTAGTAATGGTATGGTCCACAATACTACCAGGGGGGGCATTGTCTGCTGCGCCTCCAATTTGGACAAAAATGCGAGTATTGATTCGTTTCTGGACAACCACTGTAGCGAACTTCGGATGGTAATCTAAAAACGATTCAAAACATGAGAGTAGTTGAGGAACTTCGTAATCATTGACAGTAGACATCTGTCCATCCCCTACTCCATCCCTGTAGACTATTATTCTTTCTGGCAGCACTCCATTACAATCGTGATATTTACGTAAAGCTGCGACCAGACAGGTTTTGAGACCATCTACAATCTCTTGACCTTTCATCTGTATAGTAACGCGAGAATACCAGCGGGTACACAGATGATTCGATGATGCGACAAATGCTCCAATTGAGTTCCGACCTTGAGCTGTATCATGGTAGACATCTATCCCAACAACCATCAAGTTCTTGAGAGGAATATCTAGAGCCCAGAGTTCTCCCCCCAACTTACAGTTGATCTGTAAGGCAATCTTCTGTGCGACACTCCTAAGTTTGGATGGATTTGAGATAGTCTTAGAATTGATTACTTGTGAGGGTACAGGAGAGTCAATACAGCACAGCTTCTTTACAGCACTATAGCGGTCATCTCTCTGTGTTGGAAATATAGTAACCACTAGCTGTAGTGTAGACTGGAGATTTTCTCTAATTCCTCTAAGATAGCTATCTGTACGATCATCAGCCAATTCGATTACTTTAGGTTGATCAATTGATATTCCCATTGGGGGACATACCTTAGACATCGCATTGTAGAAGTCAAAAGCTCTTTGATGATCTCGTTTGGTAAAAATCAAAAGCCAATGAGAAATCTGTACCGGAGTGATTACGTTTTCCTTAGTCAGGTCACGCCCCCAGTCAGCCTCTTTTCCCGCACTCACACTAGTATTTCTGAAATTTATCTTCTCTATTGGAAGCACTCTAGCATCGATATCAATCATATGTTTCTCCAGCTTCAGACCCCATTTTTCTAACTCTAGCTTCGCTTCAGGCGTATTCTCCACATTAATCACAAACTTTTCCAGAGCTTTGATCCTTTCCCTGGCGCTAAGACGAGTATAAATAGCTACATCCTTCATAACCTTAAAGTCGGCTCTTGCGGTTTCAGTTAGTCCAGTCATGAAGCAGAGTTCTGGAACAAGACAGATGATGTGCTCAACTTGTTCTGCTACTACCTGACCAGGCTGGAGGGGCGCGCGTCGTTTCTTCATCCTGTGTATAAGCAAAGGCTGTTCTTTGTCTACAATCTCTATCTGGTACTGTTTCTTGTAATACTCCTCGAAAGATATAGTCTCTCCTGTGTGTGAGCTTGTAAATGTGCTCTGAGGGTTCATATTCCATTCTATATCATCCACACGATAGGTGTTGTTATTGTAACGAGTCAATACAACCGTTCCCACCAGCTGTTTGGTTACTTGCTCCTGGAAACTCTGAGTCTGCTGATGATACATATCGTATAGAAAGTCCAATGCAGAGTCTGTACGGAGCAGTTTGTGTGATACGTCTAACATAAGTAGCAGCTGATCTTCATATGCATGTATAGATGTTATGTAACCAGGCCAAAGCTCGAGTTTGTGTTGTGGAATGTTGATAGGGTGGATAGGGTCGTAGTAGTGTCTGCCCACTTGTCTCAATTGTAGCTGTCGCATCACACGTCTGAATATAACGTTGAAGAGTTGTAGAGAGTCTTTAGCTTGCAGTATTCGTATTTTCTCTACTTTGATTTTGATCGGAGCTCCGTCAGTAGGGCGAGTAGATTCTAGCTCGATAATAGATTCGGTGATGGTCTTAGGTGAGTATAGAGTAGTCCCATCAAAAGCTCGAGTCTCACCGATCACTTCCCGATGCATATTTAGCAGTTTATAACGCATGTTCTTGCTATCTATCTCAGGGGAGAAGGTAACCATATAGTGGTACACTCCCTGGGCTATAGATCTCACACGAATATAGTTAGAAAACATCTTGGTAGAGGTTCCAGCAGTACCCACCGAACTGATTGTCTCCTTAGATGCTAGTCCCATATACTTCTCTCTCAAGATAGGGGTAATTTGGGAAGTTGCGATTTCCTGTGGGGATAAGCTGCTATTAGTAGTCTTCTGAGATGTGAGTGGCCCGGAGGTGGAACTTCCTTGAAATGTGGGAGAAAACATCTGAGAAGAATTTGATACTGAGAGAGTTCCTACACCAGAACTAGGGGTTTCGATAAGTGATCCGGATCTCTGCTCCAAAGAGAGATCGCCAAGAGCTTCAGCTGCCTGGGTTACAGAAGACGTTGCCATTCGAAGTACTCCTCTTCCAAAGCCGGAAGTAGGTGTAGACTGGGACTCAACAGAGGAAGGGGGGAGAGGTGCTACAGGCGCTGGTACAGCGGGGGGATATGGCATCTGAGGATAAGAGGAGGGCCCATAAACAGGGGTTTGCTGCTGATAACCTGCCTGATAGGGCTGCTGTATGGTAGTAAGAGGCTGTACTGGTTGGGAGGTACCAGATTCTGCTAAGGGAGGAGGAGGGGGCAGTTGACTAGGATACTGTGTAGAGGGGTGAGACAGTGGTCCAGAAACTTGTTCTCCTGGTCGTCTGAGAATAGTCTCAGCAGCTTTGAGGAGAGCCTCGCCCCTCCCGCCTCTGCCAAACCCCTGAGCACCTCTACCGTTCTGATACATTCAATTGATTATAAGAATAATGACAGCTATATGCAATAGCAAGAACTTGAAGGAATATTAAATATCTCTAAAAGCAAATTGTATGAGTCTCACTATATCAAATTATTTTGTTTATATAAATACCAAATAACATTGGTCATGATATAATAACCTCAATAAGCTCATTATACGAAGCTATAGAATTACATTACATCATATTTATGACAATTGAATCTTAGAGCTTGGAATCGACCAATCCATGGTTTCAATGAGTTAATATAATCACTTCTGCTATACTAAATATTCACTTTACTCAGTACTTGATTATTTTATTAGTCATCGAGTAACTATAATAAGTGGGAAGATATAGACAATTGAATTACAGTCAAACCTACTTAACGGCCACCTCTGTATATAGGCCACCATTATTGGTCCCTTACTGGCGCTAAACCTTTCTATAACGGCCAATTTATCTAGCGGTCACTAGAGATGGAACCGTCAGGCCAGACCGGTCGAAATCTTGACCTGCCGGTCGAGTTCTAAATGGATTATGGCTATGAATTGTATGTTGACACCTGTGTAAAATCGATCATTGTTTCGCTATATAAGGACGTCGGTACCAAAAAATTATAGGTGCGGCGAGGTACATTGTATTGGGCGGCATCCACCACATATGACCATTAATAATCATTGAATTCTGAATTATTGGTGCGGCCGAAGTTTGATAGTTCTTTGCAATTGTTCAATTTCACAAACTAAATGTTCTTACTGCTGTTCGGATAATCGAGGGTCTACTGCTTAGACAAAAAAATGCCCACGAAATAATAAGCGCTCGGGCGCTTATTCAGAGCAATTCGGTGTATAGATATTTATAAATTTTGAATGACTAATAAAATTTGTTACAATTTATAGTTGTAAAAGTTCAAATTATCGAACGGAATGGTAATGACAATTGTAAATATAGTACAGTCAAAACAGGTTTATTCTTACACCGACTTTTTCTTACTTATCCTTTTTCTTAATTTACTTTCATGTTCAAACTGTAAAGTATGTGGGATTTACATTCATTTTCCATTGGTTTTGCTTACTTTATTTCCGTGCAAAGAAATAGTAAGAAAAACCGGTTTCTACTATATGATAAATAAAGTGAGTATAACATAACAACAAAATGTCCAACCAAAAACTACATGCTCGATTAGACGATTACCCTAACTGGCAGTTGAAACGAAATTTCTAGCATCATTTTGAAATATGTACAGTGGAACCTCATTAATACGAACACCAACGGAGCGTTACGGACGGGCAAAATTTGTTAACCTGATCCTGAAATTCGTATAACTGTGTTCGTATTCACTATGTTCTACTGTATATGTAAAAGGGTGAGAAAATATGATTAACCATATGATAAATCTGTAACATTGTTACTTTCAGGCAGTGTTTGCAAGCGCTGGCATAATTTACTTGCCGCTGCGCTGAGCTGATATCTAAACGTAATGCCCGCTGCGAAGGTAGTTAAACACCGATAGCTATTTCAAGGGAATTCACAAATCGTGCATATTCTGTAAATTTAAATAAAGTTACTGAAAAGGTATAAAAACTAAGCACAAACAAGTTTCAATAGCATCTCTTCTTTATGGGTATTAAGCAGTATGAGTAGTTTGTTTCTCATTCTTTCAATTGACATTCTATTCCTTCTGACGAAAATTAATTTGCGCTACGCTGGAAGTCTTGATTGTGCTGCCTTGAGCCAGCGCTTGCAAACACTACTTTCAGGCTCTCAAAATCGGACTCTACGCACCCAATACCCCACACAACATGTTGAACCTAATCTCTAGCATGCTTTGAATTTTACATAAGAAGTTGTGAAAATATGATTAACCGAATAATTCCCCGAAAATCTTGCTCTGTTAATGAGTCCTCGTGTTATTCTGTATTTGAATATTTTTATTTTATTTATATGCTGCTAGATTAATTTTGTAACAACTCAATTATATCCTTACATGGCAATTTGGTACAGCTCGATAAATCGCTTCCATCCGGCATCCAAAGCACCAAGTAACATATTTTTTGCAGTTATAAGGCAATAAGTTGAGTAATTTAATTAATATGCCGAACGAGCGTGTCGCCACCAGCGGTGTAGTGTGGGGGGAACGGCGCTCCCCCAAGACAAATTCTCTGGCGAGAGGCGCTCCCTCACTTTATCTTGATTATTGTAATTTTATTAAAATATGGGAGATTAAGTTTTCCAGAGTTGCCCTTCTTTCGTACTCCAGCCAACTCCGCTTAACAGGGTAACATCTGCACCGAAGAAGGACAACATTATTTAGAAGTATTTTAGTTTATATTACTTGTAATGTGGTTTACAAAATGTTTCGTTGATAGAAAAATAACTTTGTTTTACCAATTTTTGCGTAATATAGTCTTATATAAGCGCTCCCCCACTATAAATTTGACCACTACACCCCTGGTCGCCACGCCTGCCCCTCTGTTCGCCAAATCCTTGCGCCGCCCCTCCTCATGAGGAACAAGCTTGCACTCAGATCACAAGCCTGACTAGTGGCCCTATCAGAGTTTCTAGAGTCTACACCACTGGTTACGAACTTAATGCCAGATTGAATCTTTTGGAGAGCTTTGACTCTACTTTCTATATACGTAATTGATGTGAATAAATAAGGAGAGATATTCTAGTTGAATCTTGAACAATAAATGTCCATTGATAATAATACGTATTATTGTACTTTTATTACTAATTCAATTTTGTGTTAAGAAATGTAATAATATTAAATGTCTTTTTGTTTGAGCTTATTAAGGATAGTAAGATTTTCAGGTCTACTACCACCAGAAGAATACATAAGAAGTATATAGAATTTTTTTTATTAGTGTAGTATTGTTGAACTTATATACCTTATTTACGGAACTGTACGTTTGGTATGGATTGAAAGAACAGTATTCTGTAATTTGTTAATATATAATTTATGAGATAGAAGCACGTATAGTCTGTAGAATTTTGGATGACCTACGAAAAATCTCTATTAATTATATTATACAATAGACATGGATAAGACGTACTCGGCTTAAGACGACACTCGGTTAAGAAGTACTATTTCTTATATCTCCCAAAAAGTAGTTATCATTCATTGTAATGCAATACCTATTCGGGTAAGACGTACTAATTTTGTTTCCCGAGGGGTTACGTCTTATCGAGTTCTACTGTATATGATTGGAAAGGTTATTTTATCAGCTTTTCAATCGCGAGTTTTGTATTTTTTCACCTGGGTGAAGATTTCTGAAGTATTTGTATAGTCATCAGATAGCGCTAGAAAAGGTGTAAACTTGAACTGACTTCTATGGTTGAAGTTCGATCACATTTTAGTGCAGCTCCTATAGGGAGATACCCTAATGGTATGGATGCTGTGCTATCCGTTCTCCACACTTCCGTCTGCCCGGCCTTGCGAAATCTAGCAGTCCGATTTACCTGAAATTGGTATACATCTAATTTGACTAATTCATGAATTATTCGAATAATTCAAATAATTCATAATTCTTGATATCTGAAATAAAATATTCAAAATATTTTTGTTTCCCCGGATTTTCAAAAAATATATCGTGAAATAGCCTAAATATTGTTTAATCTAATACACATAGTGCCTTCAATTACTAGTGCCACTTTAAACAAAAGTAATCAATAGACTTTCTAACCCTTCTCTGCTTCCAAGAAATGGTTAGAATAAACCGGTGTCAACTGTACATACTCTGTGGCGTATCTAGGGGGAGGGGGACAATGGGTGCTCGAGCACCCCCTTGGATAACAATGATAGTAAATTATAATGATTTATACAGAGATTGTGCCATGCCCTAGTGCCAGAAGACACAGATGGCACTACAACACCGTCATACAGTCATGCTACAAATTTAGTTGGATTAGCAAGAATATTTTTCGTCATTCGTTTTGTACTTTTGGCATTTTAGCCCTGCCCCGTGTATTAGTCATTTCCCAGGATGTCCCGCGTGAGAATGGTAATATTTAGTAATCCTTTATGCATACTTTTTGCGAATTAATTCTCATACATTGAGTATTTTAGCAATAATCATGACTAAATTTAAGTGATTATTTCTACTCAATTCTAGCTTTTAAGCACCTGCATTTTCCGGAATCGTCACGTCCCAGAAATTGGACTCCCCAGAAGGTGATCCAATTAATATTCAGTTTGTTTACATTGAACTCTCACAATTTCTCTAGATTCTATAAGTACTTAATGCATCAATCAGGAGATGAAAAGAATCTTATCACAGCCCCTCTCATATCTACTCATAAACCTGCCACCAGATCTAAAGCAGAAAAATGGGTGGAGTTTTTTGCCTATGGACTTGGTCACTTTTTCAATGACCTTTGCGCCAGTCTTTGGTTCACCTATTTGCTCCTCTTCTACCACTCAGTGATACAACTGGGGAACAGCTACGCAGGGCTGCTCCTCCTGATAGGACAGGTAGCTGACGGAATTTGCACACCCATCATTGGGATGGCTTCAGACCATACCAAGTTTAAGTACTATGGACGCCGTAAGATTTGGCATTTGATAGGTACCATAAGCGTTTTCATCTCATTCAGTTTCATCTGGTATAGGTGCCTTCTCTGCGATGTTACAAAAACCAATTCTCTGGCTGTAGAGATGGTCTATTACTCCGTATTCATTATAATTTTCCAGTTTGGGTGGGCATCTGTCCAGATATCACATCTCTCCCTGATCCCTGAAATAACATCTAATGAGAGTGAGCGAGTATCTCTTAACTCTATCCGCTACTTCTTTACTATCCTAGCTAACCTCACAATATTTGGCGTGTTAGCCGCTCTGTTTGGATTCAGTGGCGATGACGACATCTCTCCCAACGACCTGGACAGCTTTTGGTTTCTTTCACTTGGTACAATTGGAGTTGGTGCTGTATTCTCAATCCTATTTCATATCGGAGTGAGAGAGTCCACGGATTACAAAAGCAAAGAGTTTGTCCCAGAATCTTCTCATGTGGATACATCTGGACGGAGTGTTACTTGGTATCAATGGTTTCTGAATCCAGAATTTTACTTTGTCGCAGTAATGTACATGTGCACTCGTCTCGTAGTGAATATTTCTCAGGTCTACATATCTCTCTACCTGATTGACAGTCTTGACCTTAGCAAACTGAGTGTTGCTTTTTCTCCACTTGTTATTTATGTGTCGGGCCTGATTACTACACTGTCAATGAAATATGTTAACTTACTCCTGGGCAGAGAACTGACCTACTTCGTAGGTCTCGGATTTATCTGGGCTGCCATAGAAACGTTTTGGGTAATCCAGAGGGGGAGCTTGGCGAACTTGGCCTATCTCGGCTCTTCCTTCCTGGGGATTGGGGGGTCTGCTATTTTAGTTACAGCACTCTCCATGACTTCAGATTTGATAGGTAGCAACACGGGTACTGGGGCATTCGTGTACGGCGCTATGAGTTTCACTGATAAGCTATCCAACGGAGTAGTTATTCAAGTGATACAGCTGGTACATCCTTGTAAGGGTGAAGGGGAAGCAGCTTGTTGTTCCCTATGTAGCCCCTTCTATCGTTACGTCATGGTGTCTGTGCCAGGAGTATCCTCCCTCATTGCTTACTTCGGATTATGTGCCCTCATACTTACGAGGTTCTTTATGAAAAAACGTAAGACAGAGCGAGTAATTCAATAAATTATCTGAGTTTAGTTTAACCAATCTGCTGCTTACTCATAACTAATGATTGGCCTGTAAATATACTTTTGGATTTATGCATGAAGTACTTAAGATTAATATAGATTTGTCAGTCCCATTTTTACTTCTGTAATTATACATATATACTTTCAATATATTTATATATATTTACTGCATTATAATTGGTTTCATAAGAGATATTCATTAACATGTCATGGGACGAGAAGCCCGTTCATTTACTAAAACAGGCTAACCATTCTTATTTTTATTATAGTACATCTGTGAGTACATTGAGTTACTTTATTCAAGATATTAAAATCGACAAGGCGCATTGGTGAAGAGGGGAACAGCTGGACAAGTGCGCCAACTTGTTAAGAGTTGTCTTAGGGTCTTTGAACACATCAAACAGTTTCATGAATTAACTTAGTTGTCTGTACATATTTGGAATAGAGAATTTCGAACTTAGTTCAAATTTGGACATATTCTGGTGACCTCATATAGTATGGGCGTTTAGCAAATTGAAGGGTAACAACTGGACAAGTGCACTAAAATTTTAGATTTACAAGTAAATTCGATTTAATCTAAGTTTAACCTCTAATATATTTGAAGGAAAAGTTCGGAATTTTTGACATAGTCATCATCACCTTACGTGTTGAGATGGAAGACTAAAATTTGCAGTGTGTAATATACCACACTGTACTCTCTGCCAAACAAACACTGTTTGTAGAAGCAATATTGATTCAGAGATATTGAAGTGTAAAATCTGCACAATTTTCGTTACTTATTTCGCTGCTAACATCGTGGAGATTTCCTCATCCTCGTGCCTAAGATGGTTCTTTTTCATCATAATTTGGGCATATATACATTGCTGAATGGAAAAAGTATTTAAACCTCTGAAGCTTCTAGACTGCTGCGTTATTTGGATACTTGCCAGAAAAGACCACTCCAGAAAATCCACCTGAAAAAGCCGGTTTTTTCCACCCCGGAAAAGTGTACCAAATTTGGAATATAAACACCAATGATCATGTATGGCAACATTTTCACATTCAAGAAACTGAAAACCTTGATAAATTCTAGCATTCCATCATAGATATTTGTGTTATTCTTGCGCATAGCTGTTCCAGATTCTTAAGACGCTCTAGAAGTATGGGAACAGAGTTTCATGGATTTACTCTATTTCTAGCCCCTAAACTCTACAGTGTGGCCAAGTTTGCCTTGCAGAAAGGTGCATTCCTAAGTTCATAGTTATCATAACTATCAACTATTTTTAGATCAAAATGACGTAATCTGGTTGCCTAATTGCTATATTTGTTTTATGAAATATGCCGACACCTTTTTTCTGCATGGAGTACCTCTAATATTACCTATAGTATTGATTTACAGTCACAGCATACAGCACATACCTTATGTGTTGTGTGAGTTGTATGCCCAATACACCTTCGATTATCCAACACCTCAGTTATCCAAACAGCAGGAAGCACATTTAGTAAGTGAATAGATTCTTATTTTTCTTCTCAGAGGGAGTTTCAGACTACTTTTGTACAGTAGTTATGTGTTATGTGATATCAATATGTATGTACCTATGTATATACAGTAGCAGAGCTGCAAATGGGTCACTTTTTTAAGATGGGTCAGTGGGTCTTGGGTCATGCGTTAATGGGTCATGACCCATCAAAATTTTATTTATATACAATGTAGGCTTAAAAAAAGTTATTTGTCAATTAGAAAACCTTCTAAATAGAAGTAATAGAGGTGGTCATTATACTAAATGTTTGGAATACTACAAGTGAGAGTTTTAATCTCCCTGATTGTTGGAAGCAGAATAAACTTAGGTTTCCATTATTATCAATAATTGCCATGAGACTATTGGTAATTCAGGCATCCTCATCCGAAAGCGAGAGACACTTTAGCGCCTTTAATGCTCGGCATATCGTAACATCTCAACGGAATGCAATGTTGCCAGAAACTATCGAAGCTGTCTCTGTTTTGTTGGAAGGATATAAAAACATCTTGATTCAATTATTGAGTTAGGCTAAATACTTACAATATACTTGCTCCTAATAATGAAATCCATAATGGGTCAGAATGGGTCAGAAAATAATAAATGGGTTATGACCAATGGGTCATGGGTCACTTCATGTGACCCATTTGCAGCTCTGTACAGTAGAATTCGTCTATTAGCAATTGTCTTATTAGCAAGTTTTTTAGGGTCACAATGGCCCAAATTGCATTAATTTTGTTCCCTTATTAGCAAGTTCGCCTATAAGCAAGTTTTCTCATAAAAACCTAACTTGCTAATAAGCGAACTCCACTGTATACAATATAGGATGATATAGATATAGCTTAGCTGAATCTTAATATCACACTTTTTTAATTATGCAATCATATGTAAATGTATTTGTTATTTTTAAGAATGTACTTGTATTAGATACAAATAACCATAGGGAAAGCTAGGGGGTGATAATTATTATGGATATGACTAAATATGCATTACCTATGGGATAACCTAAATTCGGCCCAGAAGGAATAGTCAATTCTGAGAATAAACTCAATAAGGCCTAACAAGGCGCAAAGCTCTTTGTTCAACATTAAGCGATGAGTTAAGTTGAAGTAATATTTGAATCGTTTTCT
>JAKMXF010000133.1:600000-814363 GCA_024704765.1 Oopsacas minuta | reverse complement strand
CATGGCAGATAGGAGATTACAATTATCTTGGTATGTGCTGTGTTGATTAGATTTCGATAGACATCATTCATAGTATATTCATTAAAAATAAATTGATACACGTAATATAATATATTGGTAATTAGGTTATTTGTTATGTTTAGTGTAATAAATAATTTTAATTGCCCCCCCCCCCCTTCCAACTATTCCTGGCTACGCCACTGAATTTGATATTGTATTTATTTGAAGGTATTCAGATTCATCTTGTTTTATTGGTCCAACCAGCATATATAATTATATGGTGTAGTGTTATAACGTATAATAGAGGCGTAGGTCCGGCAGGTTCGGCGATTACCGGATCAATAATTTCATCGACTACAACATATACTATTCAGGGCAATTAATTCCTTCAAACTTCTTATGCTCTCACTGTCTTTTAGTACTTCCACACCCTCCATGCTCCAGTGTAACGCTCTTAGCTAATGCTTATAATAATATATTACGTACATTAATACAATATTTGTTTTGTATTAGCGATAATTTGATGCGTAATAGAATATTTTGAGCAAAATCCTTGTAATATATTCATATATTCAGTTCCATCCATTTCCTTACAAGGTCAATACTACTACGATACGTAAGCAATGGTTCAAGTATAAGTTGCTCCAGTCGTATCATTAATCAATATATTTCTAATTGTTGTTATGTTTAGTACTGGTGCAGCCACTAAATCTAGTGGAAATGGCACTGGTGATAATAAGAATAAAACCTCGCCTTACATCTGGACCGGAATGGTGAGCTTTGATTTATTAAATTTGTTATTTATTGTTTTTCTTATATTATGAAACTGTTCGAGTATTTATATTTATCATTTTAAGTTAATGAACATTTAAATAATTCGTATTTTAAGCTAATTTATCTCACAAACGATTGAAGATTTGTTCGTACTTTAATTCTCATTATTTTCCAATTAATACTTCTGTAATCGATCTAACAAATTACATATCGTTATATTCAAGATCAAATTTAATTGTTTAATAATTAGTTCTTCTAATGTTTATGTTTCTTTTGTGTGGCCTATTATTGTACAGAGAATATTATTAGTTAAATTAAAATAATATACAGCAGGAATTTGAAGTACATTAAAATCATTATCATAATAATAATAATAAGCTTCTGTGAGTATTAATTCAATACCTACTCTATTTAGATATCTTGTTCTGTGGAGCCACAATCATATACAAAAATGTAATTATCTGCATTATCTGCTAAATAATAATATCGATACATATTTACACAGGAATTTGTATGTAGAGCTTCATGAGTCATAGTAGCATAACTTATTTACCCCCATGTATAAATTTTACATTTAATGGGCGTTAATTGACGCCCGCTTTATTCCAAACAGCTCTGTGCCTAATGCAAATGTATCCTTCAACTAATACAATACAGAAAAGATAGTTGTTATATACAAATGCTGGCAAATGGCTAAAATTATGTGTAAATACAGCACTTTATTTATTACATAATGATATAATATTTTGTCGCTTTACGTCCACCATACACTCTGCAACTTTTATTTTTTCGTAATTTTGAGGGAAAATTTGTTGCAAGAAACTTTTTACATGGAAATAGGAACATACCGTATTCTATTTTCCTGTAACAATGTTGCATCAGCTATGGTGCTCTTTGCAATGCTATATTTATATTATGGTTTTAACGCCCGTAAAAATATATCGATTACAAACCTTGGATAGATTGGAGTAAGCTGAAAATTTTCCAATAATTTTTGGTACCTTAGGAATCTCGTTATTCTCTCCAACAAATATATTTGCATATTTATAGCTATTCGTGCTAGTTCTTAGCAACGCCATATATGTACATGGTATTACCTTACTATAGGAAATTAATGCGATTTGAGACAAAAGATCTTCAGATACATCAAATTTACTACTAAATATTTGGTATTTAATTTTGTCCTTCAAAATTATAAATAGTTCTTCTAAACCTAAACCCAGTTGAACATCTGTAAAAGTAAGCTAGAAGTTTCCTACCCATTGTTAGCCGTATTGGAAATATCAGAGTGTTAAATATGATAGTGCATGAAACTAGGGTCTGGGAATAAACGCTCAACGAATATTAACGCGATTTGGAAAGAATCGCGTTAATATCATGGATAACTTCCTATAATAATCTAAGATTATTCGTCAAAATTTATTGTGGCTATCTCATGAAATTTCTCTTAAATTTGGTGCAAAGTTATAAATCTGACAAAATGCCTCTTATCTCGACTCATCCCTAATTTCCCATGAAAAAGTATTTGCAATTATTTATGAATTGCAATAATTAAGGATCTTCTAAAATAAATGTAATAATTTCACAAATGCCAAAATGAACTTTTACGAGTTTGTGGATTCTCTGTTTGCTTACTCAATTAATACTTTAAAATAAAGTGGAAATATTGGTTGTCAATTTAAATTCTCACAGAAATTACACACACAATGTTTAAGCCTTAGTAATAATTAAAATCTAGTTATGCAAGTCATTGTCTTGTTTGGCCCCTTATTAGCTATTACAACACACAAATTATGGAATATAAATGAATATTTTTGGTTCGTTGTTGATGTTAATTTAATTACAACAATTATAATTTTATTAAACAGCTCTTGCTTGAATTTCTAATAGGTATATAAATATTACACTAATTAGGGAAATATAATTATAAATAATTATAGAATTTTATGCTTATTTGAGTTTGTTATTGCCCGAATATCATCAATATATGTACAGTTGAAATCGGTCATTTTGACAATGGGTTTGTCATATCTGGCATTTATCGTGGAATCTTTGTGGAAATTGTTTCTTCGTAATTCCTATATGCAAATAATATAATATTGGAATTTTAGTGATTTTTATATTTCTGGAATAGAACTTCCCCAAAATTAAAAAGATGATGACTGATATCTAAAATTTACCAAAATTACTTTGGTTGATTTTAGATAACAGCTGACTCTAATTATCAGTTTCGCGAAATTGTAGATATTATAACTTGTTAATCCGAGCAACACTCCTGTTTGCCATCTACAAGGAAACCTCCGATTTTGGCTGTAATTTTGAACAATACTCTGTTTGGATTAGCGAGTTTTGGAATTATTATTCGTAGATTCCCGTATCAGCATATCAGTACCAACCAACCTATTAAATAATGAGCTAATATAGCTAAAGCAAGTCGCATAATAATTAAATTCCCCAATTATCGTAATACCATAAGAAACTTCATATTTGGTGATACATGAACTATAAATGCTATTGGAATTATAAATGGTACGATTGTCCTGTTAATACCAGAAGTTCATAATATTCCACCATGACTTGTAATGAAATAATACCTGCCTACGAGATTCTATACAATTGGGAGCTGAAACAATTAAAATCAATTCATTTTAACGTACCACTAGGAACTGTACCTGACCTTCAAGTGCTTTCACAAAAATTCCAATGCTCTGGCATTATAGTCGTACTGTCGCGTTTTAATCATAAGTAATTGACATTATTAGGAATATTCATATCATTAAGATGTTGATAGAAAGTATATTAGGCTTTCACTCATTTTTGTATAATTTTCTATTTTGTAGTTAGTTCCTGTAACCGTAACATTGATGGATCCCAAAAACCAATCTGGACCCTCCGACCCTATGACCAACATGTCCCAAGTTGTGTCCCTCTCCACAAACTCAGCAGCTAATCAGTTCGCATTTATCCCTTCTAGCCCTGGAGAAACTGCAATGTCTTCTCAATTTAAGTTAGCCGCTGAAGCTTTCCAACATCTCAAGTCATTTCAAACTGCAATATCTAGTTTGAATTCCAGTTTCAATTACGATTCTTCTGTGAATTTCTCCTCCAATTGTGACCACATCATGGGGGAAGATGAAATTTGCGAGGAAGACAAGAACTCAATCTCGATTAACTTCAATCTAGAAAATATCTGTGCTAGAATAGGCGGACCGTTAGGTAAGGTTTCTATTGAATTTCTGAAGAAAAATCCAAGTCTCTGTGAGTTGTTAATTGATAGCCCATTTCTTGCTGATGCTAAGATTGTCATCAACCGGCTAGACGAGTACACATACTACGTGCATAAGAACGTATTAGTTGACAGAAGTTTATACTTCAACAAAATGCTAACCTGTGAATTCAAAGAAGGCAGTGATGAAGACATACACCTGGAGCTGAAACACCCTGAATCCTTCTACACAATATTATACTATCTGTACACTGAGAAATTGCCTTCTAGATTGGAGTGTGAATCCAAGTGGAGAGCTAGCAAGGAGGAGTATTACAACTTGGTATGGACTGGACACTATCTACAAATTGACTCTCTTACAAACAAACTGGCTTACATGTTTGAATTCTCACTCACTCAATGTGATAAGTTCCGCAACGAATACATGCCTATAGAACTATTCCTAAAGCGCATGAGTAATTATGTGACAGGAGTGCATTCTAAGAGTGCCACTAAGAGCGATGGTTTTGGTAAATGTAAAAAATGCAAGATTAACATAATTTACCTTGAGACAGTGTTGGTATACGCTAGCAACAGCAATGACATAGAGGTATGTAAAACTGTAATAGAATGGTCAGTGCGACATAATCTATCTAAACATGTGAAAGCCGCGAAACTTGCCGAAAAGATCCCTCAGCTCTCCCCAATGCTACGCAAAATGATAGATCCTCTTGGCCTAATCGAGAACATGAATGGTTACTGTAAAGAAGATTCGTGTCCTCGTGATTTCTCGCACAAACATACCAAGAACTTACGTCATAATGGCCTGGTTATGATCGGTGGACAAAGCATATAATATTACTATTCCAATTCCCTTCACTTTCAATTGAGCTTGTAATGCTAACCTATCCAATCGTCCCGTTCTTATGAGTTTATAGTTTCGTCAATATTCTGTTGGAATAGTCTGACGTTAATCAGTGCTATTTATTATAAGTTATTTATGTTTTCATTTATCTAATGTTACACACATGAAGTAGCTGTGCATTATACCTATTTATTTATTATTTTACAGAGGGGGGTGCGTCCTGGAATTCCCCTCCCCACAGCCGGTCCTCCCAGAATTCCTGAAGATCAATACTGAACATTAAGTAATATGACAACAGTAACAATATTCAGGATAATATTTACATGGGAAAGTGTTCTTTATAGGGTGTGATCAATCGTTCCCCCCAGTAAAAAAATCCTGTATGAAACCCTGCCCTATATCGAACCCTCAGGGATATCAATTTTAAGAGATATCATCGGATAGCAGATTCAGTAAATGCCGGATATAAGAAAATCGCTTCTAAGAACACTAACTTCATTTACCGATATATTTTCCTACTATTGGCTAAAAATGTCCAGCCGACAGACTGGGAGTGCAGCTCAGGTATATCGGTCATATTTCTACCTAATATAAATTATTTGTCGTATGTGGTAAAAATATGATCAATCATAGGCTATGGATAAATCATGAGTGTGAAGTTGGCAGCGAATTAATTCGAGCACACTTTATCACATTATAATTATGCAATTATGTGACCAGTATAGGTAAAGAGATGCCATTTGAACTATATCAATACTACCCTAGGAGGTTTATGTTATGTTAATATACATTATATTTGATGTAATCGTTCAGTTTTCTTCCCTACAATCACACCAGTAGTCTAATAGTGATGGAGTTACCACTAGTACTTTACCAGCACTTAATCTTGTCTATACAATCTAGTATACGTATATCTAATAGATCTAACTAAATTTTGCTGTAATTCGCTACTTGAATCTAATCTCTATACTTAACTATTTCTTTTCTTTCTTTGTATATCATTGTGCTTTGTCAATTTCTTCAACATAACTATCAGTTATCAGGCTCTCCATTGTATTTACTTTTGTAACTGGTTTGGAAATGACTGAAATATAAACGCAAATACAACCTCTTGTCAGTTAATGGATGCACATTGTGTCTGTCGTTGAATCCATAGCCTAAAATTTGTTCCAACAACGATCAATATCTTTAAATAGGAATATGTCGGTTTTGAGGAGTTGGGCTGCTAGAAACAGTTCTAGATCAGTTCCCCACGACCCTACTCGATCCATCATATCTACAGATATATAATTATTAAATACGCTAACACAATAGGATGTTCATTTCAATATTATATTCCTCCCCGATTAAACTTTGTGATTCAAATCAGAGGATGTAGGATTGTATGAGTGCGGGTCATTCAATGACTTCTTGATAAATTTAGACTCTTCCAAATTTTGCAAAAAATTTCCATTTTTTGCAACGTCACCGTTAGTCACCGAGGTGTCAGAATGAGTTGATATTAATATGACATAAACCTCCTAGGCTAGTATTGATATAGTCTAAGTGGCATCTCTTTAGATTCATTGGTCACATAATTATAACGTGTTAAAGTGTGCTCGATTTATTTCGCTGCCAACTTCACACTCATAAAAATCATGTAGATATAGATTTGAAAATATCAAAATTGGAATCTTCATATGCGATATAAAAATTTCACTTTAGAACCATTCACACCTGAGATGACAAATCTCCGACCCAAAATGTATATAAATTTTAATTTTCTATCGCATTGCTAGATTTCGCACGGCATCGCGGAAGGACGGACGCAGCCCTAATGGCATGGACAAGTGCGACGTCCATTTGTCCGCCCGTGCGAAATCTAGCAGTCTGATTAACATGAAATTGTTACACATATAGTACATTATGGGTCGTAGATGTGCACCTTGGGTAAAAATTTTCGAAATTTTCTCGCATTTTTGTGGTAAATCATATTATCACACCTTTCTAAATATGATTAAAAAACATCAAGATATTAGGCTTCAACATGTTTTTCAGGGTGGGTGCATAGAGTCCGATTTTGAGATTTTGAGAGTCTGGAAGTTACTAATTCACAGATTTTCACAAGATTTATCATATTTTTCACACCTCTTGGATCTATTTCAACATGATGCTAGAGATTTCGTTCCAACTTTTTGTCAGGGGTAATCAAATGGGATACTGATAGTTCGATTTTATTATCCATGGTCCATCCAAATTACATTCACTGGCCTTCTGTGGTGACACTGGAGTTGTTATGTCGCTTTTTGTTAGTAATCTCGGCACTTTGTGCCTCGGGTATTAAGAAATTCTGAATTTTTCGAAATACAATCATAATGACGTAATAATCCCGTGATGAGTTAGCTTTTGGTCAGAATCATAACGCCAGGACATTTGTCACATTGAGGGGTACCTGAGATTCAAATTTCTATCATGTATATTGGCTGGGTAGTGGTGAATAATGTGATTTTTCGAAAACCCAAAAGGTGACAATGACGTCATAATTTTGTCATGGTGTGAATATTCATTCAAGACTCGAAGTTGCCCCAGCCAGGCCAAAATACCCTTGTATGCCAAAAATCAGCCCTGTGGGTCCTCCAGCTTCAATCAATTCTGGACATACAAACATATATATCAATAGAGTCTCGTTAATACGACACGGTTAAGGAGTAATTCCGGGTAAGGAGTACAGTGGACATGTCCATTAGTTAAACTGCATGTACGTGTTCAAGACTTGTGTCATTGGACATAGGAGATCCCCTCCCTCCCGAGGTATTAAAAATTCGACTTTATTTCTTCGATCGTTGTAATCGTGACGTGGACTCTGTGAGCATGCGTACTCGACTTTTTAATACCTCGGGAGAGGATCTCTTAAGTCCAATGACACTCGTCTTGAACAGGTACATGCAGTTTACTTAATCAGAAAGTTTTTATTTGTATTTTCCCAATTTATGGATAATTCTTTGGTCACAGAGTGTGCAATCCACATTTTACTAGTTGTGTAGTTAAAAAATTCAATAGTTTTAACAAAGGGAATATGTAAGCGTAATAACTTAGCTTCATGAAGCGCTTGAGTGCTAAAAGTTTTGTTAAATTTTCTTAAAAGATAGACTCTGTAATGTACAAATTTTCGAATGATTCTGAGACAATATTGACTCAGTGAATTGACATGAAATGCCTTTCAGAATGCTAATATCTTTTGTCAGATACGTCAAATGGAAAAAGTGCCTCCTGCTGGAGAAGAAACGGATACCAAACTCTCCAGTAAAGATCTATACCCTGAGCTAGGTAGCGATTCAACTGGGGATGAAGATGTGAATGTTTCAGTTAAAACTGATGCTAATAAAATAACTCCCAGAGCTAAGAAAGATCGTTGGTCTAACCGTGTAGAATTCCAGCTCTCTCTTATCGGATTAGCTGTTGGTTTTGGGAATTTATGGCGCTTTTCTTATTTATGCCAAAAAAACGGGGGCGGGACTTTTCTCTTCCCTTACCTAGTGATGCTATTGACGTTAGGAATTCCGATCTATTATCTTGAGTTGTTAGTAGGTAAAGTAGTCCAGTCAGGTCCTCTTCACGCCCTCTATCGACTCGTCCCCTCTCTAGGTGGTATCGGCTTGTCTATGATTGTTCTAATAATATACACGTCATTTTATTACATGCTTATATTAGCATATGTTCTCTACTATCTGTTCGCTAGTTTCCAGAACCCTCCTGCTTGGGGCAGCACATTCTGTGGAGTAAATGACTCTATATCTAGACAGCTGCTACCAATAGCTTCACAGACATGTCTCAATGAATCTTCTAGATTCTTCTATTATCTCACTGTTTTACAGGCTAGTCCCAGTATTGAGGATATTGGTAGTTTCAACTGGAAACTTCTACTGCTTTTGTTAACTGCTTGGATAGTATTATATATCTGTAGTTTCGCAGGTATCAAGTCTACTGGTAAAGTAGTCTACGTCACAGCTCTGTTACCATATGTTGTACTCACTATAATGTTCTTTAGGGCCGTAACTCTACCGGGGGCAGGGAATGGATTGTTGGAACTCTTCACACCTCGAATAGAGAGTCTATACTCCCCACAGGTGTGGCTGGAGGCTGGAGGACAGATATTCTTCAGTTTGGGTCTGGGATTCGGTGGTAACATCCTCTTAGCCTCACATCTGGACCAGAATGCTAGTGTGTTTTTAGACGCTATATTCGTCTCAATCGTAAACTCTCTAACCTCTATTTACGCTAGTATTGTAGTGTTCAGTATCCTCGGGTATCAGAGCTTTATCTTAGGTACGAGTGTGAGTGATATCGTGGGAGGTCCAGGATTGGTTTTTATTGCATTTGCTTCTGCTCTTCTTGAGATGCCTCTGAGCCCTCTATGGAGTGTTCTATTCTTTATCATGATGGTGTCTCTAGGGTTGGATTCAATGTTCGCAGGTGTTGAATCCCTAGTCCAAGTTGCACACTCCTTACCTTATCTCAAGAAGCTACACAAGAGTTTGATTACTGGTCTGATATGTATTCTAATGTTCCTTGTGGGATGTATATTCACTTTTGGAAATGGCCCTTATCTATTCCAACTCGTTGATCAATTTTCTGGTTCATTTTCTATATTTCTAGTAGCGTTCTTTGAATTGATAGCAATCAGCTGGTTTTATGGAGTAGAAAAGTTGATTACTTGGAGGAGTATAGATTACAAACCTACTGGAAGGCAATGTTTTAAATCTCTCAGGAATAATCGGCGTTTTAGATTATTTTCTCTCTGGCTATGGAGAAGTTTGTGGATAGTTATTTGTCCGATAATAATGATGGTAGTATTTGTTGGGAGTTGTATTTCTCAAATCCTCTCCAATATCGAGTACACTCGATTCTCGAACTTAACTGAAATCAAAACTCCTTATCCAGTCTGGGCTTCTTTCTTAGGATCTTTGATAACTCTATCTACCCTATTACCTATACCCATATTCTTCTGTTATAAATTCAAATGGAGAACTATTCCAGTAATCTTTATGAAAATTTGGCCTCAGAAATTTTCCCCAACAATACACTGGAGGCGATCTGATGGTCCTCTTCTAGATGAACTGGAGAGTGTTAGTGGTGTGGAGACTGATTCTAACTAGTGCTATTTTCAAGACGAGATGTCAATGTATGTGTTTAAATATTTATTTTAACATTTCTGTACATATATTTTGCTAAGTATCATAAGGCGTGATTTATGTAATAAACCCATGAGGTCATGTAAAATAGATTACTTGTTATCATCCATGATTTGATTTCTAGAAATTGGCGTGGGAGAAGGCATGAAGATAAATCTATTATTACTGCCCCAGCACCGTCCGATCGTAGATCAATCCCCAATACCTGGGATATTGGGGATATTATATGAGATTAGGTAGATGTGAGCCGTAATGTTACTGTTTGTAATTTGAGCCAAAATTTCAATGCATTCAATATCACAATGATTCCAGATAGTGTAAAATATTTAGGAGGTGTTAGGGTATCCATCACCCTGGATCCTCCATTGGCTTAGGTTTTGGCCCATTTTTTTTTCGGAACTTTGATTTTATAAATCAGTTTACTAATTATTACGAATTTAGTTTCGTTGCTAAACTAAGCTTTTGGAATGTCTGAAGACGAATCTGATGCGATTGAGGATCAAGAGCCTGACTTAGGCAGCTACGAAGGGGAGAGAAATGAGAAAGATGAAAGACACGGACATGGAAAAGCAACATTTTCAAACAAGGACTCTTTTGAAGGTAAATACCAGTTTGGTAAGCGTCACGGATTGGGTAAGTACAGGTTCAAGAATGGGGCTCGATACGACGGTGAATATGTAGAAAACAAGAAGCATGGACAAGGTACTTTCATCTACCCTGACGGGTCCAAATACGAAGGGTCATGGGTAGAGAACAAGCGCCATGGGTCCGGTTTATACACCTATACAAATGGGGATATATTTGAAGGTGAATGGTTTGACGACAAGAGACACGGACAGGGTGTATATACTTGGAATGATACTAAGAGCAGATATGAGGGTGCTTGGGCTAACGGTAGGAGAGAAGGGGAGGGGAGATTAGTGCATACTAACGGTATCACACTGCAAGCCACCTTCCTGCAGGATCAACCACAAGGACAAGCTGTGTACTCATTCGAACAGAATGATAGCAGACAGGAGGGACAATATGTGCTAGAAGAGCAGCCTCCTCCTGAGAATGAGGATGCTGATGATTATGTTCCCGTATCTGTCCCTAAATGGGTTGGAGCTAAGGTAATCAGCAACTGAGATAGTAATCGGTTGTGGAACTTATTATTCTAATTGTATCTGAGCATCTAAATCACTTATTATATCAACCTATTATCTTCTTGCTTATATTATCGTATCGTGATTATTAGGGGTGATATGCACTTATTTGTTCTGTGTTGCTTAAAAGAATGAATTAAATTTAAAATGAAAATTAGAATCAAATAGAAGGAAAAGGAATAAAGAAATTAAATGAATAAGAAATATAAGAAAGAAAAAATTATAAACATTAATTGTACACGAAAAGGGATGATAGTAGACTAGAGATGTTAATTGTACACGAAAGAGATCAATTGTCCATGAGAGAGGTAAATTGTACCCGAAAAGGGTTACAGTTCAATCTTACTTGAAAGGTACTAATACTAAACAGCTTATTGATGTGTTGTGCATTTTACTCAAAACGAGTGTATTATAAATCTTCATATTGTTAACTTTGTTTACTTTCCGTATTTCATTTGTTCTTTATCATGCTTTTTGATGATGTTCTACTCTTTTAAGTTCATGTATTTGATTCCGTGTTTTCTCGTTTATGTATTCCTAGTAATATGACAGTGCCTGGTGCATTCTTTCGAAGGTTTGTTTTCCTTGGTTATTATTCGTATCAATCAAATATTTCTCCGGGTTCTTCGTGCACATTCCTTGTCTTACCATTGTTACTATATTTGACGCGTATATAATGCTACTTGTTGCTTTCATTCTCTTTTATACGAGCCTTTGGCTCGTCGCTTCGCGATGAACTCGGGGCATTGCGCCTCAAGGTATCCATTCTCCAAATAGGCGGCCCCTTTCAGTATTATAATATAGATATATAGAACAATGTAATTCACAAATATACGTATATATTATTGAAATATTTTGTAAGGTCAACCCCCTTTGAAGCCGTTGAGAGCGAGTACCTACGAAAATTTGCGAAATTGCTTACTTTATATTCATTTAAACAACAATAAATTTGCATATCAACGGACAAACAAAGCAAACATTGCCATATTCGAACTCAGCATACTCGAGAACGCCAGGGTAGTCTTTGAAAGTATGAATCTACCACATTGTTAAAATTTGTTTACTTTATGTTCCTAAAAGTAAACAAATATTCACAATATGTTATGTACAATATCATATTCGGACTCAGCATACTTGAATACCCCAGGATAGTCGTTGAAAGCATGAATCTACCACAATTTGGAAATTTGTTTACTGTATATTCATAAAAACAACAATAAATTTACATATGAGAAACTTGAAAACGCCAAATTCGGATTCAGCGTACTGAGATACCCCTGGATAGCCGTTTAGAGCAAGCTGTACGCATATTTTGAGAAGTGGAGAATTTGTTGAGCATAATCTCATAAAAACAAAAATAAATTTACATATGATTAATCCAAAGTGTGAAAGTTGGATTCAGCATATTCGAGAAATTTAGTGAAGTTATCAATGTCTTAAAATTTCCAGCAGTTTCGCACAGTTTCCTACAGTTTCCAGCAGTTTCGCACAGTTTCCAGCAGTTTCCACAGTTTCCAGCAGTTTCCAGCAGTTTCCACAGTTTCCAGCAGTTTCCAGTAGTTTCCAGCAGTTTCCCACAGTTTCCAGCAGTTTCCAGTAGTTTCCAGCAGTTTCGCCCAATTTCCAGTAGTTTCGCACAGTTTCGCCCAGTTTCCCACAGTTACGCACAGTTTCCCACAGTTTCGCACAGTTTCCAGCAGTTTCGCACAGTTTCGCACAGTTTCGCGCAGTTTCGCACCGTTTCCCACAGTTTCCAGCAGTTTCGCACAGTTTCGTCCAGTTTCCCACAGTTTCGCACAGTTTCCAATTGTTTCCAGCAGTTTCTAGCAGTTTCTAGCAGTTTCTAGCGCTTTATAGCAGTTTCTAGCAGTTTCCAGCAGTTTCTAGTAACATATGGTTAATATCTGTTTACTTTCGATGCATAAAGTAAACACATTTTAGATTGTGGCAGAATCATGCTTTCAAAGGCTATACTGGGGTAATCGAGTCTCCTGAGTCCGATTATGATATTGTAAATAACATATTGCGAATTTTTGTTAACTTATAGGTACATAAAGTAAATAAACTTTAACATTGTTGTAGATTCATACTTTCAAGGACTATACTGGGGTAATCGAGTCTCCTGAGTCCGATTATGATATTGTAAATAACATATTGTAAATATTTGTTTACTTTTAGGGAAATATGTGATTGTGTTTATTTTTGTTTATTAATTGTCCATATACGTTTAACTAAGGCATTAGTCGATCGTGTTAAACAAGATCGCGATCCCGATCTCGATCATTTTTCCGATCGTTTGTGTAATATTCAAGACATATTTTTGATAGTTACATCATTTCTTATGCCAAAAGAAACTTAGGTGGAGAATCAACGCATTCTACGAACGAATATTACTGATTGTTGAACACAAATTTGGAACAATAACCTAAGTAAAATACCGCTAACGATAGTAGCATTCAAAGTATACAAAAATGATCCAAAATTTTTGTGCAAAAATGGATCGCGATCTTACATCCGATCCTGAATAAAACAATGATCGCCGATCGTCCCCAGATCGTCAAAAAAGTATCTCGATCGTGATCGAGCGATCAATGATCGTTCGATCCTCATGCCCTAAATTTAACCACTACACGAAGGGGGTTAATTGTACATGATCGTCTTTTGTATTATGAGCTTGGCGAATTCAATTTTTTCTTTATTCATGTTTCATTGTTTTAGTAACCTTTTAATCTGAAACTCTTTCATTCTCTATTGCTTTTTGATCTGAAATTCATTCAAATTTCTTTGCGCCCCTTTAACCTGTTCTGAAGAGGTTACCTCTATAGAGAGTGAAATTATACGAATTGTTGATAAGCGGACTCTAATACTGTATAAAGAATTATTGCATTTTGTAACGCCTGAGCGACCTGAAAAGGCGTACTAACCGAATTTCATTGATTAGTACTACATGTGAGTAGTCTCAACATTTTTTCACTCGCGTACCCGCTTTGGTCAATTTTATGAGATCGGGACCCCCAGGTCTGGGACTGGGGTTTCGGACACTCTAGGATCATGGACTCCAGCTTGAGAAACACTGCTATATGTAATCAAGAGCAAACATTGTAGTAAAAATACAATATCATATTAGCAATTCAACAATCCACCACAGGTTAATAATAGCTCATAACACAGGCCAACAAATAATATTTTTGTTCCTGTTGCCTAAGATTTGAGATTGAATTTAGACTATATTTGCTGTGCTGAGTTCGAAAATGACATCGGCTTTGCTGGATTGGCTCTTGATTTTAGTCTACATTTATGTATATATTGTTAGTTACCTTTTCAAATGTATATTCAATTTAATCAATAGTTTTATAATTATAAGTATCTAGCATATTCTAACTCTATGGCATCATCAAGAAGAAAATGTTCTAATGATCCTAATACGTTCTGTTGCATGTGTGGTGAATATACGTTGAAAGATCAGAGAAGAGGTCTCTCAAACTTCGTGCGAAAGGCTTACTTTGAGGTGAAGCTTGGAGACCAAGACAGCTCTTCATTATCTGGTCAATTCAATCAGGAAGAGCTCAATGATCTAATCAGGGACCTCAACCTGTCTAAAGAGTGTTCAGAAATATTGCATCCAAGCTCAACGAGAAGAATATTCTTAGCCCTGGAACTAAGATAGCATATTATCGTCATAGAGAAGAAGGATACATTCATTACTTTAGCCAACAAGAAGGCCTCGTCTTCTGCAATGACATTGGAAGACTTCTCCTGGAAATGGGAGCACCACAATATAGACCAGAAGATTGGCGTCTATTCATTGATAGTTCCAAGAGAAGCTCGAAGTGCGTTTTATTGCATAATGGAAATAAATATGCATCTATTCCAATTGGACATTCAAAAAAGCTTAAGGAGGAGTATGAAAATATTTAAATGGTATTGCAAAAATTGAAATATCATGAACAACAGTCGTTGATATGTGTTGATCTCAAGATGGTAAACTTTCTACTTGGCAAACAAGGTGGATACAATTAGTACCCCTGTTTTATATGTTTATGGGACAGCAGAGCCTGCAAAGATCATTGGGTGAATAAAGTATGGCCCTTGAGAACTGATTTAACAGTTGGAGAAGCAAACATTCTGTATGAACCATTGGTTCCTAGAGAAAAATCATTCTTCTACCCCTCCACTTCAAGTTGGGTTTAAGATTGATCGGACATTCGACTGGCAGGTCGGGTTGGGTCGAATATCAAACCAGATAGGTCATGTCGGTAGGCTGTATAGCTGAAACCATTTGCTAATAATGACATTTTCCCTTCTTTGTTTTTAATCCAGACGGTAGCTATATTGGTTTATCGTCAGGTGTAAATTTAAATTAGTTATAAGGAATACGAGTATATATTAATACTTACTTGCGTTGGTAGTATAGTGGTTAGAATAATTGCCTTCCAAGCAGTTGACCCGGGTTCGATTCCCGGCCAACGCATTCTTTTTGGCAGTTGTGCCATTCACATTGAATCCTATTACTATGTAGATGCCAAAAAAGGAAAAAATACGAAGTTTTAATTGTGTTACTCATTATAGTCAAATTTTATTGATTTATACATTACAATTACCATAGGAATGCTCATACTGCCAAAATTTCTTTCATAATACAGAAGAACTTTAAAACAATCAGATAAATACGTACAGTGGATACGGCGTACAAGAACTTCTCAATCCTGAGTATCCTTATATATGGTGTATCTACAGTACTTCGGTTAATGTTTTGTTTTTGTTTCCCAAAGGGCCGTCTTTTCCGTATTCCACTGTATAATCTCTCAATCTTGCATATGATCCTTTATTGAATTGATTTTCCTCATTCTCATTAGAATATTATTTTTGTTTCTTTGTAAGAATGCAGAACGACGCAGGAGTTAATGTTGAGCTTTATTTCCCTCGTAAATGCTCCTTCACCAACAGACTGATCACTGCCAAGGACCACGCAGCTGTTCAGCTATCTGTAGCTGAATTAGATCAAGAAGGGAAGATGATTGGCGCCAAGAAATACGTCATTAGTGGATATTTGCGTAAGGTTGGAGAGGCTGACAGTGCTCTCAACTATTTAACCTGTCGAGATGGTATTTCTACGGATATAGCTAAAGTAGGGAAGAAGAAATGAATTATTATACATTTGAATGACTTAGGAATAGATTAGAGTACTATGTGGGTGTAGTAGCTAGTGAAATGTATATTATATAATTTAATATACTACGCATTGAATGGTAATACAAAATCTGGTGTGTTGCTAGAAATCTAAGAGCGAGGCATATAATAAAAAGTCTAGTGTACATGCTTGCAGTATTCATTAATGTGACCAAGTGTGCTCTGTGCCCCCATTATTTTGCACTAACCTATTTTTAATTATATACAACACTCTTTGAGGTGGCGATTATTCGAGCCGACTCAGCCTAGTCATTCCTTATTCTGGACATGAATATATTGCACATATGAAAGACCATGTATTAACTGGTAAACGGAACTTTTGTCTCAGGAAATCTCGTATCCGCAAATTTGGTCTCTTGGAATTTTCGTGTTTAATAAGTGAATAGTATAATTTCAAGTAAAGTTATAAATGAAAATATATTAAAAGTCAAAGTTATGTCCTATTCCCTTAAGATAGGTAATGGTATCCCGATTTGCGTAGTCAAACTAATGTTCGGATACGTTCAATATCATCCACTGACATAACCAAAGTATACTCAAATCCTCGGATAGCAGCTTTATTTTTTCCTTGAGTACTCTTGAGCAATTCAATTGAGAGAACTTCAGCCATATTAAAGTATGTTACGTTTGAGTTAAAGAAGAAACACTTATATGATTAAGATGTTAATAGTCTCGAATTACTTACACAATAGGTTGTGGGTTAGTTTGTGTATTTTAATCAAGTTTGTGCGGCTGCTTTTAAATTCCGGATACGAAATTTCCTGAGACGAAAGTTCAGCTATTCGACCAATTAAATAACCAAGTTTACTCGCTGGACACTTTAGTTTATATTTTGTAATTCCTGGTTGTTATTTAGTAGCAGATGATGCTGCTAAGGAGATATTATAAACTGTTTACTAGTTTGTTTACTACTTTTTTTAATTATGCTTTTGTAAGCTACTTCTTCATATATCCATTTATTAGACGCAATGTAAATTGGTACTTCCCCATTTATGGTCCTGCTATCGATGCATGATGCAACAACTATTTTCTAATCTAAATATTTATAATTCAATTAATTAATCAATATACTAGTCTCTAATAAGATTGTACTGGAATGGCTGTTGCTTTTAGCACTTCGCCTATCGCAAAGCCCAATGAATTTGAGTCAGTATTTTCCACCCCAGCGCCAATTGATGATAATTATCTTTCAATTAATGAAGCTAGAGAATCTATAAAAACACATTTTATAGCATATCATCAGATGTTAGATAAGAAAGAATTAGAGCTATTATCAGAGTTGGATCAGCTTGAAGCGATCAATAAGCCAGGGCTAATACAAGTCAGGAATGACTTGCAACGTTTCAAAAAGCTTATTCCTACTTTGAATGACTCATTGGATACAAATACATTAAAACCATTTCTTGAAGCACAAAAATCTCTTCTTGATAAACAAATATTACACTTTGAAAGGTCACAAAAACTTCTTACACACGTTACATTAGAAATTTCTACATTGGAATCTTCATTGGATAATCTTATCAAAATAGTTCCTTTTTTGCCAAAATCAAAATTCCGAACTAAGTTACAATCTCTTCTATCCATTGAGCCGCAGTTTAATGAAGAATGGTATGTAGTTACACAAATTTGGTTCTCTAAATTTAAAAATTCGATTAATTATGATAATCCTCAAACTAACGACAGCTGGGAATTTCCTGAGAGCATTCCAATCAACCATGATGGGATCTATCCAAATGAGGAAGAGGATGATAAAGATGATTGGAAGTTATTGCCATTCAAAGCTTGGGATCTGCTGTTACAATTTAATGGAATGTATTCAGGCTCTGCTCCAATTAAAAGAAAAACCTTTTTCAGTATAGATTTGAATGAAATCAAGGTCCCTATATTTCCTACCTTGTTCAAGTGTGTAATCGGTCATAATTGTGCTGATAAAACGTGTACTAACTTCAGCATTGAATGTCAATTGGAAACATTCCCCTATGAAACTTATCATGACATTCTAAATAAGCTCTCTGCATTTTCTAAATTGTATACGAATTATCCTCCGAGATTGTTTTGTTTAGATAGACTATATAAGGTTAGGTTGAGTCTAAACAAAACTGAATACGCTATATCTAAAGAAATTACCATCCAATCGCAATATAACTTCATCTTTAGTCCGTCTACAGTAGGAATCACACTTTCGTCTACTAATAACAGGTTACCTACATCAATGATAGGATTATCAGAACAGTCTTTTCTATTGATTGTCCCCGACTCTATAGGGAAATATAATATTGAAGTTACTCCGAAAAGACTGTACAGAGAAAACGAACAAATAATATTCTGGTAAGTAGTAATCTACATTTAATCTTGATGAACATTTCAAGATATTTTTATTATATG
Organism: Oopsacas minuta; assembly: GCA_024704765.1. Classification (NCBI taxonomy): domain Eukaryota; kingdom Metazoa; phylum Porifera; class Hexactinellida; order Lyssacinosida; family Leucopsacidae; genus Oopsacas; species Oopsacas minuta. The sequence continues at coordinate 795,628 of JAKMXF010000133.1, read as the reverse complement.
CACAAGAATTTAGTCTTTAGTTGTATTAATAGCGTAACTAATCAGTATACACTAAATTGTATTAGGGATGGTTTAATCTTAATAAATTACTCAATTCCTGCCGTATTAATTAAAAAGTAGAATGTGCTTGCTCAGTAAGTCGAGTATGCATGATGAAATGCATATAGGTCCGTGGATAATTCCAGATACAGATACAGGGTAAAATTCAGGACACACTTAGAATAGTGTCATAAAATACAATAATATTCCACTTACAACCATCGAGTATCCGATGGCTTAGATGGATCTGGGTGTCATCGAGTTTACCATCAAGCTATATCTAACCCTGACCTCTCTCGACTAAAACCTTCATTTTATTTGGTTTCAAGGTTAACGCAATCATAAATGCAAATGATCATATCCTATGGAAACCTCATCATCCGAATTCACCATTTGCACTCGGCCAGTTGCCCTCTTAGCCATTCCAGAAAATGAAGAGAGTGTCAAGTTTTTGATGGGCTCATTGATAAATAACGAAACTTCAACTATTGAAGAGAATGGTTTGTGTTTACACAATGCCAATGCAGAGGTCAAGATCATAAGATCTCATTTCGATACAAAGATGGCAAAAATCTTAAGCGGTGCTGGTGGTGCTAATTGTCAAATGTGTACTGCACGTTCAAACAGATACACAATATTAGCATAGTTAAAAATAACTTTCCCATAAATAGGACAATCCATGATGCACGTGATGTATTTGACGAGGTTGATGAGGAAGAATTTTTGTCTTTGCCAACAAATCAAAGATTCATTTTAACACACAAACCGATCTCAGAAAAAGATATCAGCTTCTCCTCTACATGCATATTTGAGAACATTTAGTTGGTCCTATTATTGATTTGCTATTTACAGTGTGGTGCTATTCAAAAATGGTCACCAACTTCGCCAAAAATTGTTGGGACCAAGAAATTTATTACTAGCCTCATTGAAGAAAAACTTAGTATATCCATTGACCACCATCAGTCCAAGGTGGAACCACCACAACCGGAAATGTTGTTTGGAGATGCTTCACAGGTAGCGATGATATTGTACAAGATTTTCTCTATTAGATATTGATGGTTGCTCCTCAAGAGACACATCAAATTGTCACTACAATCTTTAATAATTAGAGTACTATCCTGAGATTGTATAATAGCAACAGGAAAGTGGACACTGAAGGCCTTGATAATGTATGCCGAGAGACTTACAAATCCATTTTGATCAATTTTTGATGAGCACATGTAACCCCTACTTTACATAAACTTCTAGCCTATGCACCTCAAAATAATTGCAAATCATAATGATGGGTTTGGCTTAGAAGATTTGCCTGAAGAAGGCCTTGAATCTTGAAATAAATTGGTCAGGCGATACCGTGAGAGACTCTCAAGAAAATTTAGCTTTGAAGACAACGTTAAAGATGTGTTCGTCAGGCTTATCTCTCAAAGTAATCCAATTTTAGCATCCTTTCGTAATATTACCAAAAACGATTCGGAGCCAGATCTATCTGAGTTAAAGAGCTGTCAAGATATTTTGGTGAATTCACTAATTATAAATACGTTATAGTTTGTAGTTCAATGAACGGTAGGTCATTTTCAACAAGAAATGTGGTTTCATAAGTTGATAAAAATGTACATTATACAGTATTAATAATATCAAAACATATAATATTCAATTTCTGAACATATAACTCAAGAATTGGCTTAATTAAAGTCGATAAAAAATCAAAATATTTTGAATGTGACAATGACGTCATTACTTTCACGCCCAAAGACTTAGAAAAAGTCTAGTTTCGTCAATCGATTCCTTGGGTACGAATCCCCATAAGTCAATAATATAGTTTAATACGTTATCTAGTACCCTAATACCTACTTCCAGGTTTTAGCCATTTAGTGCCATTGTGGAGCATTCCTGACGCTAATCTAAGGAAAATTCTAAACAACACTCACCAAATGCAATAATCCAGCATACCATATGTAAGATTCATATTTACCTACTGAGTATGCACACTCTACTTCTATGATTCCTGACCTCGTAAGCCTGAACAGATCATAGAACGAATATGATCTGTTCAGGCTAACGAGGTCAGGAATAGGAGTTTTTACCTCTCTCCGCTTGCTCCAAAGTGTGAGCACTTTTCAACAGTTACTTATGTACTACCAAACTGTGGCGTAGTGGCGATTCACGCCATGTATTAAGCCACAGTTAGCACCTAGCGGTAGCGATATGCTAGTGCTCCAGGAATTCTCCAAAGATAGCTATACCACTAGCACTGCTTCCCAACCTGATCAACATCCGCTAAATTCGTATAATAGTGTGGAAAGACATTCGACATTACTTCAAACAATCAATGTGATGGCGTGAGGCTTTCGCTTAATTCATGAAATAGGAAACATCATATTCTTTCTTTTTATATGTAGTCGTGGCCGAGTGGTTAAGGCGATGGACTAGAAATCCATTGGGTTTTACCCGCGCAGGTTCGAATCCTGCCGACTACGTTACTTTTTGTTTTACTTCACTTCTGTTCGCTAAGCTATATTCATATTTTGCAGATTTATCTTAGCTTTAGTTTCTGTTTGAAGTAAATTCATTCGTCTAAAGAAGTAAGAATAATATTAACACCACGTTTATGGCAACAGCTAACTCCATTGAGAAACCAGACCTTATCGTTTGCTCTAATCTCATTGGTAGAGTATCTAAACTAAAGTTTGAAATACTCTTCTCTCTACTCAACTCCTCTTGGGACCAGCTGTTCCAGAGACACCTAGTTACAGAAGAAGACATCGAACAAGAAGCTATCTATCTCAATTCTGTTATTGTCGCAGGAGCAGCTCTTGAAACGAAAAAAGGAATTTTCATCTTATCTTCTAACGAGATTTGCAAATACATAATCACTTTATCATCTAACATTCCAGACAATTTGGCAGAGACGAAAGATACACGCACTTGGATTGGTTTCGAAGCTTCCTCAATTTCACCTCAAATACATCCTTCTCTCTCACAACACACACTCACTGACACTCTAAAGGTTTCTCTACAAACCCTAGAATCTGCATACTCACTCACTGATCCAGAAAATCTCTCAATATCTGACGTCATAATATTCTCCAGTCTCTTCCCACTAACTGCTCCTATACTCCTTGTTCAGATGAATGCTTCTTACCCCAAGCTACTCAAATGGGTGAATACGGTAGCAACCACTCCGGTAGTTAACAATGTTTTACAAAAACTACCTGTTGTAAATAATTGGCTGCGTGTAACACAAGGTCTCACTGGGTATGGAAAGTTGGACACAAAAGAAACCAAATTTGATAAATTGAAAAGAGAGAAATTATCAAAACCTCCAATCTTACCAACCTTGAATTTAGACAAGGTATCATTACTTGCTCCTGAAATAAAACATCCTATCTTACCATGTACAGACAAACGTAATATTCTCATTACCAGCGCCCTTCCATATGTCAATAATGTTCCTCATCTCGGTAATATAATTGGGTGTGTATTGTCAGCTGATGTGTTTGCTCGCTACTGTAGGGCTAGAGGTTATCAGACTCTGTATTTGTGTGGTACTGATGAATATGGAACAGCTACTGAGATAAAGGCTGTACAGGAGGGTGTTACCCCTCAGCAGGTATGTAATAAATACTATAAGAAGCACAAGAACATATACGATTGGTTTGAAATAAGTTTTGATACATTTGGTCGTACTTCTACTCAGAATCAGACTGACATAGCTCAGGAAATATTCTGGAAGATACAAAAGCGAGGATTTATCAAAGATGAGACTGTGGAACAGCTGTTCTGCGAGAACTGCTCTACATTCCTAGCTGACAGACTCATAACCGGGACGTGCCCTTCCTGTGCTTACGATGATGCCTCAGGTGATCAGTGTGACAATTGTAGTAAGCTCATTAATGCAGTAGAGCTAATACAGCCTCAATGTCAAATATGTAAGAACAGGCCATTCGTTAAAAAGAGCCAGCACATTTTCCTTGACATGGCTCGCATGCAGCCAGAGGTAGAAGAGTGGGTAGCTAAATCAGCTCCCCGCGGTAACTGGACACCAAACTCACGCTCTATAACCAACACCTGGTTTAAAGAGGGTCTCAAGCCTCGGTGTATATCTAGAGACCTCAAATGGGGCACTCCTGTTCCTCTAGAGGGATTCACTGATAAAGTTTTCTATGTTTGGTTCGATGCACCAATTGGCTATATTTCTATAACAGCTTCTTACACTGATCAGTGGGAGAAATGGTGGAAGAATCCGAATAATGTCTTGTTGTATCAGTTTATGGCAAAGGATAATGTCCCTTTCCATACCGTCATGTTCCCCTCTTGTCTTATCACCACGGGGGACGAGTACACATTGTTACATCATATCTCCGCTAGTGAGTACCTCAACTATGAGGGAGGCAAGTTTTCTAAGAGAAAGGGTGTGGGTGTGTTTGGAGATAATGCAAGGGAGACTAAAATTCCAGCTGATATATTCAGGTTCTATCTGCTGTATGTGCGACCTGAAACACAAGACACTTTATTCTCATGGTCAGATCTGATGTCTAAGAATAATAACGAACTTCTTAACAACTTAGGAAATTTCGTTAATCGCTCACTTGCATTCACAAAGAAAAATTTCAATGGAATAGTTCCACCTGTTGGAAATCTTAAACAGGTGGACATGCAGTTAATTGACCAGATTAACTTAGAATTAACTAACTACATAGCAACATTAGAAGATGCGAGGATTAGAGATGGAATAAAGTATACACTAAATCTATCAAGATTAGGCAATGGGTACATACAGGATGCTCAACCATGGGTGTTGATAAAAGAGGGAGAAGATGGTATGTCACGTGCTGGTACGATAATGAATTTATCTGTTAATTTAGTGTGTCTCGTGATGGTACTGTTACAACCTTATATGCCCAATACTTGTGAAGCAATTCGGCAACAACTAAATATACCGAATAACTCTACTCTAATTCCTGTGGAGTTTGCTAAATTCATCTCACCAGGACACGAGATAGGCACGCCTTTGCCACTATTCAGGAAATTTGAACAAGCAGAAATAGACGGTTATCAGCAGATGTTCAGAACCAAACCGAAGTAATAGAATCATTAGAAATTAATAACCTTTTTGATTAGAATTACATTGTAGTGGAATTATTATATCAATTATCTAGTTCAATTGGTCACAATTAAAATATTGCATTAGTTTCTTTTATGGATGTGGCTATACTCTACAGTGCTGGCAATGGGGCATCCAAATTTTACTGTGCCAACTACACTATACTATCAACTCGTGGGCCAGTGTTCTTCTCTTAAATTGGCCGCAACGGCAAAGTCCAAATTCCCACTCCAATAACTCAACTAGGCATGCCTCAAATTGACGTATAACAACATCCAACGGGCTTGGACCCTGCTGCCGGCACTTTCAGAAGAATTATTTGGGTACCCTTACCGGAATTCTAAGTTTAGCCAATTCCTATATAATACAATTTTAATTATAAATATTTAAGTGTGTGAAAGATGCCTCCAAAGAAACAACAACAACCATCCAAGAAGACAGTAGACAAGCAAAAAGATAGAATTATAGAAGATAAAACATTCGGCCTGAAGAATAAAAGTAGCAAGAAACAACAACACTACATTAAAAACGTTACAACACAGGTTAAATATAGTGGTAAGGAATATAAAGAGAAATTAAAATCAGATGCTGAGAAGAAATCTAATAAAGAAATGCTACAGGAGAGAGAAGAGGAATTGAAATTACTATTCAAGCCTGTTGTTAAAATACAAACTATATCAGCTGGCGCTGATCCTAAATCCATGGTTTGTGTGTTCTTCAAGCAGGGACAATGTAAAAAGGGTACAAAGTGTAAGTTTTCGCACGATCTTTCTCTTGAGAGGAATAAATCTGCAAAAAGAAGCGCATTTGTTGATCTCAGAGAAGTAGATGAGGATACTTTGGCGGATGATACCATGGATAAATGGGATCAGGAAAAACTAGAGAGAGTGGTCTCAGAAAAACATCAAAGTAAAGATGGCAAAGTAACGAACAAAACAACAATAATTTGTAAATATTTCCTAGACGCAGTAGAGCGCAGTTTGTACGGGTGGTTTTGGACATGTCCGAATGGTCCCACCTGTAAATACAGACATGCTCTCCCACCTGGTTATATCCTGCAAAGAGAGAAGAAAGCAATGGAAGCTCAGAAAGAAGATGAGTTATCTATAGAGGAACTTGTTGAGAAGCAGAGAGCTGCTCTATCTTCAAAAGATTCGACACTTGTTACTGAGGAATCATTCAATATTTGGAAAATGCAGAAGAGGAAAGAAGCTGAGATTAAATCGATACAAGAGTCTGCGAAGAAAAAGGAAAACTTTAAGACAGGGAAGACAGCTGGAGTGACAGGTCGTGAAATGTTCTCATTCAACCCAGACATGGTGATAGAAGATGATGAAGGTGCTGACACTACAGTATACCTACCCCCACCAGACCCTGATGACATCATACCCCTTGAAGATATATCTCCTACAGAGCTAACATTCCAACATTACCAGGACTCTACAGATGATGATGATGATAGTGATGACCCAGATTTGAATATAGGCCAGCTTAGTTTTGAACCTAAACCAATTGAAAATGGATTTGAAACTGTGGAAATTGATCAAGATCTCTTCCTAGCAGAAAGTGTTCTAGAAGATGTTGATTAGTTTGTTTTCACAGTCTTGTTTATTTGAATTAGATTTTAATATTTGTGACTACAATTTCACAAAACACCAAAATACTCCCACTACCCTGACTATAGGCTAACTGATTGAAGTATGCAGATAATGTTATTTGTTAATTATTTGTTAATTTTAGTTAATTTTAGTTAATACTGAGCAATCATTAGCAAAATATTAATATTTGCTGATGTGAATAATTTATGGCATAATCTACAGTGCTACTCTTTATATATTCTGTAATTACAGATTGATTAGGTGTAATAGGGAGGTTCTAAACAGCGAATTCCATTTTTCTTAATCCACCCATTCCGGCGTGTATAATAGATTTGTATTGAAGGTTTAAGAAAAAGAATAAATTAATTTCATAAATATAACCACAACGTAACTTGAATTATATTTATATTGATCAGCCTACACATAAGGAATATCTTAGTATCCTAATATACCTATTGTGAGATTTAATTTGCTAATAAGACTCATAAGTAAGAGTGAATTTTGGTTTACTAATTCTTTGATAGGATTCGGGTCATAGTGATGTTATATTCTCAATAATTCATACGAATTATGTCTAATTATAATTAATTTATCTCATCTCCTTAATTACCTGATTGAGTGAAATAAACTGAAAGTAGTTTACACATTGTTAGGAATTAGATCCCACGATCCTCTGACTAAAACATTATAGACATAATACAGTGGATCTTCGTTATTCCGAACACCACAGGGTGGTAGCAGGCAGTTTTCTATTGGTCAGGTTGGCCTATACAAATATATTGAGCCACCCAAAGTTGGTCCGGTTGACTAATACTATTTGTAATAGCCGACCAAATTTTGGAAACTGACCGACCGGACCGTCTCCTACGGCCATGCACCAACGAACGGTCAAAATTTGTTCGTCTTACCCAGAATAATATCAATTGAACATACATTGTACGGACCTGATATTGTGTAATTTTTTTGTTCTTTTTATCCGCAGAAATTTGTATTAACCGTGTGCGTATTAACGAGAGTCTACTGTATATGCGAATTGATAGTGACTTGGTAATAATCTCTTTTTAGTGCTTTTAGCTGACCTAGTTATTAGTGGATATATTGCTGTGTATGTCTCTCGACCATGGACGCAACCAGAGAGGCTAACACTAAGAAGCTGCAGGAGCAAGGCTTTTCTAAAGATCGGATTGAGTACGCACTCTCTAAAACTTCTAATTTTGATGAGGCAGTCAGTATTCTAAGCGATGAGAGCTCACAAACACTTACTGGCTTGGATAATACTACACCTATACAAACACAACCTACTCCCATAGAATCGTTTCATAGGATTGAAATGGAGGAGGTAGTTGATCCCCCGGAGATGAGTGACGATCCTCCCCCTTACGAGGAGATCTGTGATAATATTCCTTCACAGTTGCCAGAAGGTTTACAATCTGTACCCGAGGAGATCGAAAAGGGACAAGATGATATCGATAAGGGACAGGAGGGCACTCAAGAAGCATTTGAATTTCCAGTTAGTAACCTATACGAGTTGGAGGGACGCTGCTTTGTAGACAACTGGTCTATTCCTTATAAGAAGACTGAATCTCTTGGTATTCTTCTACAAGCATCAGCTAGACTAGCTCTAGAAGGTTAGTATGTTTCTAATACCAATATAGAACCGATAATAGTATTTGTACGGTGCATTTATTTAGGGAAAGCTGATGAAAATGAACATTGTAAGAGATTCACAGATAGAGCTATGCACGACTGTTTGGATAAAGTGAGTTATTTACTCTACTGGTGAATTATATCATTAGTATTTTGTACTGTTATTGTAAGAAGTGTATTCAGACACTGGGCATCTTTAGAAAGTTCGCATTTGGTCTGCAACATACCATTCCTAGTGTATAGCTGTATATAACCTTTATTAGCTGAATTATCTCCCTAGCATACTATATTTATCTTAGTTATGTTATTCTGATAATTTCCTCCTACAGTTAATGACATCTAATGCTGTTCATCGCTGGGATAGCAACATACAAGAAGGTATATCAGATATGTTGGAGTTATTTTTAGAATTCGCAGCTGCAAAACTTAGAACTTCCAAACTTAGTACAAACATTAAAACTCTGCAGCTGTTAGCTGACGTATTCAGACCAGACTCTCCATACCATCATAAGAATAGGTCCCAGAGATACAATAAAGCACACTGGGATGAGTTACTTAATGGGAAGCCTTACGCTGCTTCACCTCACTTTACACTGAAGAAAGATCCATGTGGTATACTGGTTGATACCATGAATCATTTCGGACATAAAGGAGGTTTTGATATTATTCGTGAATTATTGATTAATACAGAAGATCTACAATTGGAGGAGTTGAATGCTCTCTTACAGCCTCTAGCTAAATCTATAGATTATTTTGAATCAAACCTATTCAAGGAGTACTTCAAACAACCTATGACTACTACAATACAATTTCTCAGGGACCTAAATAATGAGACTCTTAAACGGAAGGAAGTTGGTTGTTTCTCTGAATGTATTAACGCACTCAAGATTATAGTTGATAAGTTCTGGAGTCAAGATGATCTGCAGACAATTGATGCTATTAGATTCGATATAACATTAAAAATGATACAGGTTCCTCATTTCAACTCAAAAATGAATGGGCTTATTGAGGTAAGATTGTCTTATGTACATTTGTATTTCCCAAAATCGAATCAAAGAGATTTTGTCAAAGAGTAGCATATATTTAAGTACGGTCAGCATCCGCTAACTCGAATGCCCGTTATCTCGAATAGATTTTGATTTCCACTGAGGGTTCGAGTTACCGGATGGATGTTGACTGCCGCACATGTAATACATTTCTACGTAGACTTTTGGTGGGCACACGCAAATTCGGTGCGGTATGAGGAGCATATGCAGCACTCTGGCTACACCTCTGCTTCTGATGATATATCCCATGAATATATGTTATGTTGACGGTTTGGGGCCATATTTTGTACAATTTATTACTTCGAGTATATCGATATTCCCGTATACGATATGTCGGCAGTTGACTGTATATTCTATTCCAAATATTTATATTCAATCACTCAGGTAATAAAACTAATAGACGAAGCTCAAGGTACTTATTCCTCTCTCACGCATACTTATACCCGCTCATCTCTAACCACAGTCAAACTCGTTGAATGGTTAACTATGCACAAAGTTCTCTCAATAGCGTTAGAAGGTAACATACAACTAATAGTTTTGATAGTAACTAATTTGCTACTGTTGTATTTAGGAAATCTCCATCATAATCAGTACTGTGATAAACTGAAGAAGATAGTGGAGTTTCTAGGTAACAGACTGACTACTGAGGAGATTAGTAAGATATGGAATTTACAAGTTAGTCCTTTTGTTTCTAGAATATTCTATTCAATAACCACAAATATACTTTTTGCGTTATATCAATTTTATTGTGTTTTTAGGAAGATCAGAACCAAGTCTTAGTAGATAATATACATAGTCTGTTGTCAGCAGCTACTGGCAAGCTAACTTCCTATCAAATGGATCATCTATTCCAGCTAATTCAAAAGGTACATATTCTATATTTAAATTATATCCATATGATATATGATGCTATTATATATATCCGAAACTTAGAGCTGGGATACAGATCCCTCAGATAGGAATCATGAGCGATTACTTAAATTAATCGGAAAGATAGCCAAAGATGATAAAATGGGAAAAGTAGCAAACAAGGTATCTTGATACTACTGAATATCTAGGATTGTAAATTATATGTACGTGTTTAGGTACTTGAACTACTCTGGGATCTAGCTCACTCTCTCACTCTCTCTAACGAGATGTTAGAAGAAGCATTAGAAGCTCATTCTGCTATCCTATCAGATTCTTACTTCATCAAAGAGCTGACACGGAGACAATATATAACTAAATGTTTAGAAGATATCAAAAAGGTAATTCAAGATTAATTCAATTTATATGATAGTGAAATCTGAATAATCAGAGCTTGTGGAAACGGAGACTTATAGAGCGAATTCCTTGTCCTATACAAATGAACCTCCACAAACGAGGAATTTTCTGCTTCTCTGGCACTCCATTTGTGGAGATTAATTTTACTGTATTATTTATATATTTATTTGTGGATTGCAATTGTCTAGGGAACCTGGATAACTCCTGCTTTCCTACAACTTCACAAAATAATGGAAGGGTTTGTAAAGAGAAGTGCACACAAACAAGCTAGGGTATCTTATGAGTTTATTTATACATTTAGTGCATTATTCCATTACTAATTTCTGTGTAGATTGTCATAACAGAACTACAGAAGAGTTATGAATTAATCAGAATTACTACTAACTCACTTACAAAGTTTGTTTCTATTTATTTGAATGAATTGTGATTTGTTTATTCTTTTAACATATTTATTTAGTTATCACAAAATTATAATCAAGAAGATTGGGAAAGATAAGCTTAGTGAGTAGTTATCCAATGTAAAAACTTGTTACTGACATTCTGTATTAATTAATATCTTATTTAGTTGGAGATACTCCTGTGGAGAATGGTAGATACAAACATTCTCAGGTTCGTATATATTTTTAGGGATTATTGGCTAGTTTAATATATTGTTTGTACGATTAGTGTATTGAAGCGCATTTAAAGCTAATGCACTATATCCTCACTGATGGAGCCTTATACTTACCTAAGATGAGAGCTGAGGAGGTATGGGATGCTCTAGCTAGTCAGGAATCTTGTCATGCTGATAGAGAGGTAAGATTAGTTTATAGTTAATTTCTATATTTATTTCTTGTTTATTTGTATGTTTGTTTCATTGTATATTTATTTTGCTTGTTGTTTGTTTGCCTGTTTGCTTGCTTGCTTGCTTGTTGTACATGTATGTTTGTTAGTTTAAATAAGTACGGTTATGTCCTACTTAACTAAACTGTCCTATATTTATACACAACTAATACACTAGTTATGCTACGAATGGTTTCACAATGGATTGGGAGACTTAGAGATGGATACACAGACTTATATGTTCCAGCATAAAGTCCTAAAGATAAATCCTAGAACTCTAACAACTAATGGTATTTACTATACATACATTAATACGTATTATTATTATTCTATATATGTTAGGTTACAGGTGTTTACGAGTATTCTTTGAACATGCTAATCAGAATGATAAGCGTTTGAAACGTACAGCTGCCTCAACAGTTAGTTATAGTAACCAACTCGTCCCTTTAGTATACATATTTACTTAAGGATTAATGATTTATTTGTACGGAAATCGGTGACATTTCTCTATACAAGTTGACTTTGTGTAGTCTCGGGGAATTACTTGGTTATAACTGGAGTTTACTATAATAGATATTAAAAATTCTCTCTGAATTACTTTTATAATATTTACCACTAACTTAACTGCTATAATCTACAGATTATAGACAGATTCGACTTGATGGGGCTTGATTATCTCTGGCAGGTAACGTGAATTCAATATATTCAGATATTATAAATATTGTATATTTACTTTAATCCTCGTAAAGGCTGCTCTAGAAGTACAAGGACAAGATATAGCAGATTTGTTAATAACGAATATACTACAAGTTAGCTATCAGCATCTCAGTGCTAAGTTGAAGAAGGTTTGTATGTATGTAGAATTGACAAATATATCCTATTGGAAGAATTTCCTACCTCGTGTTTCCTCAATACGTACTAACTAATATGAGTGCTATTTTAAATTTGTCATATTGTATATGTATACCCTGCAATTTTGAAAAACCTTCTACTTATAATATGGATTTGTTTTAGGACTTGGGTGTTATTCACAAGAACTTTGCTACTGACTGTATGAACAAATTGGATGTGAGTTCCATCAGTACTAATTTATGTCATTCATTTTATAATATTATAATTAATGTAGCACGCAATTGGACAGCTGGAATCTACCAGTAAAAAGTCTCCTAAGAAAGAGAAGGAGGATCCTGTTGAAGTGTAAGTTAGAATGAAACTTAGGACTATTGGGAAAGTAGAATTGATTTTTCGTGTTTGTAATATATTTCGCAGAATCAACTCAAATTTATTTAAACTATTTATTTATTTTCGTTCTAATAGTAGGAGGTTATGGATACAAGTTATAGATCGTATTCTCCAGCTTCTCTACCGATACGTAACACACACTGAGGTAATGTTACTACATACAGTGGAGTTTGCTTATTAGAAACTTTGTCTTGCTTCTCAAACAATTTCTAGTAGGGAAACATAATTAGTACAAATTCTACGCTCGGAACCTGAAAAGGTTGCTAATAAACAAATTTGCTATTAAGCGAGTCGCTAATATCTACTTCCAACTCTGTTGTATTGTATTAACTACGTAGACTGTTATTATTCTATTATATTTCAGGAGAATCATTCATATGCTCGTACACTTCCTCCCCATGGCTCTACTTTTCAAGGACACCCGATGGTACTGTTTGTGTCCTGTGAACAGCCGAAGAAAGATTTCCCAATAGAATGTCATAACAATGAAACACTTGGAAGTCTACGGAAGAGAATAGCCAGGTCTCTCAACTCTATTCCAGATCGTATTCAAATTCTAGCGAATGAAAAACCGGTGAGTGACCACTTGTATTTTAAGAATTATCACAGTTAAATTTATCTACAGTAATCCGAACAGTTGATAAAATTACATACATGTCAATGTCCCAATAGCTCATAAAATTGCAGAAAATTTGTTCGGACTTGTCGATTAATAGAGAATGGCTATATTTAATATACCTACTTCCCTCCTGGCTTATCCATTCTAAAAATATATAAATTTGACCTGTTTGGGTTATTTACGGTTTGATTAACGGTAAATACTGTACTCTACCCAGTCTACTGAGGTTATTTGTGTGTTTAGCTGATAGATATGAGAGATAAGAAAGTAATACAACAGCTAGGATTAGAAGATGAGCAATTATTGATTGTTAAAGTATCCAACTTCCATACTTACCCAATCAGATCACATGAGGTATATTCATCATAATTTCGTTTGATTTTTTTCTTATTTACAGTTATTAGCATAGGCGCCGAGGGGGCGGTCGAGCACCCTCGTTTGACTAAAGCCTCATAGGAGCTAATACACAATATATGTGTGAGCTCCCCCTGTATCGTTCGAGTTGTTAGAAAGTTCGGCGCCCCTGGTTATTAGCTTATTAATTTATCAGCTCTCTCTCTCTCTCTCTTAGACTACAGTTGGTTCTGAAGAGGTAAGCAAGATAATATATATAAACATAGCTATATTATCAAGTGTATAACTTTTGTATTGGCACATACATACAGGACAATTCTTAGATTATTTACTTGAGTCTTATCTTTTAGAACAAAGCAATAGGAGATCAAGCAAGAGCAGCATTTGCCCTTGAGCAGGAGAATAATCTTCCTAGTATTCTGCTAACTAATGACAGGAAGTTCTATACCAAACTGTACTCACTTGTAAAGCTGGGACAAACTAAGTTAGTTTTATTAGATTAGAGCTGTACTGGATCATAATCTAATATTACCTCTAGTAATCTGTCCCAATCAATTCAAAAATCTTGCTCAGGGTTTGGTACTGATATATAGGATATCAAAAATATCAAAAATATCATACATTTTGATATTTATCGTATTGATATCGGAGATTTTAATCGATATCTACTTGTATATTTGCCAAACCTTGTCAAGAAGTGGTCAAACTAGAGTATATTACCTAAATTATATTTGCTATAACTTTATATCATTTATTGTGATTTAGAATTACGAATAGAGTTCTGAACTTGTTGAAGATCCTTCCTTCTGATCCCAGTGTCCTACACGCTCTAGGCACATTTTATTCTGTAAGTACATGCGATATGTAACGTATAGAATATATCATTAATCTATTCTCTGACAGGATGAAGAGATAGAACCTGATCTGAAGAATTCTATTCTGAATCAGCTGTTTGATTGTAAGGCTGTATCAGCTTTCCAAATATTCTACAATCTAGAGGTAATAATAATGTGCAGGTATAGGATATGTGTCTATTATTTGTTTATAAATATCAGCTGGGTTTCTCAACCTGACGACAGTAGGGGGTACACAGGTGAAAAACGTTGGGGACCGCAGGCCTAGTAGGTGAACTTGCAGCTTCTTGTTCAGTCTAAGATCGAACTGTACGAATTATACAATTTGATATATACGTATTGGGAAACAGTAGTATTGAATTGTTGTTATTTGCATATTCCAAGGTACTGAGTGCTATGCTAATGCCGATTAATGGAATAGAGGAGAAGGCTTTAGGATTCAAACAGAACTTCCTTAAAGTTGGAGGATTAAAGTAAGTTAAATGCACTGATGAATTATTTGAAGAAATAATTATGTTGAATGTTTTTAGTGTTGTAATTACTGTCCTGCAGCAAGATTCAATAGCAATAGACGTTGACTATGAGGTTAGACAGGGCTGTTATTCTATGTCTCTACAGCTTGCTAGGTAATTATTGGATAGTAACACAATTGTAGTTCAGTTTACTAAATAACATGGAAACACGATAAAGCATTATACAATAATTTGTATAGAAGTTTTTAGGACTTTATTACAAGTCTGTAATTAGGTATTTACTATGTAACAAGACTAGTATAGTGAATCTAACAAGAACACAGAGTGTTATAGAGAATGTAGAGAAGGAGTCTGCTCCTCCTACCGAGGAGAATGAATGTGAACCTGAGATTGAGAAGGAGAAAGAGAATGGTATAGAAATGAAAGATCTAATCTTCTCTCCCACAGAAGATACACAGGAGAAAGAGACTGAAGTAGAGTCACAGGTTACTGAGAATATGTCAGCTCTATCACTCATGGATGAAGAGATTGCTAAATATGCTACAGAGGTAATGCATTACTGTAATAAATCTATCACAAAATAAAAATTATCTCAAATCAAATCGTTATAGACGCTTAATTCATTGTTACTTTTAATAAAATGATTACTCGTGCATACAGTCAACTCGCGTAGAACGTGAATATATCCAAGTAATTATATAGTCTGATTTCATGATCTTTCATAAATCATTCTTTATATAGTCAATAACGAATGAGGACTTTAAAGCAATCCTATTCTGTCTGTCTCGTGTTACCTGGGCAGCAGCAGCAGGTAAGCTACAGCTAGCTGCTACTAAAGGAGATCAAGACATGCTAAAGCCTAACACCTGTCTAGAAGAGGTGTACGTGTCTGCTAAAGACTCAACTCTTGTGCAGGAATCTCTAGAGTTGTTAGTAGCTATTTTAAAACTGAGACCTTTGCTCTTAGGTAAGTATAAGTATATCATGTGAATAGAAAATTGACGAGAAACAAAACCATGCTAATAGTAATAAATAGCTCCAGTTAATCAGGTTAAATGTCCCACAGCAACCCTGGTTTAACTCGAACATTCGATTTTTCGAACAGATTTTCAGGGTTCGAGTTACCGGATGTAACTCCATACTATATTTATTAACAATACAATTTTTGAATAATTTTGATAATAATGTTTTTATTGTATTTTCAAAAGATCACAAAAAACTGAATAAGCAGTAAAATTAAGCTCTTAATCATTTGAAAAGTGTCGCAGGAGAATTGGGACCTTAAATGGAGGCCATCCGTTAACTCGAACATTCGCTATCTCGAACGGATTTTGAATTCCCCTGAGGTTCGAGTTACCGGATGTTGACAGTACTTGGTTTATTTATCAATATGTACAATTTTTTTCTATGTAGAATCATTCTATTCTCTTCCTAACTTGAACGCGCTTGTACTAGATGTACTAATTGGATCTCCTAATGAACATGTAAGCTAATACATACATAGAACAAAGTACAGTAGACTCCGATTAATAGACCATCGGTTAACGGGGTCACTCGACCAAGAACAGAACCATACAAGTAGTGCTAAATTACTCCATTTAATCGGGTAGAGTATGCTGTATATGTATTTAATTTAATATATATTGTCTCTCAGATCAGAACTCACATGCAGGAGAATATATGGCAACTCTGCAAATATTTTCACGAATCTAATCTACCAGAAAATGTAGACAATCCTCGTAACTTCTTCGTTAAGCTTCTGCTCCGCTCCTCACTCCCTTACTGGGGGTCTTCCTCTGCTGGGAGGAACTCTAGACTCACTAAACAGCTGGAGAGGTGTTATCAGTACTTTGATCTGCTATGTAGAATTATTATTGGGCTAACTAGTGAGTTATAGCGATTATTTACTTAGATACCAGTAGTATTTATTAGTGAAAAGTTCAGAGCAAAATATTGTTTCATGTAGAGTCAGTCGACACCGCTTTGGGGGACATAGATTCCTAAAGTTCCATGAATTAAGACGAGTCCCGAATGACCGAATATTTTTGTATGATTTCTGTGCCATGCTTGGGTCTGTCTGATTATTTCATGGACAAAGTATTAATATCATTTGGGAAATTTTTGGTTATTTATCAAAATTTGGATTAAGACATTATACACAAGGCAGTCTAAACCATATTTACTTGTAGAGGAGGATCAAAAAATGCTGGAACTAGATGCTGACTCTATGATGAGGAAGGAGATGGAGTGGTTACAGAATACTATGATTATTCTAGACTGTGAGTTGTGTGTTACATAACTAATGTACTTTAAGTTATTCACTATATTGTTATTGCTTATAATATTTTACAGCTAGAGAATCTCAATACTTATTAGCTGGACATCTGATGCTAATGAAAACATTATTCTCATGTGAGGGACTAGATAAGCAGGAATATGGTGAGTAACATTTATATGGAAATTATTCTTCTGTTTAATCGTATTCTACTCCGCTAGGTAGGAATCTGATAAAACCCCTGATTGAAGATTTCCTATTTTCGGCTTCTAAGAAAGTTCTATCGATAAGAGAGTCTACTTCACAAGCAGAACAGAATTCCACACTAGATTTAAAATCAATTACCCCCAAGTACGTGTATATATAAATAATGATACATGGATATATGACATTTCGAACACATATTCAATACGAACAATACACTCTACTTCCCTGTTATACTAGGACTACACCTAATATTCTGTTATCTCCATATAGATGTACAGGTACACAGAGCAGACAAGCAGCTTATAGCCTGTTGTGTGTACTAGCAGATAACTGTCTGTCTAACTATAAAGAGATTACACAACGACTAGTATTACTACACCATCAGATGGAAGTAGATGAGAGTGAAGAATGGGAGGTTTATTATTATTATTATTATTATTATTATTATTATTATTATTATTATTATTATTATTCTATTGTATTAATACACAATTTTGTTCTCTATCTAGTACATGCCTCCAGTTGATGCTCGCTCCAACAGCGGCTATGTAGGACTGAAAAATGCAGGAGCAACTTGCTATATGAATTCTGTTATACAACAGCTCTATATGCAGCCAGGGATTATTGAGGTAATCATTTATACTTTTATTTCACTTATTAATAACAAAACAAATTCTGTTATGATTTAATTAAAATATTTCTATATAGAATGTGTTAGCTGCTAAATTGGATGAACGAGATGAAGATAAGTGAGTAATATGTAGTAGAACCTGTATAAGTGAGGGAAGTAGGGACGGCGAATTTCCTGGTAATCCCACATTCCCCACTTATAATTTCGAATACAAATGTCCTTTAATCTGAATTTCTAAGTCAATATGTATAGCCTTTTGCTCCAACGAATGTTTTTTCAATGATATTTGATTATTATAATATCCCCTAAGGTTGTTGGTTGAATATAATAAATTGTAAGAAATTTTCTTCTGAAAACCCAACGATTTTAATTCATCATAGCAATAATTAACTGGTTTTTTTCTAATTTTGGCCCAAAAATGGATCCTATAATTCCGGGCCGCTTATAGAGGTATATTCCAATGGTGTGAGGGTTAATTATCTCTATAGTATGCCTCATGCCCACTTCCCCCGCTTATGGAGGTTGCACTGTGTATTTCTATTATTTTTGCGTATGTTCACAGTATAATATTAAAGTATATATCTATATAGTATTCTGCTACCTATGCAGAAGCTCTTCTCACACCTGTTAGAGAGCAGATTACAGTACTATACACCTGAGCTATTGTGGCAGAAATTTAAACTGTGGGGAGAGAATATTAACGTCAGAGAACAGCAGGTTAGATATACTACTTGTATGTTAAGCTAGAGTATAAATAAATTACCAAAATTTATGATTAATCCCTTCACTAATTCCATAGACAGTATTTTACGGTATCCTTTATCTTTCCGTATTATTTTCTGTAATAGTGTGTGTGGAATTCGGCAATTGAAGTTTGAAACGAATCACATTACTCGAAAAATATATGTGAAGAATGAAATATAGTTTTTCATCTAATATTTGTAAAAGATTTCCTAATCGAATTCTTGTTTCCACGGCACAGCAATTCTAACTCATTTAATAAATTTCAACTCATTGAATGTTTGTAGGATGCTTTTGAGTTCTTCAGTCATCTTACTGACCAACTTGATGAAATTCTCAAGGTATGTTATTTCTCCTAATTTCCTTTAAATGTAAGTTATTACATTCTATTTCATAGGCCAAATCTGTCCCACAAGTTTTTACAAACACTTATGGAGGTACATTCCTTGACCAGAAGATATGCAAGAAGGGATGTTCACACAGGTAAATAACAGTATATTTATACTCTGAGATATTTAATGTTAGTTTTGATAAGATACGAGAGTGAGCAGCCATTCGCTACACTACAGTTAGGGGTTAAACATAAGAATTTAGATGAATCTCTGAAGGAGTTTATTAAGGGAGATCTCCTGGAGGCTGATAATGCTTATCATTGTGAGAAGTGTAACAAGAAAGTAAGTTAAGCATATGAGATTCTTAACTGAAATGATGATTTATAGATGTATATGTAAATAATATATTTCTAATTAAGAGAGACACATTGAAACGTACCTGCATTAAGACTCCACCTAAAGTGCTAGTGATACAGCTGAAGAGATTCTCTTATGACTGGGAAGCTAACAGGGCTATTAAGTTTGATGACTATTTTGAGGTAATTTAGCATTTCTATAATGGTGAACCGTGCCTTGGATTTCCCCCAATACTTCAAAGCTATTACAATTACTCTATTACACTAGTTCCCATGGACTCTTGACATTGAGCCGTACACTGCAGAGGGGTTAGCTCGTAGAGAGAAGAATCAAAAAGAGACTGAGGAGGAACAGACCCCTGCTGAAACCTCCCCCAAGAGAGAATCAGAACCTGTAGAGGAGAGTAATACCGCAGCAGGAGGAGAGGAGACAGCTGCTGGCCCTGCTGCTGGTCCTGCTGCTGGCCCCGGACCCTCTGACCCTAAGAAAGCTAAACCAGATGAAGTAGAACAGCCGGAGAATGAAGAGGCAGACAAACCAATTGAACCGATCATCTACGAGTTAGTTGGCGTAGTAGTACACTCTGGACAAGCTAATGCTGGACACTACTATTCATTCGTTATGGACAGGAAGTAAGTTGTTATTTATATGTAGTTAATCTGCTGCGGAACTTATTCATTGTAGGACCTGATTTTGTGGAATATCTGTTCGTCTTATGCGGAAATTCATATTGACGAGGTTCCACTGTAATCATTTTTACAGACGAAAGGGAATTCTATTCAGAATTACCTTATATGGATTTTACATAATTTTTCTAGTGCTAGGAAACTAGGCAAGAAGCGTTGGATAAAGTTTAATGATAACCTGGTAGAAGAGTGTCACTTTAGTGATGAAGTTGTACAGAATGAGTGTTTTGGTGGAGAATATAAAGCTAAGTTCTACGATGTACAAGGTAGGTGTGTATGTATATATATTCAACACGAATATTTCGTAATAAGGAAAGTTCATTTATTCTTATACATTATCAAATAGGTCCTTATAGTGCATATGGAATGCCTGAGAGCAGATTACGCTACTGGAATGCTTACTTACTTTTCTATGATAAGCTAGATGCTAGCTTGCCTGAAACTGTTGAAGAAGTGTCATGTGCTATTCCACGTACTGTATCTGGGAGGTAATGTTTATAAGTTCATCATATTATAAAGATGTGATACAGTGAAACCTCCGTTAGTAAACACCTCAATATTGAACATTATTCTTCAGTCTCATATTTATCTCGATCATTTAATTGGAACCTCTTAACACTCAGAAATAGTGAACACAAATTTCGATCCCGAAGGTGCTCACTATAGAGAGGTTTGACTGATATATTTGTCCTACATTGTGTATAAGGAATATTCAGTCACAGTTCATCTACTAGCAATCCATAAGCTGTATAATTTCTATAGCTTATGGATTGCTAGTAGACTAACTGTTTCTGTACTGTTTAGACTGTGACTGTACTGACAGTATAACATTTGATCTTGTTATACTAATTCTAACTGTAGCTTTATTGATTATTATTGAAAGCTTAGTATTGAAGCTGAATTGTGGAGTGTTCATGATCCCAACTAGAGCTTCTATAGCAGCATGTAATATTTGCAAGAGCTGACCCCTCAAACTTATTATGTCCTGATTTGCAATATTAAAAGATTTCGAAAACACGAAATTATTAATGAATCGTTTTTGTCTATAGCTACTCAGTACTCAGACAAAGAGACAGTTTCTTAGAGTTATCAGAACTTGTAGAGAAGGGAGAGAAAGCTAAGATATACAGTGAAAATATACCACAAGGAATATTGTCAGAAGTAAGTAATTATAATTATTATATTATATATTTTAAGATAACACTTATTTATATCATCTTGTTTAGATTGCAAATGCTAATCTATACTTTTTAAGAAACAGAGATTTGTTTACTCCAGAATATTTCCATTTTATGTACATGCTTGCTAGCATTAATATGGTGAGTTAGATTACTGATTAGCACATGATGTAATTTATTAATATTTATTTCAACAGAAACACATGGAAATTGATAGTCCGGATTCAGAAGAGTATGCTCAATCTTGTATGAACCTCTGTATCAACTTTATGTTCATATCTTACTTCCGAGTTAGAAAGAAACTTAGGTAATTTATTGTAATTATGTTAATGCCAGGGTTTCATACAGAGGGAGGGCGCCCTGGGATCCCCCCCATAATTTACATGGGAAAGTGTTCTTTATAGGGTGTGATCAATCGTTTCCCCTCCAGCAAATAATCCTATATGAAGCTCTATGAGATGTTAATATTTTCAAAAATTAAAAATCAAATATTTCAAAATAATATTTATATATTAATATTCTTGTTTAGAACGGATAGAGATCATTGGGTACATAACCTCAACACTCTAGTTAATAAGAACAAATTTAGTTGTGTAGCTCTTATGAAGTTCTTAGGAGAAGCAGACTCTCAAAAATTCCTCAAGTAATATATTATGCTAACGAATTTATGTGTTTAATTATTTTCTACATTTATTAGGCCTTGCTTACTGGAATGTCCCAGCAAAGAAGTTAGAAACACATTTGCTATTTTATTCTTTAATTTGCTGGATTCTTCACTGAAGCTATGGCCACAGGAGGTAATTGTTTATTATAAAAGTGAGATAACATGAATCACAGTTCTCATCCAATGCCTGTTCAGGTTACTGGTGGTCAGGCCTAACATTATTTTTGCTTTGTTGTTATTATAAGTATCAAACTCGTAAATCATATTGCTTTCAGCAAGATTTCGTCTTGAATAATTTTTATAATTTAATCTTAATATCTTAAGAAAGCAAAAGGAAAGATGTAAAATAATTGCTAAGCACAGCATTCTCAATTGAGTAAATTGGAATATTCTAGAATAATAATCACATAATAATATGTGGCTCTGGTATAGACTCAGTAATAGTTTTGTGTGGTAAAATAAGAGCACCATTGAGATAGAGCTCATCCATTACTCGTACATCTTCTCCCAACACGCATATATTCTCCATACGTACCCATTGCCCTATACGCGCCTTCCATCCCACTACACACGAATTAACCCATGAGTGAGACTTGATGTGAGCACCTTTCAGCACAGTACTTCTGGAAATACACACTCCATCATCTATCTTCACATCTGGTCCTACAACCACGTTAGGACCGATGTGACAACCCTCCCCTAGAATAGCACTAGGATCCACTAATACATCTCCTGTGTACAGCTGTCCTCTGGACAGCTGATCAGGATCTGATTCTCTGAGAGAGTTTAGGTATAGACACATTCCTGTAAGATAGTCTCTAGGCTGTCCTACATCCATCCAGTAACTATCCATGTTGTAAGCGAACAGCTGAGACTCTTTAGCCATTACTGGGAATATTTCTCTCTCTATTGAGGTCGGTTTCAACTCTATTCTATTCAGAATTTTTGTATTGAAAATGTACATTCCTGCGTTTATTTTATTCGAAACGAATTCTTTCGGTTTTTCCACGAACTTTTCAATCTTTCCATTATCATCATAGAGTACTACTCCATACTTAGAAGGTTCTTCTACCTTGGTTACGACTATTGTTCCTTCTCCTCCGTGGACTTTGTGGAAAGATAACAATTGTTTGAAAGGAAAATTACAAATTACATCACTGTTTAGCACGAATATAGGTTGGTCATCTCCCTCCAGGTATTTCCTAGCAACAGCTAAAGGGCCTGCTGTACCCATTGGTTCTGTTTCGTGTGAGAATGATATTTGTATTCCTAGCCTCTTCTCGTGGACTTTAATTTCTTTCTCGAGAAGATCTGACATGTAGCTAATCGCTAGAATTACGTGTTTAACTCCCACTTCTGTCAGAGCTTCAATTTGATGGATTAGAATTGGTTTATTCGCGAATTCTACTAATGGTTTAGGCATACTGAGTGTGAGAGGACGTAACCTTGTACCAAATCCTCCAACAAGGATTAGAGCTTTCATCCTGCACTGTTTATCTGTGCTAATGGAATGTCTTGTTATTATTTGTTACTGTGTACTGCTAATGCATATAAATGTTATCAAATTGTGAAACTAGAACGTATTTACGTAATACAGCGTGTGTTCTCTTTTAGTTCATTTAATACTTTCCTGACATACAAGTATAATATTATTTGCACTAGTTGGTGTCCTGTAATTGTCCACCTGGGATACTCTTGCCAAATGGTGGACAATTAGCATAGCATTAAGTGCTCCTCATTTTTTGGACCGCGCTTCCTCTCCTTACACAATAAAGAGGCGCACTCCCGCTCCTACTCCTTTTCATTCTATCAGATTTAGATTAGATTTGTATTATAAGTAATTAGAATTGAATTTAACCTTTGTACATTCAGGAAGTTACTAAATGTGCAACGTAAAACTATTTCAATAAACGATTATTATGTAAAAGAGTCCCGCTGCCACTTTTTATAGCAACAATACTGAATTTTATGCAGAATGAAGATGAAATTTGTAAATAATTTGGGATTAAATATGAGCGCGGTCCAGTGTGTGCGCTCCTCCAAAAATGGAGCTCGGCTCCTTAAATGCTCTGGCTATTGGAAAACACATTCTGTATACTGAAACCGAGATTGAATAGTTACATTTGACAGTTGGGATCATTCATCATAAATTCACTATTTCAGGCCCCGGCACGGGTTTAATCATTAACAATAGCAACCATACTAAAGTGGTCCAGTTGAACCCTGATTTACCATAGCAACAGTATTAACAACACGACAATGTGGTCAGGTTGAAACCGGTTGGTCCGGCTACGTCCCTGCATTTGCATACACAATCGAAAAATACCCCGCTCATATGATGCTATCCCCGCCCGAATATTATATTAAATGCTCCCAATCTATTCAATAATATATTCAACTAATTAGCAAATGCAGTCACTTTGGTACAATTATAACTAGATAATATAATTGATGGTGATAAGTATTTATTACATTCAATATTATCTCTTGTATAGACCAGCCAATACCTTGACAACCTGATAAAACAATTAGTGATGATGTTAGAGAAAGATGTAGTAGAGAATCACAAGAATTGTAGTCAGTATCTCTACGTTATATACGAGTACTCCAAAACTGTAAGTTATATTACGATATTATATTGGAAATTTTTTGGAATTTGGTAAAAATTCCAAAAAATTGATCCTATTCATTATAATCGTAGCCTTGCACTTATCTTACTTCACTTACTTCACTACTATGTATCTCATCTCATACTTACCAACCTCATCTAACTATTTCCTTTGATATGTAATCTTGAAATCCCTGGGTTTCCAATATTAAAAAACATGAATTTTCCTTATTCTAGCAGAAAATAGTCAATATCTCCCTGGAATTTGTATTATTCCCCTGATATAATGTCAAATCCCTGGATGGTTGGAAAGTATGGTATCTGTACGTGTCTAGGTATAGGTCTGTGTATATAAAAAGATACTTATTAATACCAAATAGTAATTGACATCAATCAACATAGAATAATTACTAACACTCCTATAAAAACATCTTACATACAATAATATAAGTTCTAATTCTAGTCATTATTAGCTTATTCAACAGAGCAACATACTACTGATTATTAGGTCATCAAGACCTTGAATTTATTTGTAACAAGATCGAGTGCATCTTGAATCAACTCCTTATTCTCAGCTGCCATATCTTTCAGAGCTAGATACAGCATAGTTTCTTTCATCAGGGTTTTAGCACTATTGATAAGCTCGTCCCTTACATGATGCATTCCCTGTACTATTACTTGTCCATCTGGTCCGTAAGCTTGTAAAAATGTGAAACTCATTTGTTGATAGACTACTATAATATCTTTGTCTACTGATTCCTGAAATTCTGACTTTTTACTTTGACAGATATTTTTGATAGTTTGCAGTAGTCTCTCTACTGCCTCTACCAAATCGGATATCTCAAAATTAGTTATATTTACACTAAATTGCTTCTCTTCGCACTGATGCTCTGGCGATGATTTTATTCGAGATATAGCCCTTGGATGTGAGAGCTCCATTATTTTTGTCTTTTTGCTACGTACTAACATTCTAGCTTTGTTCTTATGACGTACTATAATGACGCCAGGATCTTGTAGCCATGCTTCTCCATCAACTTGCATTGGTATCTTCCTGGATCCACGTATTGTCAGCTTTACCGTTTCTGCTTGTGCAAGTCTGTGCCTTTGTATGCCAAACATTTTACTCTCAGCCATGTGACTAGTGCCCATTACTGCTATAACTTCTAGCTTTCTATCATCAATAGCAGGTGCACTGAATCCTTCAGCTTCTTTATCTGTTCCCCAGAAGTTCGTACCAGCCATATAGCTAGGTATATTCAGTACTACAATACCTTGGAGTTGTGGTAACTCAATCTCCTCTCCGTCACATTCTAGAGTAAGTCTTTGTGATATAGTCTTGAATTCATTAGACACCATTTGTCTACCTGTGAATACGCCATACCACATTTTATTCTGCGCTCTTGTCTTGCACTGTTCTGGATGTTCTTCGCGTAAATTATGAAAATCTAACGCGATTTTCGCGTCTAATCCGATCCCAATGTAATTGTTCATTGTAGCGATATCTTTTATTTCCTGAAAGATACTTACTCTCTTCTTTGACTCATACAATCTCGTAGGAATTAAAGCTTCCTTCTCAAATTCTTTATATTTCGTTAATATCATCTTTCTAGAATTTTCCATTTCTGTCGCTTGAGTTGCTTTTAACAGTAACCCCAAAATCAAAGAAATAAATTCCGATTTCCCTTCACCTTCAAGATGACTCAACGTAGCGTTATGAGCGATTAATAGGAAACAATCACATCGAGTTAACAGTTCGCTCTCAGGGGTTATACTTTTATATTTACTTCCTTTTGCTCGACTAATTAAGTTAATTAATACTGTCAACTCAGTTTGAACTATGCTAGCTTTGCTTGCGATAATACTTACTTCCATTTCATCTCTTTCCATGTGTTGCTCCATTGTAAGCAGAAAATTGGTGAACCATTCTTTTAACAAAATGCAGAGACGCTTTGCTATTGCTAAGTCTATTTTACCAGGTTTTGGGTAATTTTTGAGAATATCATTAAATAGCTGTTGTAGTAGATTACCCAATATTTCTTCAATCCCACTTTCATTTTCCTTCTCGGATTTCAGTGAGGGTGCCAGGGAATTATCTATCGCTGTGAACTCTCTATCATCGAAACTTTCGCTAAAATCCGCTTCAGTTGTTGAATCATCAAAACCAAAAGTAACATGTCCTTTCATTGTAGTTGGAATATCAATGTCTATACCGTTGGGTAGAGATATGCAGCGCTTTATAGACATAAATGCATCTAATTTTGAAAGGTCAGCATCTCCAGTAGAACTTGACCTTCTCTCACTTTTGCCCTTGGGCTTGTGTTCAAGTACTTCCTCTACGTCCTCTATCACCTCTCCAATTTGGGGCATTTTTCTCGGCATTGAACTGGTACTAACTGATCCAATCGTCTTTTGTCGTAGAGGTTTTATTAAGAGAGGATATTGAGATACGCTCCAGCGGTCTAATTGTTTGACGATACACTTTTGGATATCATCTAGGATCCCGTCTAATTTCGCGTCGTCATTACACGCAGCACCCCATCCTAACACACGAGACAAGTCGTTACCGGTTCCTAGCGGTACCACAACTGTACTTGCTTTTTTGTGTAGATCAAGATTGTCAAGACACTGTAGAATCCAACCTACTGTCCCATCTCCTCCACACGCCAATATCTGGAAACTCTCACAAGCTTTGTACACTTCTAGAGCAGGTTCTGGAGTAGTCACACCCAGGTCTATGACCTGTAGAGGATTCAGCAGAGTGCGGAGACGACGCACGAACTTTACACCCTGATTATCTCCTGATCTAGAATTTACGAAGGATAAGAAAGGATAGTAACTGAATGAAGTATCAGTTATATTCCAGTTCAGCACGCTCGTGTCTTCTCCAGCTGCCTTAGCTGGAAGAATTAACTGTTCGTGCTTACCTAGTTTGCAAGATTCAGTTATTTGGGCCTTACACGATTCATGACAACACTGTCTACACCAAATACAACTCCAATCACTTAATGCCTTCTTACTCCCACATTGTTTGTTACATGAAATGCATTTAGAATTGCTCGGTAAATTCCCTTCTAACCATTGATGAGGTTGGTGTAGAGATTTATCCTTGAACTTCACTCCATCTCTTACCATTGACTCTAATGTTGTCCATTTACAAGCTTCTGTTATTCCGTTAGCACAATACTGATGCGCCTTAATACCACAAACCTCACAGGTTACACATCTATAATTTGCACCAGACAATACATCTCTACATTTGTTACAGAAAGCAGGCCTGTTATTTGTAGCTATACACCAGTTGTGTAATCCTGACAGGGTCTGTGTGTTGTATAGGTCTGTCTTGTCGATTCGCATCTCTGCACAACTCCTCATTTTACGCATCCAATCTTCCATTTCTCTACGACTCTCTGCTGAGAGGATTAGTGTTCGTGTTTCTGTAATCACAGAAAAAGTATGTGAAGTATTCTTCGTACCACGCTCTGCAATACTAGCTCCCACAATATTTATCAAGTTATCTTGTGTCTCATCTTTCAAACGAGAGTAGAAAAGAGCCTCTCTGTAGAGTTTGAAATGTCGATAAGTTCCCTTCTTAAGTGCTGTCTTAGAATGTTTAAACAAATCTCCCTCCTTGATGACAATGTTTTTAGCTTCAAACTTTCCTTTACGAATACCGTGTTGTCTTCTCATTTCATTCCTTGATGAAACACTTTCGTCCTGTTTAGAATCTTTTACCGATGCTTGTAAACCGATTGGACACTCAAATGGTAATTTTGTAGAAAGTGGTGAATGAGTGCGATTATGTAGTCCAGAGGCCATATTTATTCTGTTCTCGAGTTGGTTAATGTTGATGTAATCTGTGTAATTGTTGTCAGTTCTTTATAATCTCCCTTCGTATATTTGTCCTATTTATATGTTTCTGTGTATGTTGATTCTCGTATTCATTTGTACCTAGTGTACACTATTTCATGATGTGACTTGTAATGTACTAGTTTGTAATTG
Organism: Oopsacas minuta; assembly: GCA_024704765.1. Taxonomy (NCBI): domain Eukaryota; kingdom Metazoa; phylum Porifera; class Hexactinellida; order Lyssacinosida; family Leucopsacidae; genus Oopsacas; species Oopsacas minuta. Next base: position 766,892 of record JAKMXF010000133.1, on the reverse strand, counting down.
GATCTGCTCTATGTGCGCAGTAGCGTAGCACTTTGTTTGTCTGTTTGTTAACGTAATATAATGGTTAAGAGTGGAAAGATTAACAGGTTTATAAGACTAAATAACACTTAACAGGGCGGGTAGTCTATATAATTAATAGGTTATGTACTTTTAAAACAACACACGTGTGCATAATTCTATTGAAATTTTGTTTAATAGTCATCGTAGGGTAATTAATACAAAATGAATTGTCATGGTAAGCAATTTAGTTTTGATAAAATCCTTAATTTCATTTATTATATTTAATGTATATTCATCTGGTTAAGGGCTCAGTCGCCGCCGTCTACATAATTATTATCGAAATTCATTAAGCCATTATTTCTTACTTAAGCAAATTGTGCAATGATTTATATTAATTAACATACAGTCAGGGGACAAAAGTATTCGACCACACAAATATATTGTCATAAATTGTATACTCTTTCCCGCTCCTATATATTGTGTAGTCTATATTCGTAGTTGCTATCTAGTAATTTGTATAGAATAACATATGTTTTTCAAGAATTTCAAAAAAATATTTTAGATTGACACTTTTTGAAGGTGCTAATTATTAATAATTATTAGATAATTATTGATAATCAAAATATGTGGTAATTCAAAACCTATTAAGAATCTATAATTTCTGACTTGATATTTGAATTCTACTTAGGCGAGTTACCCCAGATTGAAATTTCCAATCGGATTGAACAATTTTACCAAAGTTATAAAAGAATTTCAATTTGTCCCACTTGTGCCACTTTTTGAAAAAAGTGGCACAGGTGGCAGGAAAAAGCGCCACTACAAGAAATCAACTAGGGTTAGGAGGAATAAGTCGAAGTAATATTTTCGAATGATATGACTATGCTAACCCTTGAATTCCAAAATAACCTCTTGGTAGCGGCCACTTGTGCCACTTTGGGCAAAAGGTGGCACAAATGGCACAAAATTGAAATTCTTTTATAACTCTGGTAAAAATTGTACAATCCGATTGGAAATTTCAATCTGGGGTAGCTCGCCTAAGTAGAATTCAAATATCAAGTCAGAAATTATAGATTCTTAATAGGTTTTGAATTACCACATATTTTGATTATCAATAATTATCTAATAATTATTAATAATTAGCACCTTCAAAAAGTGTCAATCTAAAATATTTTTTTGAAATTCTTGAAAAACATATGTTATTCTATACAAATTACTAGATAGCAACTACGAATATAGACTACACAATATATAGGAGCGGGAAAGAGTATACAATTTATGACAATATATTTGTGTGGTCGAATACTTTTGTCCCCTGACTGTATGTTAACTATAATTACTAATCAATCCCAGGAATATTACAAAGACAATCAGGAGATTTATCTCCTGATTATACACTCAGTTACAGTTATAGCTATCAGTTCTAATATCACTAAGTAAATTGGGATAATTAATCTTGTAATTATTTTCATTACCCCTAATGGAAAGTTTATTCGTTTCACTAATAGCCCAATGAAATCGCATAACAATCTAACTCGTTGCTGTTATACGTAAGAAACTTAAATTCTGTTAATACGTAAAATTTATTAGTTTCTTTCCCTTCAATACTTTGAATGATATTACAGTAGATTTCGGTTAGTCCTATTCGGAGTAAGACAAACTTCTGGCTAGTACATGCATTTTCGGCTTTTCGATGGGTACTATTAAGTATTAATCGAGTTCTACTGTACATCAGCTGATACATAATATGGAGAACTGATAGAAAATACGAATTCGACAGTGTCCTGTAAGCATAGTAACCAGCGAAACCACTGTGAATATCATTAAACAAATATTTCCCCGTTAGCAACAATACTACTGACTAATCTTATTATTTGACACAACTTACGTAGGTTGAAGGAGCAAGACATCTGCTGAGTCATAATGCTTTCAATTGTTTGCTGAATTTCCTTCTTGGACCGAGTTCTATTGGACCTACTGGACAGGTTGGTTACTGATTTGAATGAAATATGTTTTGAATAATCCTTGTGTAGTATAACAGAAGATGGACTCCTCAACAGCTGAAAGAATGGCACAACTTCTACGGAGTGCTCTGTAATCTTGTTATAGTCACAAATACTAAGTCTGTCTGGAGTACAGGTAATTATCTATAATTATAAGAATAATGAATACAGTAGAATCGAATAAAATTAAACTCTAGCTTATCCCTTTTGAAAATTCTCATGCATGATTTAGAACCAACAAGCCGTCGACCTTCTCCTACCAACTTGAATCTACCTCAAGATATAATCCCTATCTCTTCGGATATGACCAACATACTCTATCACGAATCTACAGAACGTTTCATGAAAGAGGTAATTACTATCATCAAGAATTATTAAATTTTTAGATAAAAAATGTTAATGAATATTTACATACTTGTATGTATCCGAGTATTCTCATGTATCTTTATTTAGTGTTTACTGACACTCCGTTCAATGAGTGAATCAGAGGTTATGATAGTGGATTTTCTCTGTGATATCATGTGTCATGCATGTTGGTGCTGCGAGGAGTTCTCTTTCAAACTCATAGACGAGCTACAGGTTCATATCATTCACATTATTGTATATTATCAGTTATAAAAGAAGTATATGGGACACCTGATAAGCTTGTTTTCTGATTAAACCATACAAAATATAAACATTAGATGATTTTTCCCAAAATTTCTTTCCAATTAAGCGAATTTCCGATTTATCGCTCGATTATTCGGCTTGCACTATCTGAATGCAATTAGGCCACAGTTAAACTGACATAATACTTCACCTGAAGATGTATGCGGACTATTTTTCATTACGTACTATTATCCCATCAAAGTTATTATTATTATTTTATTTTATTTGACAATAAGATCTGTTATTTTAATCATCTATGATTTTCTATTATGCTGTCTCTGACCATATATTAGCCAGCTGATTTGGTTATTATGATGGTAAATAATGAAAAAACCGACAATAATTACTGTATTCATGTGGTAGCAAAATTCATTGAGTTGAAATAAACTTCCAACTAATGTGACCTTAACATATTTTGAATAATATTTCACATAAAAAGTTTTCCTCTATTCTATTCTATTCCATAGCATTCTCTATCTTCTTTCATGTCAAATGAAATAAAGTATTTATTCAGACTGCTGGATGATATCATGGTAAGAATATTTACCTTATCTACACAATAAATGTAAATTGCAATTATGTCTCTATAGAGTCTACGAGATCCCTTCCAGGAGAAGAGAGTACTATACTTATTTAACCTAGCTGGAACTAAGAAGAACAATTACGGTCTCAATGGTAACACAATTCGTTTTACAAATAATTAATTAAGTTTTGTTTGTTTATTATTATAAATTTCCAATTAGATATCGCTTTCAAGAATAAAGACCATGATCCCAGAAGATCTTATCTCTGTATTAAGTTTTTCGTCAAATTATTCAATAACTTCAAGTTAGAATTACATTCTTGTTTTCATTAATATTCTAGAATAATACTATCTAAATATTCTATATTTGATAGATGTACATTCGCTAAACAATTTCTACGAGAACACGCAGAAGTATGGAAATGGTCGATACCATGGCTGAAAGGAAAGGTAACTGTAATTATAATTTCATATAATGTGGTGTATTTAACTATCTGTATTTAGCTGAAAGACACACACAGCTGGAGTGCAGTGTCCTCAGTTTCTAACGAAACTTCTTCCACTACAACTCTACAGAGAACTTATAGTGCTCAGGTGAGTTATGAATATCAGTAACATAACTGAATTACAGTGGATACCGGTTATAAGAGCCCCCTTGGGAGTAGCAAAACATGTTCTTATAACGGTAAACCGGCATAAAATATACAGGAATGTATGAGTACCGGTAACATAGATAACCTGTCACAACAATAATTATTATAAATATGTATCTATTTCTGAATTACAGGGTATTTTAAAGGGTGAGGCTACTGCCACCGACTGGTAAAACCTTATTCACTAATTCGAAATAACATCCAATCTAACGGCTGTTGCTCGGTTCAAAATTCCCAATTACACAATCGGGGGTGGCACAGAATCCGGAGAACACCTGCCAGCACAAATGCGAGAAACTAGCTCTGGTCGGTGTCAATAGCCACTTCGATTTTTAATCGTCTACTAGTATGACAAGGGGTCAGTAGTGGACTGTTAAAGAGCTCGTCCTATCATGTACCGTATGTAAACATATTGTAACGAAGTAGACAATTGAAGAAACTTTGTACATGATAAGCAGCACGTATTTGAAATAATATTACAATTTACAGTATTATTTCTATTATAATACATTTACACTTGTGTAATTATAGGATACTCTAGAAGAGGTAACTGCCATAATTTCTCCGAAGATCCAGGAGCCCTCTGTCAATCGGAAAGAAATACAACCAAACCTACAAGAAGAAATTAACACAGCTGACTCAACAAGCCAGCCTGACATGGCCCCCTTCCAGCCTAATTCAGTCTACGAAGATAAGGGAGGCATGCATTAGCAATACGATATCATATCTTCTTTATTTTTATAGAATGTTAGGTTTTTTCAATGCAGATCACCACCAACGATCTGTGATTAGTTCGGTTACCCCAGTTCAACATTGACTTGAATAGATTGCTTTTATAAATGTAGTGAGACAACATATATTTACTGTAGACACAAGCATGTACATACTGTAAATTACTTACTTATAATAGTGTCGATAGTTGTATTCTTAAGGAGCTGAGTTATGCTCTCATTCTTATTATTAATAAATTACTTTTGTGTTTTATATGGGTAATAGAAAATTATTATATTCAAATAATATGTTTCATGGATTCAGCAAGTGCAAGGTACGTGTTAGTATCTGTGTTAAGTTAAGCCATTAAGGAACGATAGGTCATGAGTTATTGAAGCTCCATGGATTTCTAAGTTTAGCTCAGGTCCGTATCAGTGAAATTAAAAGTGGTAAAGACCTGCATGCAAAAGTGATAAGATATAATGGACCATGGTCTTACCGGCCATAACACGGCTTATGGACATGTTCAGGTAGATGTTTTGGTAGAATAAACGAATGTTTAAATATTTCAAAAAGTTGAAGTCTGTTTACAGAATTTGTTATCTTATGCTTTGGTTAGATAAATCAATACTCAGCTCATAAGTCATTAGTAGGCGGCACAGTGTAATTCTGTAATATTTTTGTGTAGAAAATAGTTTAATATTTCAAAAGTACAAATATATTAAAATTGACAACAAATGAGAAGATATCTAGTGTACATTAGTTAATATTACCCATACTTCCGATTAGTGCAAGAGTTTGTATGAATGTGACTCTGAGTCTAATTTCCAGTATACTGTACGTCCATCTTCAGTCTTCTTTCCGATCTTAACGTCATGAATATTTCTTCCATGTCTCCTCCATTCACATCAGCTGGCTTAACATCTGTTATTCTATGTGCTTTAAACAATTTTGGTAGTTCTGAATCAAGCTTTTCCACATTCGTATCCTGACTGGCATCAAGTGTTCTGCAGAATATATGAAGTCATTTTACTTACAAGAATTATGTAGATATGATAGTATTAGATGGCCTCTTTCTTGGAATATAAATATAAGATGTGAATCAGTATTATCTAGAGCTATATGTGCAAGCATTGTATAAGGTACTATGTCTCAAGATTAGCTTAGATGGATAAGAGAATTTGGAATTACTGTTAGGCACCGCTATAGATAAGTTGGAATGCGCACAGTGGGGAAAAAAGGGCATTCGAATGGAAATAGGGTTTTTTATGTCTTTCACGCATACAATTTATATTATTTGCATATGGGATTATTACCCTAAAGGAATTGATATAACTACTACCATTTTTTGTATAGTCACTTTAAGTGAGATTATGACCAAATGATGATGTCAGCAAGAATTCTTTATTCTAAATATCTTCTTAAGTGATATTTCTCAGGTATATAACGAATCTGAATATATTGTTTATGTATACAAAATACTACCTAGACAAGCAGAGAATGAAATAAATTATCTTGTTCGGTGTGTGGAGCGGGAGCTTTGCAATTAAGCTTGCAAATATGGCTCAATTCTCCACATTTTTCCATACAACCAGGTGTCTAAACTTTGCTAATACAGGGTCGCTTTGAGAAGAGAGACGAATGAATATGTCCCTAGTATTTAGCATGAATGAATTTTTCTAGCCAAATGTTCACGATATTTTCGAATCAGCTTATTATATGCTCGGAAGCTTCATCAGAAATTCTTTCATCCCAAAACCATCATTACAATCTCTGATTAACTCTGTGCTATGAGCTAATAATTTATGAATGGATAGAGCAATATTAGCCCAGGGGAATCGTGTTAGTATGAATTCATATGTTTCTCGGCATAAGACTTCGTGGGCATTGGTATTGATCTCCCTACCACTGTTAAAGCAGCGTAGAATAACTGAGAGGTTGATGTGAATTTTCTTAGCGAATCGTGTAAATCTGAAGGGAATAATGTCGTGATCCAATGTATGAATTTATTTTCATTGCTGAAACATTCACAGCATATTAGGATTGCAAAACCACAATATTTTGATATAGTCACTCATACGCATCAACATTATTTAGAATGTAGAAGTCTTATGACTTTAATACTTTGGTTTTATATTTGGGTCTAATCTAAATTTAATATGGTCAAATACCACCTCTATTTCTCCTATTTTTCCCACTGTGGAATGGTGCTTGGATTACTTGTTCATCCCTGTGTGTGGATTTTTAACCAATAGTACATCATTAAGGGGCTGAGTCTTTTACGGAATAAGTTAAATAACTGACTGATAATTACTAATACATTTCCCATTAGGTTAATGAACTGCGGCTTTAGATTCTATATTTCTTTTCTTTTAATCTTTGTGAAATTTAATTATTTATTTATTATTATTATTGACTGCGGAGTCCTAGATATTAAATCTTTATCTCAGGTTTAATTATACCACTCGAGCTTACTAATATCAGCTGTATATTTTGCTAATAACAAGCAGTTTTATTCGTTAATTAGTTCTATTACATCACATTCTTACTGAGGTGATGAACGCTAAAACGCTAGTGTATATTGTCAGCTTGATAATTGGATTCACATGTTGTAAGGGAAATATTGACTGTATAGATGAAAATGGGCGAGCTGTCGATTGGTAAGTACGTATGAGATATTGCTGTATCAATATTCATAGAAATAGTATTAGTCACTGATAATTGTATAATTTGCTTCGACAATACTTTATTCACAAATTACAAATCATAATAATTACTATGTAATGTGTATATCAAGGTGGACGATTGCTAAGATTCCCGAAATAAAGGATTCAAGTAATAAATGGATTGTAGAGGGAACAGGCTATTTATACTTTGACAGCCATCAAGGTAGCAAGCTATATTTCCCTGATAAGTCAATCAACAGCTTAAATAGTGCTCCTGGATATACTCTATCCCAGCTATATAAATCTTCGGGATCTGTAGGCTATGCTATGTATAATGATGAAACACCTGACGCAACAAAAGACTCCACTGATGCGCATAGTAAAGGAGTAGTTGCATATGATTCTAACTCAGGATTCTGGCTGGTGCACAGTGTACCTAGTTTCCCTCCTTATGCAGGCAAGTCGTATTCTTATCCAGAGAGTGGAGAGATTTACGGTCAGAGCATGCTCTGCATGTCCCTATCTCTTTCCAACATCAATACTGTTGGCAGACAATTCCAAACAAACGGTCCGAATTTCTACAACTTTAGCATGCCTTCCTCGCTAATAAGCTCGTTACCAGACCTGTATCAGGCTACTGTGAATAAGAAAAGAGTATCAGTTCCTTCATACAACATAGCTACACTTACAAGTATGGGTGGTATGAGATTCACTTCATTTGCTAAAGCTAAAGAATTCAATAAAGATCTCTACTCTATGCTAGTAGCTCCTAAGCTGCAGAAATCTTTGTTGGTAGAGACTTGGATTAGAGGCGATAAAGCATGTGATTGCTCTGTTTGTGAACCACACAATATGTGTAACTATGTGGTTGATGATGTTAATTATGTAAATTTCACTGAGGAAGTTCAATACGTTGAGACTAAGGATCATAGCAAGTGGGCTGTTTCTAAGGATAAGACCACTATATGTATTGGAGACATCAATAGAATGGTACGTACAATTCAGTAGTTAATTAATGGCAGAGATTTTTCGCGTTTTGATGAAAATATCCCAAATTGAATAATCTAACTACGGTGACTATACATACAGATAATTTTATGTGTATCGAGATACTGGTATTAATAACTTATGGAAGTTTGCTTGCTTGCGGTGCGTGGCTTGCGAATATTCATGTCTGCCGAAGGCGCCCTTCGGACACCTCTTGTTTAATTATCATCTTACAAGTTGAGCCATATTGTATACACATGCCAAATTTCATGTTTGTAACTCTTACCAATTTCTCACTCAAGGACAAACAAACAAAAACATTTTAAAATATGAGATAATAATAATAATAATAATATTTTCTGTAAACGATGGTAAATCTATTCTCACCTCGTTTAGAACTCTCAGTTTCATCGAGGAGGAGGCACAGTATGTTTTGTAGAAACTCAATTAGCAACTATATACGAAGCTGCTGCTCAACACAACACATGTCATGAATGTCCTGGTGACATCGATATTGATATTGAAGTTAATATTAATATGAATCTTAAGCCTAAGATATTGTTCTAAAATTATTTTTAGTGTGAGGTTGTTATTCCCACGAATTTTGGATGTAATATTATTCTTAACTTTTTTAGAATATACTAAATCGATTTTCTTCATTCTTTTATGTTCATTAATATACTTTTTAGTAATATTTTGCATTCATTATTTCTCGACAAAACACATATATTGTAGTTAGTAAATCAATTTTCTAGATTCTCAGGAATAATTTTAATTACAAACATTTATATTAATAAGATGACACAATTATATACAAGGAAATATCATAATTATACATTCTTATTCTAGCATCTTATAAAGAAGTGCAAATCTGTACCATAAATGTTGTGGAGGATTCCTTAAAATAAATTGTGTGATAATATTTACTAGATTTCCTCGCTGGAGCTGGGGGTTAACAACTTATTTCCGCAACTATTCCCGATTCCAAGTGCTTTTTCAATACTGTTTAGTCGTTTATAAACTTCTTCCCTAGGGGAGACAATATTCGTCTAAGACCAATGATTATCGGGTAAATCCATGGTACACTAATACAATACAATTCACTCTAACATGCATCATAATACGATACTTACTTTTCATCGTGTTCCTTTTCATATTTCTGCTGCCATTCTGTTTGCTTCTTTTCCATTTGTTTTAACTGTTCAGCAATATCAGATGTACCTATATTATCTTATCAAATTAATTACATCAAATATATATTATTCTGTGGAAGAGATGGGTACTCACTCTTCGAATTAGCGCGAAACTTTGATGCAGTGAATTTTGAAATTGTTATAGGTTGTGTGTAGTCTTTAGTATCTTCTTCTTGAGAATTGTTATTGACTGAATTAATGAAGCAAAAATTTAATATAAAACTTATCATTACTGAATTTACTCAATAATTATTTATAGTTTGTAACTACCTGGTGTACTGTATTTCTTTGGTTTAGGAGGCTTTGGGGGAGGTACAGGAGGGAGTCGAGGTATTAAAACGTGATCTTTTGATTCGCCACTTGAATTAACGTTATTATCAGGTATTTCATCTGAATCCTCGAATAAGTCAAACTCTACATAACCCTGTGCATTCTCTGGAAACAGATAGCCGTTAGGCATTGGTGGGCGAGGAGGTCTTCTCGAATTGGCTAATGAGAATATGAAATAAATCACATTCCAAGCATATATCAAATTTCAAATTTCAAACCAGTTCCTGAATCGATTCGAACAAAAAATGTTTAATTTTATCATATAAGATGCAGTGAACTAGAATAATAATAATAATAATAATAATAATCTATAATTCATACCTGTCTCTGATCTCTTAAAATTAGTCTGTGTGTCTTCCATTTTGAAACTATCATCTTTACTGACACATTTCTTACTATTGTTTTTAGAAGGTTCGTATGGTTTGGGAGGGACAGGGGGTCCTTGCATGAGGGTGTGTTTCTTTTTTCTGAAATCTACAGCAGACAGAATACCAACCTTTTCAGGTGCATATCCTTCCAGCAACATATCTAGCCTAAAGGAATGTAATTACGTCATATATATTATATATTATATCACACATATTTGGTATATTGTTTACAAACTTCTCCAGGAGACTGATTGGTTTCTGAGCTATGCTGGGGAAGAAGAACTCTTTATGTTTTATTAATATCATTAATAATTTGTCCATGACGTCAGGATATGCTAGTAGCAGTTGTTGATCTTCTGTCTACAGGAAATTGAACCAATTATACAGTAGAAAGGTAGATAAATTCGTTCCACAATATTTATATTTGCATGTGTGATATATGTAATAATAATCTCGTATCAATGATAATACAGTAACTGTTGGGTTTAAGAACATTTTCGGGAATTGCTTGTCAATTCATATATTCGTGTAATCGTATAATCAGATTTGTTGTATGTAATACCTCAGGAGCAAATATTGTAGGACCGAATATCTGAGCTGCTTTAGAGAATGTGAGATGATTCTTAATAGAATATTCTTGTGTTAATAACTCATCACAGAAGAGACTAGATAGAAGAACTAATCATATATCGGAGCTTACATAAATATTACGTTATACACGTATATGTACTATGTATTACCTTAATACTTCTAGTAGACATAGGTTGGGGTAAGATAAAGCTGAGAATATCTTGAATAACTCTTCTAGACCTGTCTCTGGATGTTTGGCATAATCTAAATGAAAGTCATTTAGCTTATACGTATCTCATTTTGTTCTTATAATTGATTTTTCATTGATGACTTACATTTTATTCCAAAAAGACATTCCAAATAAGAGTTAGATGATATAATAGGCTCTGGTAGTTCTTTAAAGTATTTCCTGAGTAGAGCTGATACCGTGTGTACGTTTTCTGATTCCGGGATTGTTGGGTTTTGACCTGGAGAACAGATAGAATTAGAATAAATACCCAAAGTACAGAATAGTATTAATAGACTATTTTTAACAGTCACGATTAATACCCACTACAAACAAGGAAGACAAAATGTGCACCCCTATATATTGAAAAATAAGGTCCTTTAATTAACTGGAGTTTACTGTAAGTACGAAGCTAAGTTCGTTATTCTTCAATCAAAATATATTCCTTCTATGTAAGGATTCTGCACTACGTAATTACTGACTACATGAACTGGTAATAAGTTTATTTGTATTATACCTTCATTAAATTTATCTGCTAAGAGTTCTAGTTTGTAAGCGACAGGTGCTGCTCTCGTTAAAATTCCTGGTTCATCTTTCCCTATAGAAACACATTGGTGATAATATTTGTGTGTTTTATGTATTAATCAAAAATTCAGGAACGATGGAAGCAGTTAGTTAGAGCTGATCACTTTTTAACTGCACCATCAATTTTCAATACATTGGTAAAGATCTACAAAGTAAACCTGGACCATGGATACCTATGCATAGATAGAAATTACACTGCTTACCATATCTGAGTATAAACTGCATAGACTTGAGTACCAATAAAGGAACCTGACCTCCTCCATCTCTATACAACTCAGCATCTACCACTTCATGTAGATGAGCTCCGAATATTCCTCCTCCAGCAGGCTATACAATACACAATAATTACGTATAATATTAATAAATTATATTAAGTTGTATAGAATTAGAATAATGTATGAATACTTACAGCATGTACAACTTTAAACAGCACTGCATACCAGTTGTCTCTGATAGATTCTGATTCTGAGTAAATTGAGAAAGATGCATGATTGTGAGAGAGGATCTGTCTACCGCCACAGGCTGAGAAATTATACGTTAACTTTACATACTAACAACTGGCTCAACTCAGCGTAATTGAGTTAATGTTATTTCAGATATTTGCTCCATATCAGAAATAACCTGGAGTCTCTATGGAAGATCCAATTATAGCACAGTGAATTCCGGTAGTAAGAACATCGTCGGGAAGTGGACATAATGTTCTTATATCCAGCATGTTCTTATAACCGGTGTTCTAATATCCGGCATCTACTGTATATAGGATAAATATCGAGATGAATTACAACGAAACGTGTTGTGTGAAGTTTAAGAAAAACAGCTCTATTATAAGCAATAATTACTGAGATTGGTCAAATTAATTTCAATCCTTTTTGGGTAAATGGTGTCCGGTTGAGGAAGGTGCCTGTATCCCGGAGGTTCGAGTGTATTTCTAAGTATATTATCTGTATTACGGACTATTACCTGTTATTTCAAGTCTGTATTTCTTCGGGTGTTTAGGATCCGGTGGCATTCTGTGTACAGTACTCACATCCAGTGGGATATATCCCAGTAGTTTAGATTCCTATAAGATCATGTAATAAGTCATTATATTATGCCAACAAAAGAGTACTGAATGAGATTATCTACTAACCGATTCATCGCTGTAATAGTGTAGCACATCTCCCTTGAGGACAAACCATCTCTTCTTCATGGTTGATATTCTGCCTCCTTTCTTATACAACCATCCTGATTCTAACTAACAGAAGAGAATTATAATCAGTGTTGCCAGATCAAAAACAAAGTTCTTAGATTTGGCTTTGGCAAGAACATGGCAGGAATCATTAACTTTGGAATGAACTTTTAGTTTTGGCAAGAAGTTGACAAGAGGTTGTCTAGTTTGTGCAAGAACTTTATGGCCACATCATCTTGGCAACACTGATTGTAATAAAAATATTTGATATCTAAAATTACAGAGGGTAATGTGCTGAAGCTTCCCTGAAAAAGATTACGTATTTTTGGAAAATAATTGTGTCTGTATAGATATTTTTATCTCCATACGGTATTTATGCATAGATGTGTGTTTCTAATTGATTCATTTCCCCTGTTTATAACTAGGTATTAGTATAAGATTTGTGTACAAGCTCCTGTCCGCTCCTATTCACGAGCAACTTACTATCATTCCCGATTGCTTTGAATGTGAGAAGCCATAAAATGTAGATCCAGATTTTTTTTCTTTGTAATTTGTCATCCTTCTTGAATATTATTTATGATTTATGAGTTATATCTTCAATTCTAATAATTTTAAGAATAACACAATACAAATACAATATTTATAGTTATAGAAAATATGAAATAACCTGTGATAATGATTAAGTAAAGTCAAACTCATAACAATTATAAATCAAATAATCTCAGTTCAGGTCATTTCTGTTGAAAATTGAAACACAATGTTTATACTGTAGGTTTCATAATATCTATACAAGGATAATATGGTATAAGCAGTGATTGTAGGATATGAGTAGACCGTGAAATTGTGCTTTAGGAATCCAATTAGATAATGCGAGTACTGAAAATAGCATTATTTTAAACAAAGCAATTAGTATTGGGATGAAATTGCTATATTAACTAATTTAGCTTGTTTTCAATGTGTTTACGCAACAATACAGTCTGATCGACCGCCGTTAAACGGTTAAACCATATTTCCCTGAACAAAACAAAAGTGATATGATTAACCGGAGTCAGGCGAGGTTACAATAAAGCCAGTATTTTTTCATAATTTTAAAGATTTATGGTAGAGTTTGGCTGAACACACATATTTCAAAATAATATCTGAACATATTTAATATTCTAGATAATGTATTATAATTTACACGTAAGGATTAGCTGACGTTAATGTTAAACCTGTTTCCATAAATGTCTTTGTTTGAGAACAGCATCCTCATTAAACTAATATAATATGACCGATTAAAGTAATTTCTTTACGAATAGAACTCGAGCTCTTTGTTCCTGATACACGCATACGTTATCAGATATCACGTACAATGTGAGTACAAAGCTTTTGCATGTTAATGATACAAACTTTGTAATTATATATATGCATAAAAGTGAATTTGTTTCAATAATAGAACCAAGATTCAATCTGCAAACTATAATTCAATAAAATATTTTGCTCGTTTTAAGAACTAACATTTATTCATTAGAGTGGCAAATGACACTTTGGAAAATGTATGCACGTATGTGCTCAATATCTACTTGTATAGTATTTCGAAATATTCATTGCAATAGAGCCACCAGTTTATCCCTGCCAACACTTTATTCGGCTTAATAGGGTCAAAGTGGCCTGATCCCAATGTGACCCTGGCCCTATCAGGCGGAGTGAAATTGGTACAGTAAACTCGGGTAGGAGTAGTATCAAAGTGTACTTCTTACCGAATATGGATTGTATTACAATGAATGAAGGATCTAATTTTTGATTTAAATAGTCTTATCCATATTGTATATCAAATATTTCTTGAGATAGGGAATTACCTCTAAAAGGATATAACTATATACATATACATATACATATATATATATATATTGTTCAATCAAGCTTCTACAATTAGGAGAGTTCATTATTTGATGTGGGTAAAACTGATATAATGACTATAGCATCAGAAATATAATCCAGGAAGAGTTGTAAAATTAGTTCTGATAGTCATTAGATCATTTGCCTATCTAATAATGAACTTTGCAATGACTTTGGATATTAATAATTGGTCTTAATTAATTCGTACAAATAATTGTTCTCATTATTGTGCTTTAGTAGACAGTATGCAATTAGTGATCCCTTCCTTTTCGGAAAAGAGTGATGAAAAAGGCAAATACGTAGCCTACGACATCTATATCAATACCATCTACTTTGCATCAGTTCGTTACAGCACTTTTCTGGGTTTGCATGACGTTTTAAAATCGAAAGGACTCATTACTTCTGGAATATGTTTTCCTTCGAAAAAGTTCTTCAATCTTACACAGGATCAGATCAAACAGAGGCAAGAAAGTTTAGAATGCTATATGCGAGCTATAGTTAACCTCCCAAACATATTTACTCTCTCAGCTGTAACAGATTTCTTTCGTATAGCACAACAATTGACTTTCCAATTGAACATGTTCTCTGTAGATATGCAGATATTCCTACCTAACGGTGAGAGTTTTCACTTAGATATTCTGTCTACAGATACTACTGAAGAAGTATTGTTATTAATCGCAGAAAAGCTTGATTTTCCTACCGAACTAATGCATCATTTCAATCTCTTTCTGGTCAACTGTGAAAATGAAAATGAAGATGAAGCAGACACAGGAGCTAAGAAAAAGTCTAAACATGCTAAATACATTAGAATATTAATGCAGTATGAATCACCATTCCTAGCAACAGAGGTATTAGAAAAGAATGCACGTCTGGTCTACCACACACTTTTCTATGACGCAATATTCTTGTCAGAATTGTTACCATATGAAAACGCTACAGACATTGTATATAAGGAGATTGTACATGAATGTAAGCTTGGTTTGATGGGAAAACCTAATGCGAGTACTCAAGAGAAAATGAAACGATTGAAACAGGAAAAAGACCTCAAACAGTTCTTAAAGGTATCTCGCACACTCCCATACTTTGGCTCCATACACGTAGATAATTGCTATACTGATTATCCAGAGGAGAGAGAAGTAGCGATTAAACTCAATACTGTTGGTTTGAGGTTATTTGACCCTACAGATACTTACGGAGCATATCCGCTATTCGAATTTAAGTTGAGTAGGATAAAGTGCTGGAGAGTTATGAGGAGTAAGAAAGAGGGATATAAAATCGCACTGAGCTTTGAGTATCTTTTCGACAAGACAACACTCGATTGGGTGAATATTGGTTCTGACCAGAGCTTATACATGAGTACTGTAATTCAAACTATTATTAGCGAGTTTCTAATGAAAAAAGCTAATACGACATATAAATCACTGAGTATACCAGAAATGGCTTCAAGACTTTCTCGTAAATTGGGTACCTTCGTGAAAAGTGGTCGGAAAATAGTGAGTGTATCGGAAGTAGATGATGATGTAGAAGCTATTACTCCTACTTCTCCCAAGAAATCAGTTTCTACCAGCGAATACGAATCATTACAGCCAAATGAAGCAGAACAACCAGAAGTAAACGGGAAAGATGAAGATCCTCTCTCGCCTGTAGAAGATGAAGTGAAAGGAGCTAGTTCACTTGGTGCAGACACGAAATCGAATACTACTGTATCAGTTATTAAACGTAAGCAGAAGAAGGGTAAGACATCCACTCCAGATTACGATAATTCCCCACTAGCGATTAAAGAAATTGCAGTGGAGCGAGATGATGCAGCTGGTAACAAGCTATTTCAGATGAACATAGGAGATGATGATCTGTAGTCAGAACTCAAAACATGTGCTCTATTTTGTTGTATGGGAATTGAGGATTTTTATCATTAGGCGTGTTAATATCGTATAATAAACTGTGTTTTTAGAACAGTTTTTATATATTTGATCCCCTGTTATTTTCGAATTAAGTAACCAGCTATTAGTGCTATCCCTCGTCAAGGCGTCAACTGTGAAATAGTGAAAGATATTAGATAATTCAAAAATATAAAATTAGTTAGAAATACAAAAGTAAGAAATAAAAGTTAGAACAGAGCTATTTATACGTTAGGAAGACTAGAGCTCTCCGCCTGAGTAGACCTTGTCTCAGAGAGGTCATCTAAGGAAGGTTGCTCTATACGCATACCTGCCCCGGTCTGAAATGGATCCATACCCATCCCTTTGTACCCGACAGGAACAGGTTCAGTTAGGGAGATTGGGGTCTCATACGGGTGCACAGCCTTGATAGGGCCCGGTTTAGTGCTCCTCTCCCTGCTACCAGCTCCCCTATTCAGTAGCGGTAGTGTAACATTAGATTGAGGGAAATTAGTCCGTATTGAATGAGGCTTGTTAGTAGTCCCCACATAGCGAAAAGGCGGTTCAGAGTTCGATGGCTTGTCAGTTGGCAGATCTACTTTTATTTTATCCATGTATATAGTACTCACTTCAGAGCGAGAAGCGATTGAGGGGGCATACCCAGCGTAGTTGAACATTTGAGGATCTACTGTTTGTCTGGGGTTTACAGTTACCTCTAGTCCTATCCTCAGCTGAGAAGGTGGGAGTCCTGTGGGGGGACTGTCCCGCTTGAAGTGTGAGTAGAGAGGAGGCTCGTATAGAGAGGGAGGGAACTTCTGAGGGGAATAAGGCTTAGGCAATGGATTAGGCTCATACAAATTTAGGTTAGATATGGCTGTGTTACGTCCTGATGGTATAGATTCATCATCACGGAATTCTCTTCTCTGAGGCTTAGAGAGGGTAGGAGGTACCATGGGAGGAGATTTTATCTTCAAATCAGCTAAACTTATTTTTGGACTCTTTCGACCACTTTTTATTTCTCCTTCTTTTCTAGCTGACAATCGTTTGATGGGTGTTACAGGTCTCAGATCTTTAGCTTCTAACATAGTCACACTCTCCCGCTTACTTCTCTTCCTCTCTCTTCTTCTCTCCCTTTCCTTATCTCTATCTCTATCTCTCTCAGCTGGTTGTAGTTGGTTGTCAGGTTCTTGGTCTTTAAGAACAGGATAACCAGCTGGCTTTATGCCTAACTTTTGAATAAGTACGTTAGACTTGAATTCGCTAAACATCTGAGCACTGAGCTTTTTCTTATACTTAGGAATATATTCAGTATCATTTGCAAAGAATTCTTCCTCCAGGAGTTTAGCACAACCTGGCCTATCCTTAGGTTCTAACTTTAGGCACAGTTTGATCATAGCAAGAGCATGTGACTTCATTTTAGGATATCTCTTCTCAAACGAAGTTATACGTCTAACTGTTGGAAGTCTAACTCCCTGGAATAGAGGATTCCTGCTGAAGATCTCTCTGTGACGAGTGATGAGGTTACCGAGACATTTCGTGATGTGATATATCTGGTCAATATCTGAGTCCCCAGGGAAGAGAGGTTCGCCTGTTAGCATCTCACTGATCAGACACCCTGTAGCCCAAATATCCACCCCTTTATCGTAGTGCACATCTCCCACTAGCAATTCAGGGGCTCTGTACCAACGTGTCGCTACGTAATCAGTGTACTTCTCACTTGGACCTGCGATGAATCGGGCGAATCCAAAATCACAAAGTTTGACAACGCCTCCAGATGATATAAGCACGTTCTCAGGCTTTATATCTCTGTGGATAATATTGTTATTGTGTATGAAGTCTACACCATTTAGGACCTGCCAGGTTAGACCGCATACCTGTTGGAAACTTAGACCCATGGGGTGTTTCTCTAGGTCATCCAACACTGTCCTCTCTACATACTCAAATACCAGGTATAGTCGTTTCTTCTTACGGAACACTTCAAGGAGACTTACTAGATTCACGTGACGTAGACTTTGTAGCATCTTGACTTCTCTTTTCGCGATTTTACTCACCATCCTGTCATCTTCTGATTCTATGAATTTCTTGATTGCTACCAATTGTTTTGTTTCTTTATGTTTGCATTTCATTACCATTCCATAGCTACCTTCTCCTACCATGCCAAGGTTCTCATACTTTTCCATGATATCTTCACTACTCTAGTTACAAGTTTACCAATTCAATTAATTTGCTATATTTATATGTTTTCTGCAGAACTAACTAAGGCAGACCAGAACTAACATACTATATGGCTGAATTAAATGTATAAAAGAAACTAAAATGTAAATATGTGCCAAATACAAATCAAAATAAACATAACCCACTCAAACGGGATCAATTAGAAAGGAAATCAGTACTCTTGTCCTCCAAATTCAAAGTAAGTTTCATTAAATACAAAATTGTTATTTACGCGAAACTCTTATTAAAAGTAATATACATTGAAGGGAATCTAATAACTTTAGAACAACAGTTAGGAACTTATCAAATTATACCACTATCCTCAGGGATAATCATAGCATTTGAATGGCTTAGTGATAGGCCGTAAGACAAATTGGACATTGGAATGCCCTCCAAAATTGCCAGAAGGGTTCCATTTACAGATCCAAAAATCTCAGGGTACCTGTCCTGGTTAAAGTTGAAAGAAGTTTA
Source organism: Oopsacas minuta (assembly GCA_024704765.1). Classification (NCBI taxonomy): domain Eukaryota; kingdom Metazoa; phylum Porifera; class Hexactinellida; order Lyssacinosida; family Leucopsacidae; genus Oopsacas; species Oopsacas minuta. The sequence goes on along the minus strand of JAKMXF010000133.1, from coordinate 747,824 downwards.
ACTAGTGAATTATATATTATCCATGAATTCTTATCAGAATGTATTTATTATAATTATTATTCTATTCTACAGGCTGAGGATAAGATAAGGAGTCCTAGAGTTATTTGTGTATTGTAATGTAATTAAGTACGAGCATTTGGCTCGTCACTTCGCGATGAATTCGGCGCATTGCGACCCGAGGTATTCAATGGACAAACAAACAGACAAACAACAATTGAGATTTAATAATATTGATGTTGTTTACAATATTCAGACTCAGCATGCTCGAGTATACCAGAATAGTCGTTGAAAGTATGATTCTACCTCAATTTTGAAGTTGTCGCATAACTATGTATTTATCGTGTTTATCAAGGAAGTAAATAATAATTCAATAAAACTTCACTAAATATATCAAACATGCTGAATCCGATTTTCACAATTTTGGATTAATCATATGTAAATTTATTGTTGTTTATATGAATATAAAGTAAACAAATTCAAAATTGACGTAGAATCATACTTTCAACTGCAACACTGAGGTAATCGAGTATGCTGAGTCTGAATATTGTAAACAACATCAATATTATTTAATCTCAATTGTTGTTTGCCCGTTAAATATCTCGAGGCGCCATGCGCCGAGTTCATCGCAAAGCGACGACTCAAAGGCTCGTTCCAATAAAAATTCAAAATGTGTAAATCTTCAAGAATAAGTTATAAATTATAGTATATCAAATCTGAGAATATAAATCTGTTCGTAATTTCCCTCTTACATCCATCAGTATATCTCCTGGAGTAGTTTCATCCTTACTGATTAATTGTCGATTATTTGTATTAAGCAACAATCGTTTAAGAATAGAATTCTGTCTGAATTTACATATTATAGCCCTGTGTGTTAATCTCTTTTCAACGTAATCCCAATCTGGCCTCACCCACTGAGTTAGTTTCTCCATTAATGTGTTTAACTCATTAACACTGTCCATTATAGTTACTAGAGTGTAGTAAGGAGTCCCGATCAATCTTTGTGAACACAAGTAATGATATACACTAGGCCAAGTAGAAAAATTAATTTGAATTGTAGAACAAAAAGAATTAGAGAACTCATAAAACGGGCTTTGTCTATCAGAGAAGGAGATAGGGGAGTTATCGTTATACCATTTAGGCCCTATTATCAATTCTATCTCTTCATCTGCACTAATACATTCTCCTCGTAGAACTGAGAGCTGTTTGATATGCTCTATACTACAACATTTACAACCATCAACTCGCAACTTTTCACAGCCAGGCAGAACACATAATCTACACACTTGTTCTACTTTCCTAACACACCACTCATGTAGCAGATACCAACATCTACAGCTACATGTTAACTCATTGAAACAGCTGTTAATCGCATCACACCAGTAACAACCTGTTATATCTGTATATTTTGATTTAGCATCTATTACCCTTGGTATAGGACCTATATCTGTGTGTTCTATGAGTAGAATAGTAAGCTTAGGGGATAGTACTGTTGAGTTATGTGTTTGAGATGGTATGGTAATAGTAACTGGGTTTTCATCCTTATGGGATATGTGTTTAAGAGAGCTATCTATAAATGTGTCGTAGCTAAATCCTGGAAAAGTTACATCTTTATTTGATTCCTGAATTAATTTACTTGAGTCTTTTGGTGGGAAATTGGAGACAATAAGAGATTCATTTGTACTATTTTTGGTATCAATTTTCTTCATATCAGATGTGTTAGTAAAATTCTGAATAGAAAGAGTGGAATTGACATTATTTGTAGGTAATATAGCAGTAGATTTATTAGTCTGTTTGGTTACTATTTTCTGGGGCTTGGTTGTAAGATTAACAGAATATGGTATCTTATTTAACCCCACATCAGCTTTTGAGTGAGTTTTAACTTTACTTGATGGATAAATAATAGTATTTTGTGTATTCAATTTCTTATCAGTTTGTGTGTGTGTAGTAACTTTGCCAGTACTTACACTACCTGTATTAGTGTATGGAGTATTGTACCAATGAGGTCCTTTCTGTATTAACTTCCATGCCTCATCAGTTCGTAGAAATGTATCTCTTCTTTGGAAATGAAACTTATCACAAGTAGAATAGCCTTGTTCAGATAATTTCCCACAACCAGGATATTCACAGAATTCTATTCCGTGAATTACTAAGATCTTACGTCTACACCATTCATGGAATATTTTATAACATTTATAGGAACAAAAATACTCAAATTTATCAGTCACTATATTACCACAATAATAACAACCTTTGATATCAGTTATCCAGTTCTTATGGTTTGAGTATTGAGACGATAGATGATCTGATGTCTTGTAAGATCTAGGAATAGGTCCTACATCTGTGGTGAATATTAAATATAATTTAACTTCTTTTGCTAAGTCCATTATTGTAGTATTTATAGCTGAGTTAACATGAGTAGACTGAGTACTCTGAATTACAGAGGATGATGTACTAAAACTTTGTTTATTGTTATACCAAGAAGGACCTTTAGCAATCAATCCTCTCAATTGATCTCGGGTAATAAATTTATACAAGTTATCATACTCATAATTATGAGTTCTAGTACAACAGACCTGAGATTTATCTCCTGGAGACTTATCACAACCTGGGAATTTACAGAATCTCCTTTCTTGGAATAATTCTACTCTCTCAACACACCATTCATGTAAATAATAAATACACTCTTTACAACAACAAATTCCTTGAACAACCGTTCTATCTCTCCCACACCAATAACATCCTATAATCTGTTTATTCCAATTATGATTATTCTTGTATTTAGGAATAGGGTATTTATCTGCTACAGCTCCTCTGGGGATAGATCCTATATCTGTCTCATAGTACAGAGTTTTGAGTAGTCCTTCTGAAAAATTGAGCTCATCTCTATGATATCCTGTTCGCTCCTTGACCCAATCAACCCAATTAGAAAAAAATGAGAAGGAAGAAATGATATCCTTGTGTGCCATAAAACAACTCCTACACAAAATAGAAACCTGTATATCACGACTGCTCTATAATTATTGGTCCCATGTACATAGCTATTATACATGTAAAGTACACGTGGGAGCACTTTCTCTTGTGATTTTCAGACGCCTGAATCAGGATATTTAAGTTAGGTATAGGGAAAAGGTCTAAAATTTCAAGCCTTAACTATATTTTGTTTCAAACGATATGCATATAGGAGAGAGTCCAGTGCTCCTAGATAAACCCTGCAATAACAGTCACTTATCTACAGTCGTACCGGTTTATTTCGCAGTATGATGTACCCATATTTACCTACCAATTGTACTACATCACGACCTATTTTGATCCTCTGATAGTAAATAGAATCAAATAGGGTGTATAAGATATGTAAAAACCTATTAAAAGCATAGAAGTATACAATTTAACAAATAATATTACTAAACTACATCACTATACGTATACGGGATATAAGGAATATCAGAAAAGATCAGGAAACAACTAAAAGATGTAACTGTTACACAGATTGTATACCTAAACAATGGATAAATATTTATTGAATAGTTCATCAATTCACGTCCGCGTCCGTTTCCATGTCTTCATTATCACTGAGAGGGAGTGGTGTGCTTTCAGGACTGAGATCAGTGTTCCTATTCTTAACATCAGATAAACGGAAGTTAATCTGAATGCTATTTTCTATAGGCATACCGACGTCTCCAGAAGCTTTCGGAATAGAGGGTCGATTAGCTTGAGTTTGGCCCGAACAATTCAGCTGAGTTAGAGAGTTTTCTTCAGTGAGAAATGGATTAATTTTATTGGTGTTGGTTTCTGTCATATTAATATCACTGGAATTATCATGTAAAAATGGATTATTAACATCTTTACTGATATCAGTGGTATCAGGTGTATTGGGAATGGTGGATGGTGAGTCTAAACCTTCCGAAACTGAAAAGGGCTTCTATAATCAGGTTCCAATTCGCGTGTAGCTTTACCAACTTCAAAAAAATGGTCCATCTGTAGCACTAGCATTACAAGCTACAATTTGTTCTGGAGCATGTAATCTCAATCCTAGGAGAATAGCCTGTAAGATTTTTGAGCTTCTCAAACCAATCAGAAACAAAAGAAAAATCAAAATCTTCCATAGACTTCAGTGGTTACCAATAAGCTGAGATTATATATAGAACTCTATAAGTGTGGTGAATCTCCTGATAACCCTCATTCCCCATTTATAATTTCAAATGTAAATGTCATTGAACGAGAGATATTTGAGTCAATATGTATAGCAACTTCTTCCAACAATTGTTTTTTCAATAAAATTTGATTATTATAATATTCCCTAAGGTTGTTGGCGAAATATACAAATTTGTAAGAAATTTTCTTCTAAAAAACTCAAAAATTCCAATCCATCATAGCGATAAATACGTGCTTTTTTTTCCCAAAATTTAGCACAAGAATTAATTATTCAAGGAATTTTATCGTAGAATTCCCCACTTTAGAGGTATATTTCAATACTTGTGAAGCATAATTACGTAAAGTGTGCCCCATTCCCACTTATAGACGTTCGTTTCTATGGAATGGATGAAGGTAGACGAAATTGCCCGCATATAGAGGTTCCCCATTTATAGAGACCCCTTATAGAGGTTGTACTGTACAGGAATAACAGGGTTCTAGGTAGAGATCGTCTATAATGTCATCCAAAGTTTAGAACCCAAAATAGTAATAGCGGATGTTTGGTCGCTAGAGCTTTCTTCCCCAATTGTATTACGTAAGTGTCATAAGAAATTTCGACACTGTTATGTTTATTAATATATGTACAAAATTACAAATACAAGAGGAGAATAAGATTTGGCAAAGAGTGTACATGTGCCATGCGAACGAACTTAAATACTAAATAGCCAATGAAATCGTTACTATTACTATTACCCCAGGCCTGGTTATAATGCCCTGAAACAAGGATAATAGGAAAATATGCAAATATAGACATTATATGAGCCTTTTGCTTAACGCCCGGAGGAATACTAATTGTTCAAATTAACGGACCCTGCGAGGCAGTGTTTAGGCAATTTACATATATTTAGTTAAATTCTTTATATGATTAAAATACACATAGGAAAGATCAGAAATCCGGTGTCAGAGGGGCAGCTGTTCCCCAACTTCTGGCACTAAGACTAGCTCGAGTGACCCCCTTCGTGTCAAATGTCTCCAGAACTATAGAAGTCTCTATTACTACCTTTAGCACATGTGTGCAAGTGCTTTGTGCTTTCTAACCTTTCTATCAGTATTATTTAGAATTTTGATCAGAAAATAAGTAAGGGGTAGAATGTTCAGGATATCAGGACAGCTCATTTCTGAATTCTGATAATAACACGAGTACAGCACCGTCCTGTATAGATAAATAGCCTAAAGGGGGACTAGTCTAATGTCATAGATACGGGTGATTAGATTAGGATAACATCTTGCAGTATAACACCGGATTCAGTTTGCTTTGTTAATTGTTACCCTTGTGTAGCCGTTTAGAGAGGGATTCTCAACTCTCATGGGTTATGGCCACACTTTACATAAAAATTTCGATCATAACAAAACACTCAAGTAAACTTGTTTGTTCAGGTTTTGGTTATGTTTGGTAAAATGGCCAAATAACTTCAACATGATCAATAAATGAACAAACCAAGCTTGGTCAGGTTGAGAACGGTATAGAGCAATTCCATACGTATATTTTGAGATTTGGCTAATTCGTTTACTTTACATTCATACTCAACGGACAAACAGAGAACAATTTAATAATATAGATATATAACACTACTCCCAAAATACAGCTAATTGTATAGAGATAGCTAATAAGTACCAAATATTACAAATAAACAATTGTAAAACGAAGTTGTGACTAATATACAAGCAGGGGATAATTATGTAACTATACTGAAGGGCTAAAACACACGTATTTTGTCCTGTTGTACACAGACCAGATTCTCATCTATGACAAGAACAGTGAGAAATAGCATGAATATAGCAAATGCTGATAGAACATGCCACATGTCATGATGATCATAAAAGTTAAGGAAAACGCAATCTTTATTAAACTCTCTTGCGATTGCAGGACTCTCATCCCAGTTAATAGACGAATTTCTCTGGAAGTACAGTGCGAAACCCCACAATGTAAATGTAAATATCATCATCAAAAATACGCAAACAAAAACAAATGGACGATGAAAAAATTCCTTCTTAACAAACTTCTGAACCCAATAGTACAAAATATACAAAAACGCTTGGAGGAGGAAAAGATAAAAAATTCCAGAGGTAATTGTAACCAACACACCTGGAACCCAAAGAGCTATCATTGGGATGAGGGACGAAACCAAAACTATTAAGCACAAGAATATTCTGGACTTGTTATACTGAGGCCAAAATAATTGTCTCAAAACTCTCAAAATACTCCTGTGACTTACAAAATCTTGGTAGTAATAGTTGAGCAAATTTTTGACGAACAAAGTATAGACCAAATGGATCACAACCAATGCATATACGATCAGTGCCAAGGTTAGTACTATCCTCCCAGAAAAGTTGCTGTGACTCTCTTTGAATAGTGATACACTAGTGAATAATACAGCTACTGAAAGCATAACAAACGCAACAAAGGGGTGTATTGTAGCATCAGGGTTTCTATTCTTGTATAATCTTATGAATAACAAAGTAGCAATGATATACATGAATGTAGTGTCGAACTGGAAATTAATTAATGAAGGACAGAGATGGTAGATGCAACTCATAATGCCTTCAATGAATAGCGCAATAGCTAAACCATAATACAATCCAAATACCTGTGGAATTCCTGTAGTAGGCTGACCATGAACTTTCAGTTCTCTAATAAAGGAGAAGTGCTTGATAGCAACAATAATGACAAAGAGAAAGCTCAGAAACATATAGCTAATATTACTCCAGATGCTGTTAAAACTACGAATGGAATTTAGCTGATAATCACATTTGAAGTTAATATAGCATAAATCCAGGATACCTGTATCTATAACCAGCTCATGGTTCAGGTAGGCTACCTGTAATCCAGGAAGAACGTAGATTAATCCAACAATTACGACAAGGAAGATATACATCATAGCATTTCTATTCAATTCTCTCAGAGGTCTTAAGTTCACATCACTCACTGTAACTTCCTTTTGGTTTATAATATCGTAGAAGTATGCTCCTCTCGCGCGATAACTTAACTCTCCTTTTGAAGTATTACTCTTATACTTTTCAGGATAATCTCTCTTCGATTGAGCAGGATTTTCTATTGAAGATTCTATTTGTTGATGTACGGTGGTGGATTGTATCTCACCTGTTGCAGGTACATCTTGCAGTTCTACATAAATCTGCTTATTAGAAGTAGAAACTGTACAACTATCATTGCCTTCATTTTTCCCAGAAATGTGTATCCTTAAAAATATTGAAAAATGCTTCCTTAATCTCGGGAAAAACTTAGCAATTATCAACTCAAATCCAATAATGATAGCAAATAGCACATATGCTGAGATGAAGATCGCAGGCATGATAAGGATGGAAACCCAAAACTCAGTACTCCCCTCGTTTACCACCAGGGATATATTCTTTTGGAAATTAGGTGACAAAATGTTCTTAGAATATTCAACAGTGGTTCTGCATTCAATGGCTGGTAGAGGAATGAGGAACACAACCATGCTACCTTCTAGGAAGTCTGAGCGTCTCACTCTGAGATCTACTACACTCCTCATCGTCATTTCATAGTCGGGGATTAGTTTACTAGAGCGTATGGTGAAGTCTGGGGGACACGAATAACTAGCAATTCTAACAAGGGAACAGAGTTCAGAAGCAGAAGTTAGATGTACTTCTACAATGTCTACATCATCAGGAATATCCAAAACGAAATAATTCGGAAAGGAGGCTGATATGGCACTAGTAGCTTGTTGATCTATCTGGATTAGGTTCGAATTGTACTTTGCAACTTTTATCTTATATCGTATTAGATTTACGGAGAAGGTTTGTATTCTAACTATGATAGTAGATATATTGTTATTCAGTTGAGAGGGACAAGAGATTCTAGATGCTGTTGATATTATCTCTCCAGGGATTACATGAGAGGTTGTAGGAAGTAACCAGCCCTCAACATAAGACGGATGGGAAAGGTATATTTCTACGGGAGATGTTGTATCATTAGAAAACACAGCTGTTTCAATTCTGAACGATTGAACTGAGATGGAAAATTCGTAAATGTGTGTAGAATTATTTGAAATGAGTGCAATGTACTCTTTGCCGATCGAACCTTTAATACTATCAGGCAGTATTAATGGACTGCAGACATGAATTTGACTCAAAAGGAAAGAGAGAATAATTACAATACGTACTGTTACCATGTAGCCAATCACTATTAATAATTATATAATATTATCAAATAACTTGTGCATATATATATATAGCTCAACTATACTATAGTACAGTTTTCGTGTATTAGCTTTCTATGTTCGAGGAAAGGTCATTTGTTAGGCCTAATGAAAGTCATCTTTTGGAATGAGGGTATGGGGGTTTTGTACTTCAAAAAAACTGTACTATACTATAGTTGAGCTATATATAAGGAATCTGAATTATATAATATATGTTCAAGTTGTAGTTCTTCCTCGTTTATTGTTTTAAAATGTAAATTTTAGCTAGGTAAACAATCCATGACGCTTGAAAATTATTTGAAAATTATTCCACATTGGCTAAGCTCGCTAGATTATCTATAGCTGTCATTTTAAACTGTTAGCCAATTAGTAATTGAATGTGAAAATCATAGAATGTAGATATACTTAATTACTTCTTTGTGATAATGTAGTGAATAACTTGATTGCAATCCCAAAAGAAGATCACAGTGAACAAGAAGAAGTCGGAGATTCAGAGCTATAGCTTGTCAGTTCGTGCACCCTTTCCAATATTGCATTAGACATTGGAATGCCCTCCAAAAGTATTATCAGTTTACGTATTCATTGTGTGTATTTTATTAATATATCCATATTATTAAAGCTCAATTGTTGTTTGTATTATTGTCCGTTGTCAAGGAAAGGGTTTATGGTATGCAATTTTGAAATTGTCGTCTAACTATGTACTTATCGTGTTTATCAAGGATGTAAATAAAATTCAATAAAACTTCACTAAATATATCGAACATGCTGAATCCGATTTTCACACTTTTGGATTAATCATATGTAAATTTATTGTAGTGTTTTTATTAATATAAAGCAAACAAATATCAAAAGTGAGGTAGGATCATAATTTCAACGACTATACTGGGGTAATCGAGTATGCTGAGTCCGAATATGGTATTGTAAACAACGTCTATATTATTAAATCTCAATTGTTGTTTGTTTGTTTGTCCGTTGATATGCAAATATATTATGGTTTTATGAATAGGCTTGCTCTAAACGGCTACACAGGGATAACACAGTATGCTGAATCCGAGGTATTTGGATTGTATTATGGTTTAGCTATTGCGCTATTCATTGAAGGCATTATGAGTTGCATCTACCATCTCTGTCCTTCATTAATTAATTTCCAGTTCGACACTACATTCATGTATATCATTGCTACTTTGTTATTCATAAGATTATACAAGAATAGAAACCCTGATGCTACAATACACCCTTATTTTGTGTTCGTTTTGCTTTCAATAGTTGTATTAATCACTAGTGTATCACTATTCAAAGAGAGTCACAGCAACTTTTCTGGGAGGATAGTACTAACCTTGGCACTGATCGTATATGCATTGGTTGTGATCCATTTGGTCTATACTTTGTTCGTCAAAAATTTGCTTAACTATTACTACCAAGATTTTGTAAGTCACAGGAGTATTTTGAGAGTTTTGAGACAATTATTTTGGCCTCAGTATAACAAGTCCAGAATATTCTTGTGCTTAATAGTTATCGGTTCATCAATCATTGTGGTAACGGTCCTCTAGATTCACGATTTGTTACATATATTTCCTATGCAATTTTACCTCTTTTCCTCTTCAATCTGTTCTTTTACACTCTGTATTATTGGATACAGAAGTTTGTAAAGAAGGAATTTCTTCTTCGTCCATATGTGTTTGTTGCGAATTTTATTAATGATATTGACGTTTGTACTGGGGAGTTTCGCACTGTACTTCTATAGACAAACATCTATTAACTGGGAGGAGAGTCCTGCAATCGCAAGAGAGCTGAATAAAGATTGCATTAACTTCTATGATCATGACATGTGGCATGTTCTATCAGTATTTGCTATATTTATGCTATTGTCACTGTTCTTGTCATAGATGAGAATCTGGTCTGTGTACAACAGGACAAATTCTACGTTTTTAGATATTTATTTCCGGCATGCATAAGCCACAATCTGCTTGTATTATTATTATTATTATTATTATCGTTTTCTAGACTGTTACGCATACTAAAAGTATAATAATAGATAATTGTAATATTGATGATACGTACTTTAATCGATTATTTACAAATTGATAAATTACGAGTAAATGCAGAGGAATGTCTAGGGGGTACAGGCGGAGAACTAGTAAAGTATTGAAATTTGGTAGATATTGATTTGAACATCTTTGAATAATATTATATGAAACAGCTATGCTAGGATAATTTTGAATAAAAAGCGCAAAGGTGTGAAAAAATGATTAATTAGAGACCGTTCAAACGTACGTAACTTGAAAATAGATAATAAGATGCTATAACCTTAGAATGGTCCTATCTAATAAACATTTACAAATGTGCTTACATAAATGAAGGAAAGTAAGACTCACATAATTTCCATTATTATCTCAGCTATAAATACACGCATGATTATTACCACATGAACCTCTGAACATCAATAGAACCTTCCCAAAAGAAAGGCTTATAAGCAAACAAATAGAAAGTAGCTACATTAAAAGCAGAGTAAGTTAATAGATCTAATATTAAAGTCACTATAGAAGGCTGTGTGCTATGTATTCTGAATAATAGATAAGGCATTATGTAGTATCTAAATTCTATGAGTGGTTGTAGACATAGCACTAGCACCACACAAACCCAATATATTAAAGCTAATAGCTCAGATGAACCAGTAACAAGCAATGAAGTAATAAGGATTGCAGTAATAGCGTAAGGGAGAGAAAGATAGTAGCGGGTATACTCTGAATAATTTATTATTTTTCTCCAGAAAAAGAAAGTAAAATGTCTATTATCTGCTAGAAGATAAGGATGTGTGACTGTTGAAAAGCGAGCGAAAAGTATAAATAGCAATGTCAGTAGAATGAAACAAATTACCACCAATTTCACATTAGAAATGATACGTTTCAATAGCATGATCATGTGTGACCAGGTGAATACGGCTGTTAAGAGAATATAATAAGAAACTTGACTGAAGTGTAGTGTTATTTGATGCTGTGATTTATCACCTAATACAATTCCTCCATTCAATACAATGAATATTGAGAATGCAATACAGACTAGCATATAGGGTAGCAGAGTTCGTATGGAAGGCCGTAGTTGTAGCAACAAGTACACACATGCCTTAGCTAATCGTTCTACTAACCCAGCTTCAGAGCGAATTCTACCTTCTACTTTCGTAAGTAGAGTGCATGAAGCTGCGAAACACAACCAAATTATATTAGTTTGTCTAAAGCAGAGAGATAAAGCGAATATGACAGCAGATAATACATGATGTGAGTGTTTAGTAGCTAGTAGTGCTGATAGTACTAAGAATGTAGAACCTTGGTCGGTGTAGTATAGAAATGAAAAGAAATACAGTACTGGGAATAATGACAGAGTAAAGGCGTATAAGGAAGATATGAGATGACTTGATTTAGGATGTATAACTCTTAAAAGTAAGAATAATACACCAGAGTTGAGGGAGGAGAATATAATATTGGTAGTTCTCAGGTTGAATACGCTACATAGCTCTATTAGAGATGATTTAAACAAAGAAATAGGGAAGTATATCATGAGTGAGCTAATATAGAGACCTGGGGGTGTAGTTAACTTCATATCCCAGTGTGAGAAATTGTACATACAATAGTTCTGTGCTTGTGGGATATGGAATATCTCATCCATGTAAGGACCAGGTTGTAGTGAAGAGAACCATAATAGGACAGGACTAGAAATTAGTATAGATACAGTAGCAGTCACAAGAGATAATGTAATTATATTATTACCAGTCATATTTCATTCTGTTAGGAATAAGAGATTTGGGAGATGTGATCTTCCAAAATATATAGAGCTAACTTGGTAACTACGTATAAGCATTATCATTAAATAATAGATATTTACGACTAACAAAATTGAACCGTTTGATTCAGAACATGGTCCTATCCAGACCGTCGGAAGTTGTTTCAGACCGGTCTAGACTGGACTGTTCTGACAAATAATATACCTATCGAAATTCTGTGTAATAGATACAATAGTTCATGAGAATGACGAAATATATAAACTTACTTTGAGCAGAGTTGACATTGAAATGCTGTATCTCTGAATTGAGCATATCTCACGCGATAATAATTTAAGAATTACACAGGGTGATGCCATTCTATCTAATGGAGCATGGATAATTTTGACTCAGTTAAAACAAAAATCATTCAGCGATAATTCTGATGTTAATATACTGTCTTCACTAGAATAATTAAAATAGCTATTAGAAATAGTGAATGAGCGCTCAATAAAGAGCTACGTATTGAATACTTCAATTGGTAACTTAGAAAAATGCGATTTACTAAATAATTAACAATTTTTGACACAATTTTGTATTTGAGAGTCAAATAATTATGCCTAGCAACCAGGTCTATGTCAAAGTATGTGTAAGAGATCACCTCACCAGTTTAAACGTTCTCTTCCTTCAATTGAATCCTTTTAACAATTTTCTCCAGTTCTTTCTTAGCATCACATTGTGGGAAATTAGTCATATCATAATATACTTGAGCCTGTCTTACTAACCATTCAGGTTTAATATCCGTTACAGTTCTGATATAATTCTTGCTTGTTAGTACAAATTCGTTATACAATACCCATTGAGGTTTATGGTCTAGACATGAAGAGGGGTGCAGCTGTACCACCTGGTTATCTTTGACTGTCAAATAATGTCCGGACTTCTCCAGATGTGCTACTTGCATAAAGAAGCCACTCACTAATGCGCGACGTATATTCATGTAATAGTCCTTACTACGGAAATCGGTTGAAGTTCTTTTAATATCAAATCGTTCCATAATCCGTGACAGCTGTTCCCTTACATTATCAGCTGCCATAAGAGATCTGTAATTAAGAAAATTATCATAGCACCACTGCTGTGCTATCAAATGGTTCTGTTTGAAAGCATGGTATACATTCAATAGAGTTAGATGGTCACCGTCAATATGCGCAAATCTCATTTTTGCATCATCAGCTGTTTTCTTCTGATCTCCTGGCCTCTGGAATACCTGTGCAGCAGACAGCATAGCAGTTATACTCAGAATCTCGTTAGAACAATTGAATTGAGCACTGTTAATTAACATCTTAGAGAGTTGTGGATCCAGAGGGAATTCAGCCATAATGGAACCCAGCTGTGTGAGATTACCTTCATCGTCTAGCGCTCCCAAATAGTTCAGCAGTTCCAATGCTCGCATCAGGGTCTCAGGGGCAGGTGGATCCATGAAGTCGAAATGTACCAAATCATCTATTCCAAGTTTTTTCAGTTGCAGGACTACAGTACCAAGATTAGATCGTAGAATCTCTGGATAGGTATTCTCCTGCATTTCAGCTTGATAAGCCTTCTCAGTGTATAATCTGAAGCATTTTCCGGGACGTGTTCTTCCGGCTCGTCCGGCACGTTGTTGAGCGCTAGCCTTTGAGATAGCAGAGACCAGCAGTGACTCTACTCTGATACGAGGGTTATACACTTTCTGCTTAGAGAAACCTGGATCAATTACAAACACAACTCCGTCTATTGTGAGTGAAGTCTCTGCGATGTTGGTAGACACTACACACTTGCGGCCTACCTTCCCATCTCTATCCGGGGGCGCCTCTTCAAATATTTTCTGCTGCAGGACAGGAGGTAACGTAGAGTATAGAGGGATAGTTTTAAGCTCACCGACATCTGTACCCAGATTCTCTACTTCTTTACGAAGCTTCTTACAAGCCTCATCAATCTCTTCTTGTCCAGTTAAGAACAGTAGAATATCTCCTTTCTCTTGCTCACACATGTGTATCTGTACGACAGTACGTATAGCAGCTTCCAAATAATCCTTCTCAGGTTCTGGCGTGTAGAATATCTCGACAGGATGTGTGCGACCAGGGATGCTCAAAAGTGGTGCTTTATCAAAGTATGTTTGAAACTTACCAGCATCTAGTGTAGCACTCATAACTATTATCTTCAAATCTCTTCTCTTCTTAGCGATCTGTTTGAGTAATCCCATTAGTATATCAGTAGCTAGAGTACGTTCATGTGCTTCATCGAGTATAACCACTCCATAACTATCTAATAGAGGGTCTGTCATTGCTTCTCTCAACAACATACCATCTGTCAGGTACTTGAGAATTGTTCTATTAGAACTACAGTCTTCAAATCTGATTGAGAATCCAACTTCATTGCCTAGCTTCACGTCCATTTCATCTGCTACACGCTGTGCTACACTCATTGCTGCTACACGACGTGGCTGTGTGCAGGCCACGTGTTTGTTTGCTAAACCCAGTTCAGTGCACCATTGAGGTATCTGTGTAGTCTTACCGGAGCCTGTCTCTCCCACCAGTACTGTTACCTGATGCTCCTTAACCATGGATTGGAACTCTTCGAAATAATCCCACACAGGCAGTTTCTTCCTTTTCTCAAGTATTCCCCAGAAACGATTTGAGAATACAGCTCCTGTGTATTTGTTTATTTTGTTACGATCTTGAGGTAATGGAGGCTTTTCAATTCTTTCACTTCTTTCAATTCCATCAATCATAGAGTTAGGGTTATCAGATTCTGCTGAAGAGAAGCGAGATTTGGTTCGTTTGCCTTCTTCATCCATGTCTATCTTGCGCTTTCGTTGCATGGGGCTAATTACTAGTTATGTCAGATAGCGTAACTTGTGGTATTAATATGAAGTGATTATTAATTCATTATACTGCTCCTGAAACTAGAATATTTACACAATCATTACGTAGTATGAATATATCTTGCGGGAATATTTCTGGAGTGGAAAAAGTTTGAGATAGCATATGCCTTATTGTCAATAGTAATAGTAAAATTATTATGCAATATAATTTCGGAAGGATTAATGTAAATTTATGACTGAATTAGTAAAATAAGATTTCATCTACCCAACTTGGGTCCATAGACCCCTTAGTGGTCCACAGGATCTCAAAATTCGTGTTGTAGTATATGGGAGGGTCCATAGGATGTGTAAATTTGCATAGGGGTTCACAGGTTGGGAACAACTGCCTTATAGTCTACAATTTTACATAGAAATAGCAAACATGGATAAAATTATGTGTATCCAAGTGAAAAAAGACACATCAAATTGTAAAAGCGTTGAAAGTTTATAAATAAAAAAGGTACATACCAAATCATAATTTTGAATTAATCTTCTCAAGCTGCTGCTGATACCATTCAATACTTTGTTTTATCCCTTGTTCCCAACCAACCTGTACACTCCAGCCTAGCATTTGTAACTTACTAGAATCAATAGGATATACTAAGTCATTGTGAGGACGGTCCTTAATATATTCTATAAAATCCACGATTCTTCCTTTCGGTTGAATCTGTTCTAACAGTAGTTTAACAAGATCTATTATCGTAATATTGAACTCGGTTCCTATATTATATACCTCACCATTAACTCCCTTCTGAAACACAGTCAATACTCCATCTACTGCATCAGCTATGTATAAGAAATTCCTCTTCTGCTTACCACTACCCTCAATAGTGCATTTATCACCATGTAACAATGCTGATATAAATCTGGGTATAACTTTCTCCTTATGTTGATGGGGTCCATACACATTGTTCAGTCTTACTACTACAACTGGAATCTTAAAACTTGTCTTATAAGCATTTACAATGTGTTCACAGGCAGCCTTTGAGGCTGAGTATGGGTTAGTAGGTCTGAGGATTGTATCTTCACTAACTGGTGTTGTATTATCACCCCCGTATACCTCATCTGTACTTACATATAGGAATCTTCTAACTGGACTTTTACGACAAGCTTCTAGTAATGATTGTGTAGATTTTACGTTATTTTCAAATACTTCAATTGGGGCTTGGAATGAATTAGAAACATGTGACTCAGCTGCCAAATGAATGACAGCGTCAAATTTAAACTTCTCAAAAAGATCTAGAACAAATGTAGTATCACACAAATTCCCATAAATGAACTGGTAGTTAGGGAGATTATTGCATTCCTTCAGGTTCCTGAGATCAGAGCAATAGCTTAATTTATCAACATTATATATAGAGTTTTGTGGCTGTTTCACTAAAGCAAGGACTATATGTGATCCGATAAATCCTGCTCCTCCTGTCACGAGTATTTTCATACGGATAAACTCTGAAGTCTTTAAAGAAACTTTGCTCCAATTCCAATATATTTTATCCAATTGCTATGATTAGTATTCGTCTCGTAATATAAGTATATAATATGCTATAGGGGAATTGAATAGAGTCCGAAAAAATGGAAATACGTAAAATTATATAATCGATAAATTCATATTTCAGAATTCAGATCAACCGATTTGAGTCTGTAGATGGAAATTGTGAAATAATCATGACGGATATTACACGGCGCATACTTTTATAGAATTTTGGGCCTGGAGCTATGTTATCTTTAGGCGGTCCTGATTTAAATACGATTTCATTTCTTCTTCGTTCTTCCCGAGGGCGAGAGCCCCGCGAATGGTGTGTTGTCCCGTTTATCCGCCTACTAACCCTTGACCTGAATCCAAAGACATGTAAGCAGCATTTGCTTCGTCCCTAACTATATATAAACATGTCAACCGAATAAGCAGTGTATTATAATATAAAGAATAATAATTCCTAAATCATTGAATTAGCAAATATGAGTTTGATAAGAATAAATACTATAAGAGACCTTGTCGTCTCAGATCGTCATAAGTTTTACGATTAATAACATTACCCAATGAGTCCTCATACTCAATATCTCTATCAGATTCAAACTTCGTATCTTCACCAAAGTTTCTAACTTTCTCCCAGAGAGCTAATGCATCTTCAATGTGTGTCACATTGGCAAAGTGTGCTGTGTTAGGAATACCGAGCTTACGCATACCATAAGCGTGTCTGTATTCAGAGAAATGTCTCTGAAAAGCTTTTGGACCCTTGTAAACTGCCTGCCCACATATCTCACAATTGTAACTGATGTTGAGGCCATGTAGCTTATACAACCAATACGGAATAGGTTTTCCATCCCAGCCCAGCTGTATGCCTTTAGGATTATATATCATTTCTTCATCCTCAGACTCAGCACTACTCTCAGAACCACTCGAATCATCTTCATGCTCTCCAACTGTACGAGAAAGTTTCCTCTCAACATTCTCCTTGCTGGCCTCTCTCTGTTCCCATAATTGCTCTCCAAACCAGTATATCTCCGCCTCTAGAGATGCTATTTCCCTCTGTAGGGGGGAATATTCCTTGGAGTCAAGGGTCCTAGCGAGTACACTTGAGTCCCAATGGTCTCGAGGCATGTCTTTAACCTTGTACAGCCTCTCGACCCTCTCTTCAAGTGTTCCCCCACACTTCAATCCTCTAGCCTGTAGGAGACTCTTCAAAGTACCCATACCTAGCTTAGCTAATTGTTCACGTGATAAAAAGTGGGAGAGATCTATGTTTGTCCCGATCGGTTTTATCATAGCACTGCCAGGTAAGTTTCCCTTCTCCCAGCCCATAAACTGTCCTTTATTCCATTTATCCTCAAAACTAACATGAACTTTCATAATTTCCTTCTCAATATTTAGCAGAGGATGGATTCTATCTAGTACATCTGAGAGAGAGGCTTTCAGAGAGTATAAATACTTGAGATAATCAGAATTCTTAAGATCACGCTTAATGTCGGCTAGACGGTCAAATGTTGATAGATAAGTGAGATAGTCCATGTGAAATATTCCCTTTAGACTACAGAATTTTCTGTGAGATTCATGGAGGTCAATATACCGACCGAATCCTTCTTCATCTGAGAATGTGACGATAGGTACTACAAGCTCCGGATCCATTCTCTCCTCTTCTAAACGTGTGAAACCAGCTGACATAGGTTCTTCTATATCATTTGGAAACTTCTTATGGAAATCTTTAATATGTTTCAATCTTCTATAAAACTCAGTGAATTCTTCATGTCCAGAGTGTCTCATCAATTCTTCTCTTCTCATTCCATCTCTATCTTCATAGAAGTTGTGTAGACTCTGTGATAGATTGCAGTATCTCTCTGATAGCATTTTACTGCGATGTTCTGAGTTTATTCTGTCACGTTGAACAGAGCAATTGCTTAGATACTCTCTCTCGTCTGTCATGGCTTGTTCAATACGTTCAAGTTCTTCATGCATTCTACGTTGTCTTTCAATAACAGTCTCCATTCTAAATCAAAGTAGCAATTGCATGTATTAGGTACAATCGTTCAATTTATACGTACTACAAAATTCCTAATCACACATATTCTAACTTCAACACCTAAAATATCATAAACAATAATATGAATAAATATAAACAATTATACACACATGAGAAAAGAAAATTCGAATAACAAATGCAAGAGATCTCTAATACATATCAGCTCCAAATGGCATGCATCAGTACAATACAATAACTAATAGAGATACAAGTATAACTATGATATTTCTTTCTATATAAACATAACATTAGACAGGGTCAGCTGATTTCTTGGTACCTCTTCCTGAGATCAACAGGTATATGTATACACCCACAGTTACCCCTAGGAGTATAACTCCAATGAACCCGAAAAAGGCACCAGCTCCATTAATCCCAATTACAGCCTGACAGGCCGCAGTACCACAACTTCCTGTTGTAGCTGCATAAGCAATTGTAGCGATTAGAGTGGTGAACAGTAATATCCCTGCTACACCATGACCTATCGTCTCAGACAATAGGATAATGAAAGCATAAGGTTGTAGGAAAGATAGGTTAAGAATGTCAACTAATGACATTACTACTTCACCTACAGCAACCCAGAAAGCAACAAATGCAGAGAAACCTAACGAACTCTGATGTAAGGAGGTTGATGCACCATATGGACTTAGGGCTCCGCTTAGAATAGAAGCTATCACAAAATAGAATCCGAAATAACAAAAGTCAATTGCCCGGAATATCCCCTTCAATGTCAAGAAGTACTTTAGATAAGTCCTTAATTCAAATTTGGATCCTTCTGCCATCTGAGTGAGTGTGTGGTGAAATAATAAATAGCTAATAAACTGAAAATAATACAATCTTAGTAAACATGGGCAGATCTAGGGGGCATTGTCCCCTCAGGCGCCAAGTTTATGGACCGGGGGATCTGGACCCCCAGGTTTGAATTTGTATCCTAAAACTTGGCGTCAGTGGTACCCCTAAGTTATTCCTTTTCCCTCCCAAAACTGCTCAATAGTACAATCAAATGTACTATGTACGAAGGGCACTCGAAAGGTTTTGACATTGACCGACATATCAGATAGCGATAATAAAATTGACTATTACATTTTTTCAAAATACTCTCCCTGACAATCTATTACATTTTTTCATTCTGGTAAACCAATTATCAAAACATTTTTTCCACTCTTCTTTGGGTATGTCTCCGATCGCTTGGAAAAGTGCCCCTCTCAACTCCTCATTAGTCGAAAATCTCCTCCCACGTAATTGATCTTTGAGTCTAGGGAACAACCAGAAGTCGCAAGGGGCTAAATCAGGACTGTAGGGTGGGTGAGGTAATGTTTTGAGTCCAGAATTGTCCAAAAACTCACGAGTTCTGATTGCCGTATGCGATGATGCATTATCATGATGAAGAAGAATTCCTCTAATGCCTGTCTTCTCCCGCTGTGACTCAATTGCTGTGATGACTTTGGGTAGGCACACTGTAGTGTACCAGTCGGCAGTAACAGTCTTTCTATCCTCGAGAGCAACAGCTTCGACAAACCCACTCGATCTGAAAAAAATCGCCCACATTTGTTTCCCAACAGATCTAGCCCTCCGCACTTTGGTTGGAGGTGGGGCATCTTCTTCAACCCACTCCTTTGACATTCGATTTGTTTCTGGATCAAAATGGTATATCCATGTCTCATCACCTGTAAGGATCTCAGATACAGTTCTTGAACTTCCATTAGCAAACTTTTGAGCATAATTTTGCAAAAGTCTATGCGGGATATTTTTTGCTGTAAGTTCAAAGAATGGGGGATCCATCGGGCACACAACTTCCTGACACAAAGCTCTTTGTGCAAAATGATATTGATTGTCCCCGATGATAACTCGGTTTCATACTCTAACTGAGCGTACGTAATATGAGGATATTTAGTAATTAGATCTAGCATTTCGTTAACATTTTCTTCATTATGTGAAATATTCGGCCTTCCTGAACAAGGGGCATCTTCAAGAACAAAGTTTCCATGAATAAATTCCCTGTACCATCGTTCAACTGTACTTAGAGAAGGAACTAGATCCGGGAAATGTTCCTGTAAAGATTCATAGATTTCTACTCTTGTCTTCTGTAGTTTGAATAAGATCAAAATCATTGCTCGAAAATCACGTTTTGTGAGATCTGATTTAGATTGATATATTTTAGAAGCCATGTATACTAAAATTATCTAACTTAGGAAAGTAGAAGAGATAAACGAATGAAAGTTTCAAAGTAGAGTAATAAAATATGTCTGAAAAGATGGATGCGGAAAAATATCCGACAGATTAATGGTTTCACATCAAACGGCAAAACTTTTCGAGTGCCCCTCGCATATATCCAGGGCCAAAACCTGCACTACATAACTATCCATCACATCACATACATCCCTTGGTAAGGTTACGTATCATTTAATCGGCCCCTATTTAGTAATATAAGGCATTAAATATCCTCATTCAATTGTTAAATAACCATTATTAGACGATTGAATATCTTATCTGACTATCAATTATGGATTATTAAAATGGAACTTCTTGCATGATTTTGAATAATATGCAAAGAGGAGTGAAATATGATTAATCAAATGATAGATCTGCGAATTACTTGCTTTCGAGCTCTGAAATTCTCAAAATCGGACTCTACGCACCCAATTACCCCCTAGTCACATGTTGAAACCTAATCTCTAACATACTTAGTATTTACATAGAAAGGTGTGAAATATTCACACCTTTTTGGTGGAAAATAAATTCATACCCGAGATGCAAATCTCCGACCCAAAATGTATATGTATACGTACCAAACTTTATGTAAATCTGACTGTTAGATTTCGCACGCAGCGCAGATTGAGGGACGGATGGATTGACGTCGCACATCGTCCATTTCATTAGTGCATCTCCCTAAAGGAGCTGCAATAAAATAGAGTTCTTACATACTCCAAAAATACATGCATTTATGCTATAAATACTAACTAAGTAAAAAAAGAGATACAAGTATAAGCCAGTATGTCTACTCTATGTAAACTTATCGTTAGACAGGGTCAGCTGATTTCTCTCTAACAGCTCTTGAGATAGTCAGGTATATGTATACACCTGAAGTTATCCCGAGGAGTATTACTGCAACGTACGCAAAGAAGGCAGCAGCTGCATCAACACCAGTTAGAGCAGCACAGCCATCACAAGTTTCAATTAGAGTTGCATAAGCAGTTGTAGCGATTGCAGTTATAAACAATAACATCCCTGCTACACCATGACCTATCGTCTCCACCACTAGGATAATGATAGCGTAGGGTTTAAGGAAAGAAAGGTTAAGAATGTCAACCACTGTCATGACTATTTCACCTACAGCAATCAGCGAAACCTATGACACTCTGATGTAAGCCGATACCAATGTATGGACTTAATGCTCCACTCATTATAGTAACTATCGCGAAATAGAGGGCGAAATAGCATATATTAATTATCCGGAATATACCCTTCAACGTCAAGAAGTACTTGAGATTGGTCATTATTCTTTCTGCTATCTGATAGTGATAGTAATGTGAAATGATTAATTGCTAATAAACTGAAATAATAAATAAGTAGTAAAGTATTATAAACAAAAGTGTAAAGATGGTTTTGAATGTACTGTCCTGAATTTAAGACTAAATATTAGCCTGCAAGAGACTAATTGGTTAGAGAACAACACGTGTAAAGAGGTAGCATTATATAGTGCCAAATTAGACACTATCAAAATAGTGTATATATGAAGTTGGGGGAAATAATTAAGTATAACAATTGTCAATATTATTAGCAGTTTGTAGGTACAAGTATTAAGATGTATCAGCTGATTAGGGGCGGGAAAAATCATGCACGGTGGTTTATACAAAAGCGTAATACAGTTAATTCGAGAAGTTTATCCTGTCTAAGATTTAACGAACCATACTAATAATGACATTCCATTAGACCTGTTTAGTTGTGAAGAGAAGCTATGCTTCTTCAGAACTACTAGCATCTTTCTTCTGTGGGTAGTATATATTAGATGCGAAATGCTCAGGAAAGTAGTGAACACCTTTTTCTTGATACTCACTACGAGTCATAAATCTTTCATCCGGATTTGACGCTGCCCACCAGCTAGCTCCAGTCCATGCATCAAGATTGGGGCGGCCAGCACGGTGAATTTTAATATCTGTGTGTATAGGTAGAGTCTGTGTTAGATCCTTATGCAATCTATCACAAAATCCAGGATAGCAGGTGTTACCACCTGTCACAAAGAAATTATGATTTAGTCTAGATTGAATATTTTCAGGATATTGCTTCAGTATCCAGTCAATTGTATCTACAATTCCTGTTTGATCGAGTCCAATCATAGTCGGGCGAAATACTACCTCGGGGCATCTGAATTTTTCAATCCCAATAGATATCTGGTGAAGAGATGCAGGGTCCATACTCTTTCCATAGAGAGGGTCGTACAGCTTGAGTATATGTTCTATATCGTCTATCTCTTGTTGGTCACGTTTTGATGCTGTATCGTCCATCGTATCCAGAATTTTCTTTTCCTGAGCATCTAAATCCATGTCTGATAGATTGACAGATGAGTAGGAGGAGGAATCCATGATATTAGCTAGTCTATTCAGTAGTTTGGTCTTCTGCTGGTTAGCTAGACTTCCTCGTTTATTAAGTTCAGATCGGAGTTGTTCCCGTTCTGTTATCCGATCTAATAATTCTTGTCTCTTACTTCTAGCTAGGCTCAGTTCTTCTTCCGAGTATTTCTTCTCTTCAGGTTCAACTGAGGCACTAGGATTCTCAATCTTCTCTTTCTTCTCCAGAATTTGAATCTTCTTTTCTCTCAACTTATCAATTTGTTTCTCAACATCTCTAATTACATCAGAAAGTTCATCTTGAGAAGAAATACCTTCTCGCTCTAGAGAGAATTGTAAAGCATTTGATTCTTCATCCATTTCTTTCAATGCTTGAAGATGTAATTGTCGTTGATAAAGAGGAGATATTTTTCCTTCTACCTCCTTCAACTGTTTATTTTGAATGTTAATAATAAGTTTTCGTCTCCTCACTCTCTCCTGCTCCTCTTTCTTAGCAGGATCTACCATGTCTAACTGATATACGTAACTCTGTTGTTGCATTTTAACTGGATCACGCCAGTTGTTTAACTCCTCCGGGAAATCAAGAGCAATGTAAGAGTGATTTTCTATAACTTCTTGCATTTTAGTTTGGAGGATCGAATTTGGATATTGTGAATATTTCAACTGTAGGAACTTCTGCATGAACTTAAGAGTGTGAGTACCTCCAAGATTGATACGTTTTGTGTGTGATAAGTCCATTTTCCCATCTAAAATAGGAATAACATGCGTCGAGTAAGTTCCTGAGTTGATTATGAAACAGTCTTGACAATCTGCAAGTGAAGGAATCTTTTGATGATTGTATCTATAGCTGAATAAGCAGTCAATACCATAGGCAACCTTCGGCACCCTATAACATTCGAATAAAAGCTGAGTCATGTTTACTCTTGAAGTGGGAGGGTTGCAAAGGGTCTCAGTGAGTAGGACAGGAACTTGAACGCTGTCTGCATCGACACCCATATGACTAAATAGGTAGTCAAATACATGTTCCTGTACATCAAAATTCATGACTATATCACGTTCGAATTGTGATTTCAAATATGACCGCATGCTCTCCATATTCACTATTTCGTTCCCAACAATGACAACGTTTTCTAGTTCTGTACGTTTCGTCCTTGGGCGAGCTGTTACATTTGGGAATACAATCCTAGGATCTTGATCTCCTGACCAACCTACTCGACACTTATGGGAACCATTGTCAATTACCAGACATGCTCCTTTATCTCTGAATTCAGAATAATCTCTAAAGTAGATATCATTCTGTAGAAGAAGAGCACCTTCTGTAATACTACTGCTACTTGATTGCATAAAAAGGAGATTCTAAAAGTTCATCAATGTAACTGGAAAGTGTAATCTGTGTGCCTCAGCTAATTGTATTTGGTGTAAAGTTTCCCATCGTGGGTGCGTGCGCACATTTTTCGTTAATTGACTAAAATGACCAGGCAACTGAGGAATTTAGTACAGTTACCAATTTGACCTTGGTAACCCTCGCAAAGCCTGCAATAAACATCGTGACGAGAATTTTATAGAATATAAAGATGGGGGGACCAAATATGGCAAAAGGGATCACCCGTGGCTGCCATATAAGGTACGGAATAATTCAACGTAGCAACATATGTTACAACGGATAAAGACTCAAAAAATCAAATAATACATTGCCTTAGATTTCTAAGCTAAAATTATTGATATAAGTAATGATTATCAAAGAAAATGCAAAGTATTTCTATTTATGCAATCACACAAGATTATTATTTCCCTAATTCTCTTCTAATAATAATTGTTATAATTATGCACTGGAGTATATAAATTCAACATTTACATTACTTATATTCTTCTCTACCAGTTATTGGAAGCAGCAAACATTTGTATTTTTCGATGATCGGAGGAAGAATTCCACTTTAACACATTTTCTATTTTGTTTTAACCTTTAATGAAATTAACAGAAAATGTGTGATGCGAACTTGGAACTACAAATAATTTTGATCTCGTTGGTAACTAAAGAGTAGACAAGAGAATGGGTTGATTCTCTTGTCTACTTCCTGACTACCTCCCAGTGTGTGTAGCAGAGCTCCTTCTTGAGAGAACACTTCTATTCTACCAGCAGAATAGTCCCCCATGAGAATATTCCGTTTCTTATCGAAATAGAATGAAAAGCATTCTCTCACTTGTCCATGCCCTGCCGAAGACACGAACTGAACGGAACTTTTCACCAGTAAGTTTGAATACATGGTAACACGGTTTGTCCTCACGGCTGAGAATGTAAACCCTCCAGATACACCCATGAGGTACGGACACACTAGGACCAGATAGAGTCGACCCTGTTCCCCCCCCTAAGTGGATTAAGCGCGTTATTTAGGACATTTGCAGTTGAATTATATATGGGAATTTCCCAATTGGGAGATATCAGAATATTCGCCGTCCCACCGCCCCCACTTATAGAGGTTCTACTGTACTTTATCATTCTCGTTTATCAGGTATAACTCTGACCTAGTATGACCTTATGATGGAAATTTATACGTATATACTTCCCTTACATTTCCACACATATTTGTAATTTTAATTCAAATAACTTGTATATAGCTCAGTTATGCTATAGTACAGTTTTTGGTATTAGCTTTCTATCTTCGAGGAAAGGTCTTTCTTTCGGATTAATGAAAGTCACCTTTTCGAATGAGGGTATGGGGTTTTTGTATTGCAAAATAACTGTACTATACTATAGCTCAGGTATATATAAGGAATCTCTTTGTAATTGTCTATCAGATTTAGCAGTTGTGAGTAAATATGATTAATGCTGTCGGAGAGAAAGCTATTGAAAACTTGGCAAATTATTGGCGGGGTTTATATATTTAGGCGGGCGATGAGAATTATATCTAAAGTGGGATTCACAAATGTTTTTCCAAATGGATAGAGCACTTAGTATCAAATTTACTGGATTATGCCTAGTCATTGGTGTTGAATTTATACTTTCCCCAAATAATCTTGTACAAATTTATGTCAATTGGAACTATATACAATATTTAAAAGATCACGCGGACATTTGGTCTTCGCAATTCGTCATGCCATCCAGGGCATCGACCAAATGCTAAGAGATTAGTATTGAGTTTCGTTAATCAAATGTCCATCTAGTGCTCGAGGACCTGTACTATCCATTAATGAGAAAGTTTTAACATATTGGTGAGATTGTGAAACACGGATATGATATTATAATCGTAAACAAGAACATCAAAGGACTTCCTGTGAGAGAAGGCGCCAAAACAGATGAATCTAATTTAAAACAAATTTAAGACCGATATAGCATAAATTACGAAGCAGACGTCTATTTTCGATGTGACAAGAGAGACAATGAGAAAAATAGTGGATGTCTTTATGTCCAGTTATATTCGTATCTCTTGCGTCACATGAGGGAATGGTATTATAACAGGTACTGATGGTGATGGGTTAAAATGACAGAACTTATTCGCTATTTTATTTCTAATAATATTTTATTAGGAATTCCAAAAGTATACTTAATACAGACCTGTAGAGATAATCAAATGGAGGTGCATTATGACCCTTCAGATGAAAAAGTGTATACAAATGGTAGAAACTATGCAACGTATCTACTAAATACATAACTAGTCAATACTTGTGTATATTTTTGTTGATTGTAAAAATTTGTATATATTGCATTGATCATATATCTTATAAGTTTAAACTCAATGTGCTTTTGTGTACAAGTTAATTGAGGAACTGCTATGATTAAATCTCTGTAAAGTTTCTAAGTTCAGCCAGAATAATTACAATCGGTGTATCTAAAATATTTTGACCCTTTCATTATCTCATAAATAAAATACTATCCATTGTCCCAGTTTCTGAGGAAATTCCTGATGAGAAACAAGTATTAAATTTAATTAACAAGGCTTAGCTATGCAATATAGGAAACAGATTTCTAAGCTAAAATCTCTTGATATATATATACTCATTCATATCAGATGAATTACCTCTAGAAAATTCTATATTGTACAATCACATACAAGATTAATATTACCCAAACACTCTTCTAAAAATAATTGTTATCAGCTGATTATTATGCACTAGAGGATATTAATTTCCATTTCTTGGAAGAGTAATTCTTCAATTTATTATATTACAAATATTTATATAACTACATTATACATCTAGATTCTCGATATTTTTGGTGATTGTCTGATTGGTGGAGGAAATTCTATTCTAACACATTTTTATATTGTATTTTTCCAATCATTAATCATACACTTCAGCTCATCATTAGTATCACAAATTCCTAGTATAATGTCGCTGTGCATGAGAAGATGCAAAAGGGCTATTGCTCAGAAGTTCCCTATAGACAGCTTATTTATATCAGGACGTATAGAGGGGTTAGCACTATTTCTTAATTGTGAGTATTCCTACACGAATACACTGAGTGCTGAAGGAGTAGAGGTTGAGTTTGTGTTTCCTACACCAGATGGTGCAACTGTATGCAGTCTGAATGGTGAGATTGATGGCAGAGAAGTTAAAGGTGTAATCAGAGAAAAGAGAGAAGCAAAGGATAGTTACGATGATGCGATTAGTAGTGGATATTCTGCTGGAATTATAGAGAAAGTAAGGAAGAATGAATTTAGAATGCTTCTTGGGAATTTATCTCCAAATGGCAGAGCTGTGTTACGGATATCTCTACTCTCAGAGCTTGAGTTAAATAGCGAGGGTATTGCTCATCTTTGTATACCAGCCGCGATGCTACCGTATGCTGATAGCTTCCAGAATCCATGCAAATTCAGTCTGGAATTATATATAGAAAAACGTGTAGGTGAGTTTTCACAGATAGAATCTACCTCCCATAAGATATCTTACAGTAAAGAAGGTAATGGTGAGATGGTACGTATCAAAGATGAACTACCTACAGAGCATAAAGATATTGAAATCCTAATGAAGCCATCCTTCATAGATCTACCTCTCGTGTCTACACACCCTCCTACAGCCAAGCCCCTTGATAACACACACCGTTACCTCTCATCTCACGCGTATATGCTTACATTTATTCCCAAATTAGATTCAGACTCTACCCAATGTCCAGCTGAATTTATATTCATAATAGATAGGAGTGGGAGTATGTCTGGTCCTAGAATCCGACACGCTAAATCTACTCTTGAACTATTGCTACAGAGTTTGAGTATTGGCTGTTACTTCAATATTATTGGGTTTGGTTCTGATTTTGAATTGCTTTCAAGTGAAAAAAGTTTGGAATACACTCAAGAGACTTTAGACAGTTCTCTTAAAGTAGTGCGATCATTGAAAGCAGATCTCGGCGGAACTTGTCTACTGCCTCCTCTTATAACTGCCTTAGAACTACCAACAACTGAGAATAATCTGTCAAGACAGATAATGATACTAACGGATGGTGATACAGAGAGAGTAAGTGAGATTATTCGCATGGTTGAGTCTTCACCTCAGACATTCCGCGTGTTTTCATTCGGGATAGGTACTGGTGCTTCTAAATCACTCGTGACTGGAGTAGCAACTGCAGGCAGAGGCAAAGCCGTGTATATACAGAATGCTTCTGAAATGGAGGAGAAAGTGCTGGAAATAATGAATCTAGCATTTAATCCTGATCTTAGAGATGTTGAGGTAGAGATATCTCATCCAACCGAATACTATCCGTCTAAGTTACCCAACTTATTTCTCAATGAGAGATTAATTCTCTATGGATTTATTAAAGACATACCAGAACCTGTTGATACTCAGATTCAAGCAAAGCTTAGCTTCACTCTAGAAGGGAACAGAAGGTCAATTGTGAGTGAGTTTAATTTGGCGCCTGATTCACTCACTCCTCAAGCTGATATATCCATGGTACATTTGCTCGGTAGTTCACTTGCTCTCAAACATTGGGAAAAACAAAAAGATCGGAAAGAAGAATGTGTTCTGCTCAGTTGTGCTACTGGTATAATGTGTGAACACACTGCGTACTTACTTACAGACTCCACACAGTCTGTTCCTGTAGATGCTCCTATAAGTAAACTAACTGCTAGGTTAAGGCGCAGATGGAACAGTAGTCCTATTTGTGGAAGTGCTCCTACTTGTGGAAGTTCTGAATCTGAATCTGATGATGAAGCCTCACCTCGTCTGCGAAATCGAGTATATTCTAGCCAAATACAGAAAAGAAAGAAAAGAAAGATGGAAAAAAATCAGGTAAATTGCTTATACAAGCACACAATGAGTATACCTAGAAGTAGGCCTAGAAGTAGGTCTAGAAGTAGGAGTCCAAACAGAGATCGTTGCAAACGCTACCGGGCAGGAAGAGGAAGGGGAGCAGTAGGTTTTGTTGAGCGCTCAGACGCTCCTCCTCCCATTGCAATGGCAAGCACCTCATATCAGAGTATCACGTGTTTGCAGAGGGCAGAGGGGAGCTGGGAGTATAGTAAAGAGTTGGAAAAAGAGCTTCTTGTAGATCTGAAGGCTACATGTCCTGATGGTATCAGTTTGCCATTATGGGTTACTTTAGTTTGTATCTCCTGTCTGAGAGCTAATTTCTCCACATTCCAGACACAGTGGCTCCTGGTTGTCAAGAAGGGGGAGAGTTGGGCTAAACGAGAACTCTCTAGTTTAGCTCACAAATTCTCCTACCAAGAATTGAGCGGCCTAGCAAGGCAGATTGTCTCACAACATTAAAACAATCCTTTATTATTTATAATTTCAGAAATTTGTTTTTTTAGAGTTGCATGATTTTTCATTTCATTTTTTATTCGCACGAATTTCATATCTCTTCCAAGAAATCGAAATATTTTCATAATTTCTTCCTCTTTACCTGAAACTATATACGTATTCGTCCTCATATATTAGTATAGTAACGTAAAAATTTTGCTAGCATGCATGAATGGTTAGATTTATGCATTATTTCGTTCTCTATTTCTCATGTTATACTAGATATTTATTATACAAGAATTTCATTGATATTATCTTTAATAAAGGCCTTCCTATTTTACTGAGTGCACAAGTTTGGCTGGAAATATTGGAAATTGTCATTTGGCAAACTTCTATGCTTTGGAACGCAAGATTTTCTGTAAGAAAAATTGGCAAATCTTTTATGACATATTAATGTTTATAATAACTTTTTATTGATGGTGCCTGATCAATCATAGCAGTCCAATACTATAGATAATTATTTTAAAAATAATATTTATAATATATGGTCGTTCTTACAAAATCTTACCACCTACTTGTTATCTACCTAAAAGGGCAGTGTGTGCAGCTCAATAGATTGAGTATGCAGTCTTATTGGATTTTATGACATTATTAAGTTGAGTTCAGAATTTTAATTCGGATAGATCATAGGTGTCAAGAATGCTCCACGAACCTATGTACATGTGATCATGCATACTCGACCCACTGAGCTTGCACACTCAATTCTGAGCATACATACTTTACTCTGAGCATACATACTTTACTCTGAGCATACATACTTTACTCTGTGCATACATACTTTACTCTGTGAGCATGCACATAATGTTCCCCCCAAACAATATTACTCTTCAATAATACTCCTAGAACATTATTCACTAGGGAATATGGGGGAACACTTCACTAGAGGGGAATTATGTTCGGGGAACATCATTCACACTGAACACTATTCACTGTGACACATACTCAGTGTTCCTTAGTTCCTCAGCAAATATTTCCACGGATATTTTGCAGCAGAAAATTATTATTTTTAATTACATTCGCCGAAGGGATGGCTATTTATAGCTAAGGAGACTGATATGAGACAATGCTCGTAGGAACTTGAGTGCATGTTCACGACTGAGCATATAATATAAGTCGAGTAGTATGCTCACACAGAGCAAATTATGTTTATAATTTATCTTCAGAATCGAGTGTGCACCCTTAGTGGTCGACAAGTCGAGATTGCATGATTACATGCACACAGGTCTGTGGACCAATCAGTCCATTCTTGACACCGATTCAATATAAGTTTTGAAATCTTTAGAATCTAAGAATAGTGTGATAAAATGCATTATACAATAATAATAATAAATTAGTGCACAATATCCAATATTCCTTCTCACTCCAGAATAATCCGAATGCCACTTTCCTGGAATTCGGCATGTCTGCTAAATGCCTACCCCCCCCAATACCCAAAAATTATACAAGACTCCACTCCAGCGCTCGACGAAATAGAAATTCTGTGGCGGCTATAAGCCATTCAAACCAGATATTCTTTCTATCTAAGAATAAAAAGTGATGGCAGCGGTGGGATTCGAACCCACGCCACCGAAGTGACTGGTGCCTAAAACCAGCGCCTTAGACCGCTCGGCCACGCTACCTATAATAGAAATTACTTTGATTTTTTATTAATATGTGAAAATTGAACCCTAGATCTATCTATTTCACATGGCTGAACTTGTCCAACGCAACCTCGAACTCAGCTTAGCTGACCTTGAGCCGATGGAAGCCAGTGGTGTATGCTCCCAACAAGAAGCTATTCAAATTTTCCAAAAGCGTCGCCATTACGAATACAAATTACTACGTAATCCTCCGAGAAAAGCTGACTATCTCTCTTACATTCAATATGAAATCTATCTCTACATGCTATTCAGCAAGAGAAAAAGCCTACACACAGAAAGAAGCAAAAGTACCCCTTATGGTAAACTCGTTTATTCAGCCAATCATATCCATATTCTATTTACACGGGCTTTAAGGCGCTTCAAATCTGATCTCCGTATCTGGCTGCAATACGCAGACTTCTGCAAACGAGTGAGACATTACAGTCGTCTCAGCAAATGCATTACTAAAGCAGTACGTATACATCCCAGATGTTCAGGCCTGTGGAGTCTGGGTGCTTGGACAGCCCTCACCTTTGATAGCGACACTCATGCTGCCCGTGTTCTCCTCCTCAGCGGTATCAGGGTGCTTCCAGACGACCAGCATCTCTGGTTACAGTTATGTCGCCTCGAAATACTGCATACTTACAAAATACAAAAGCGTAAAACTATGCTAAAGCTTGATTTCCTAAAAGAGGAGATAAATGACAATGTTAATGAAGCGCATTATAAAGCAGCTATCCTTGTATACAATCAGGCAATAGAGCAGATTCCAAGTGATCCAGATTTTAGATATAAATTTATTCAACTACTAAGAGATTACAAAGACACTGAACAATTCCAGGATTTAATTTATCTAGGACTGAAGGAAGAATTCTCTGATGATCACGTAGCTTGGTTATATCTATCTATGCAACCAGTATTCCGGTACATGGATACACATGCGGTAGAATGGGATGCTGCATTGAATGTCTGTGAATCAGAAGTAGAGCAGATCTTCGAGGAAGCGATCAAAATTAATCCAACAAGCGGAGAGATATGGGAAGAATATATAAAGTTTAAATTTGAAGTTATTTCATCTGTAGATAATCCAACGCATGGAGACAGAGTACAATCTTTTATGGGATTAATCAACAAATCAAAAAACGCTGGCATTTCAAGGGAAAATATTCATCTTTTGTATGTAAGATTTCTAAGAAGTGAAGGTCTTTTTCAAGAAATAAACAGGTTTATATCTGAGTTAGGAGATAAAATTATGGAAATGCCGCTACTATTAGAGACAATAGGAGGAGAACTAAATGAAGATATGAGACGAAAGCTGTTATTACTTCTGATAAATTCAACAAGAAATATTAGAAACTTTAATCTCTATCATATCTCGATTTGGAATATTATCTTAGAACAGTATCTTACACCTGATCTACCAGCTAATCAGGTTAATTCACTGATTAGCGGGCTGTATAACTTATCTCTGATATCTCAGCATAAAGCAATAGGAGAGCTTTTACTTAAACTATTGAGGTGGAGTACAGTGAATGAGCCGATACAAGAATTCCGTGTAAAATACCAAAAGCTACTGGTAGCAAGCAGCAGGAAATGGCCTATCGAGCTCTACTTATTCTGCTCAGAAATAGAAATGACTCAAGAACCTATCGATGAAAATAAAATAGATATTATATTTGAAAAGATGATAGTTTCACATGGAAATGAATGCGTAGATGTTTGGTTAGAGTATAACAGGGTAAAAAGGTTGATGAAAAATTTCTCAGGAGCTGGAGAATGTTATTGGCGAGCTATGAAAACACTAAATCCTAAATTTGTTGAAGATTTCGTAAACAAATATACACTTGCCTCTCTTTCATGTTAGAAATGTATTTCTTTATTAGAAGCTATTAGATTCAAAGCTTTTTTACGTACAATTTATGATTATCTCACGCCAGAGATACATACAGCCATCAATCAAATTTTCAATCTTATTGGGATTGGGAATTCGGGACCTAGCCTACACAAACAATTTATTGCGATTTTGTAATTAACAACTTGTCACAGGGAGTTTGTCCCGATTAACCAGAGTTCACGATATACTGAGATATCATCTCCCATCTCAAATTCCTAATAGAGTTTTCTGGAAATTATTTGACCTTACAGTTTCTATAATTGATCACTCATAAAATATTAATTAGCATATTTATATATTATATCAATAATGAGAATCTTATTTTTCGGAAGCGATAAGTTCTCAGCTGTAATCCTGTCAGAACTCTACAAAAATTTAAGTAGACCTTCTTCATCACCGTCTGTATATCCTATCAAACACTTAGAGGTAGTCACACCCTCAGGCAGACCTCCAGCAGGAATTCATCCGCCTCCTTCATTCAATCCAGTCCTACACTACTCAAATAAGCACAATCTTAAATATCACTTTTGGGATAAAAAGGAAACTCGTAAGATGATTCTATCAAAGAAATACTTTGATATTGGTGTTGTAGCAGCTTTCGGATACTATATACCTTCAGAGATGATTGATTCATTTCCAAATGGTATTATTAACATGCACGGTTCTCTTATACCGAAATTGAGAGGAGCTGCTCCAATAGAAAATGCTATTCTAGATGGAGAAACTACAACTGGGCTCACTATAATGGAAATATCGAAAGGTAAATTTGATCATGGACGTGTCCTGTCACAGGAAACTATCAAAATTCCGCGGAATATGACAAGTAATGAATTAAGATTACACATGGCAGAAATAGGTAGAAACTTGTTGATGGATACTTTGGCAAATTTAGACTATAAGAAACAGAATCCTATTTCTATTGATGAGAAGTTGAGTAGCAAAGCTCCTAAAATTAACAATTCTACTGGTAAGATTGATTTTAACAAATGCAAGTGTCAGCAGCTGCATAACATGCAGCGAGCACTGAATGATAGAAGTGGAGTATGGTGTAAGTCTGGTAGTAAGAGAGTCAAATTATACAATATTATTAGTCCGTTGGATTCTTCAATAGTTTCAAGGTTACAGGTAGCTTTCCCAGGTGCTGAACTAGGGAGTGTGTGTTATATAAAGGAAAATAGTTTATTAGGTTTGAAATTAGTTGATGGTTGGGCTGGAATTGGAGACTTACATATTGAGTATAGGACTAAAATTTCAGCTTTTGAGTTCCACAAGAACTATCTTATAAACTCTACTTTTGTTAGGAAATTTTCTTGATCTTAATAATGAAGCGTATAATAATTTATATTTCTTTAAAACTTTTGCGCACGAAATATATACAGTGAAACCTCCACAAACGGGGTGTCAGGGACTCAAAATGCTACCCAATTATGGAGGTCCATTCGTATGGCAGTAGGAATTCGCTCTATTTTCACTCCGTTCCCACAGGCCAGTTTGTGGAGGTTCACTAATCACTGTATATAATATTTAACAATATTTCCCCTTTAGGCAAATTTAGCTTAAGTATTACATCAGCTCAATTACAATGTTAATCCAGGATTTATTGCATAAATCATTGATAACAGTTCTATTCAGCGCTTCTTTGTATTATGGTGGAGCATTGCTGTACGCATCTTATGCTGGGTTTTCAGAAAAACCAGATAGAAAGAAAGTTCATGAAGGAGATATTGCAAAGAGGATTTTAGAAATCAGAGACAAGTTTGACGAGATTGAAGATAATAGAAGAAAGGATTCTATTAAAGAGCAGAAATCATGATATATGAATATTTTAAGATTATGTTACTTAAATAATTCTTGATTTTCAAATATTAAAATAAACAGTAGTACAGTGCAGTGGGATCAGCTCAACGCGAAGTTCATGGCCTCCAACTGAGATAATAAATGAGTAAAATTACTAAATCTACTATCGAAGTGTCCTAAAAAAACTGGTTTCTCTGTATGCAGGGCTTCGTCCAGGCGTTGGACGCCATGGAATATTCCACCCCAATCTTCCCCCCCCCAGGGGTTTAAACATATCACTAAGAATCTTGGGTACAGGCCAGAACTCAATACTATTCTGCAGAATATATTCAAATAAAATATATCATATACGTACAATATAAAAATATACAAATCTATGGAATGTAAAACATAGCAGGTTGATGATCAGTTATATACAAGTTGAAAATAAAATAATATCCAAAGAGATCAAAGTGTCAGTTAGCCTGTATAGAGGCTTTTACATGCACTAGTAATGTTTTAGTTGGAGGGAGATGTGGATATAGTTGAAGGTTTGTTTGGTATTTTCCTCCTTTGATACTTTCTCAATTGAAGAATGGAATAGTAGCTTGTCTTTCTGCTCTGATTCATTCAGTTCGGGCGGTGTGTAAAATATTTCCTCTTCCGATGCTAGCTGAGTTAGAAGTGAGTTACAAATTTTCTCCTTTGGTTCTATCCCAATGAAAGATGGAGTTAATGGTTGCCCCCCTCTCCATATCTGCTCAGGTTCTTTCTTTGGAGGTACCGAAATTGTTGTAGATTTGTTAATTAGATTCTCCTTTGGTTCTATCCCAATGAAAGATGGTGTTAATGGTTGCCCCCCTCCCCATATCTGCTCAGGTTCTTTCTTTGGAGGTACCGAAATTGCTGTAGATTTGTTAATTAGATTCTCCTTTGGTTCTATCCCAATGAAAGATGGTGTTAATGGTTGGCCCCCTCTCCATATCTGCCCAGGTTCTTTCTGTGGGGGCTCTGGAATTGTTGGAAGTTTGTTAATATTCCCTTCTGGTTCTCTCCCAAAGGAAGATGGTGTTAATGGTTGGCCCCCTCTCCATATCTGCCCAGGTTCTTTCTGTGGGGGCTCTGGAATTGTTGGAAGTTTGTTAATATTCCCTTCTGGTTCTCTCCCAAAGGAAGATGGTGGGACTGATGGTTGATTTCTTCTCCCAATTGGCTTTTGTGCTTCTGAAGAAAAAGGCTGTGACCGACTCCTATAGTCAAGAGGTACTTCATTTAATTGTGAAGCAGCTTTCTTAGGATTTCTAAAAGTTTGTTCATTTTTTATCATATTTGGTTGTGTGTATGTTCTACTGTGGATTGGAAGTGAGTTAAACATGCTGCCATTAAATTCCGTTGTAGAGGTTATTGAAGACTGTCCTTCAATTATTGAATTCCTTTTTGGCACAGTTACATGGTGAGACATAGCAATAACAGTAGACTGGTTTTCTTGAGTTAATTGTTTTACAGCTGGTTGTTGTTGAATTGTTGAATATAGGGCAGACTTGTTTGGTGTGTTTGGTGTAGGATTAATTATGTTGAGTTCAGTATACGAATTTCTCTTAGAATTTGGATTACTACCAGTGTATGGTTGATGTGGTAGAAATTTATGTTCCGAGTTTTTGCGTAATGGAATTTCAGGTTGTCTAGAAGCAGGTGAGGAGCTATATTGTTGGGCATAAGTATCTAGGTTTCCTCTACACTTCAAAAATGTACAATCAGAGTTAAACTTCTTATGTTCTACCCAAGGATCATCATCAGATTCCCATTGATGCATCATTACTCCACAATAATGGCAAGTACACGTATCGTCATAATCATCGCCTAAGAAGAAAAAGCCTGCTACAGCTAGAGCGTTCGTATTTATCTTGTTATTTGGAAAATTTTCAAAACTGATAATGCGTGCTTGTAAGTCACAATACTGTGGGTATTCACTGTCCATTGGATGGTAAATACTATGATTAAATAATCTAATAGTTCTAACAAGTATATGAAGTAAAATTAAAGCAAGTGGTCCTGTCATACATAAGATGTATTTCCTACTTAAAGTCATGTATACGTACTTATACAGTCGAACCTCCGAGATCCGGGCAGTGTGGTCGAGGTGTGTCCGGATCTATGAAATAACATTAGCTCTATGGTAGTCCCAAATGTGTTCAAATCCACAATTGTAAGATATGTTTCACTATAGAATAGAGATGTCCGCAGTTTATGAAGGCTAAGAAAAGGTTTAACGTGAAAATGCAGTCAAATCTATTATGGGTAAATATTTGAAAATTGGATGAATAATTTTAAACAGATTGTAAATATCTTGCACAGTTTATGAAGGTACCCGGATCTTGAAGGTTCAACTATACTACTTAGTTACCTACTTCAGATTTTCGAATAAATTAGAGTGTCATGTCCTTCTGAATTGTGCCTAAATCAGAATTACCTGCTTTTCAGAGAAAATACATGTAATATCTAGCCCAATTTGAATTTTCCATTTCTACCAAAATAATATTTTTTGAATTAAGTTTTACCCTCGAAACGAGTGCGATTGTAGAAGAATATGACTATCACCAACATTATTCTCGAAACATATGTCCGGGTGGACAGAAGTTCGAGAATAAATAGCAATCTAAATTTACAGAACTCGTAAATAATTAATATAAACATATATGTATTACAAATATACACTCTATATACATTGTTAGAAGGTTGTAAGGTCACTTTCCTGCGTGTTAGACCTTGTGTTGGTTATGTGTTAAGCACAGCTCTATTTAGTACAATATTGATTAAAACTGGGAATTAATGGCTGGCCTGGTTTCCAATCTGGCTGTTCTCCATGCTCATATTTCTTCTGAGGCATGTCTGTTACAGAAAACTTGTTTTCTTGATCTTTCACATAAGACGGAGGCCTTCTCCTGTGATCTTGATTGAATTGATTGTCAGTTTGATCAGGATTTCTAAAAGGTGTATCTAGACTAGTATAACTTCCTTGGGTTTGGAATTGTGGTGTGTTGAGTATATTTTCCTTTGACTTTATTCCAAGCATAGATGGAATTAAAGGCTGGCCTTGGCCATAAATAGGTTTAGTGATAGAATTATCTTGAGAATGCATACCTGCAGTTTTATACTGTGATATTGGAAAATGTGAATGCTCTGATAGTCGTGGTGGCATACCTGTAACTGCATAACGGTTGTCTCGAGAAGTTAAATTTGGTACATTGTATTGTGGTTTTGATTCAGGATACTTGGAAAAAGGTATACCTTTCAAAAGTGGTTTAGTGTTCATTTCTGAGTTTATGTGTGTTGAAGTTCTCTCTTCATGTTGACCAGAAGCTGCTGCTGGTGTGGATGAGTTTAATTTGGCAGTATT
Source organism: Oopsacas minuta (assembly GCA_024704765.1). NCBI lineage: Eukaryota > Metazoa > Porifera > Hexactinellida > Lyssacinosida > Leucopsacidae > Oopsacas > Oopsacas minuta. The sequence continues at coordinate 709,301 of JAKMXF010000133.1, read as the reverse complement.
TATAGGACTTTTGAGCAGAGAATAATCTAGAAGATCTCTTCTACTTTTCAAAAAAGCGCAATCAGAGTTAAACTTCTCATGTTCTATCCAAGGGTCGTCATTGGATTCCCATTGATGTAGCATTAGTCCACAATAATGACAATTACACATATCGTCGTGAGTATTACCTGTGAAGAAGAAGCCTGCAACAGCTAGATTGTAAGTATCAATCTTGTCGTTTGGAAATGTTTCAAAACTTTTCACGCGTACTTGTAAGTCAGAATACGCTTGATGGCGAATGTTATCCTGCATTGAAGAAGGGCTGCAATTGTCAGAACAATTTGGAGATAGAATTCCTTCCTACGAAACACATTAGAAGAAATTATGAAACGCATGTACGTAATTGTGCTAGCTTCACATGGCCTACCAAACATACCAAACACGATGCAATTTTGTACACAATGTACATGGATATAGAACATGCTCTATCTTTATGCAACATTGTTGAATGAAAATATGTTGCATGTGTGCAAGATTTTACAGTTGCGTGTATTTTACAATGTTACATGTATAGCTTTATTTGTCTAGCCAGGAAATTTGTTAATTTCGAAATAACCCAAATTGTATATTTGTATACCAATTTCATGTTAATCGAGCTGCTTTATTTCGAACGGCCGCGCGGAAGGAGGTATGAACGTCACATCGTCCATGCCATTACGTAATGCGATACCTAATAGTAGCTGTACTAGATTAGTTCGCTGTTTTAGAACTTTCCGTTCGTATGAATTACATACTTACACTGTAAATACGTAATTAATTCACTGACTCACTTGGGTTAATTAATGGAGATATCAATTTAAAGGATAGTTTTAACAGAGAAATTCCTATAGACACAATCAAATGCAATGTGTATGTGTTTAGCAATAATCAATTAATTATGGTACTGTCATATCTTAGATTGATGTTAGATTCAATGTCATCAATAATTAGCCTAAAACTTTTGATGAATATTCTTTATACCTAAAATTGTCCAAATTCACCCAAAATAGGCCAAAATGTCGGTAGACAAATGTGGATATCAACCTGTATCTGTTGATCATTTTATTAAATGAATCGTAATATTTTCCTGTCTAATCAATTTGATTACTTTTTAGTTTGCCAAAACAAGCTAAAATCGTGCAAATATCTCCAGTGACTATTTATTATATATTTTTGTACATTGTTATTGGAAAAGCTGTAGGAGAAGGCGAATCGTATGTACAAATCTTTGATGAATAAATTTAGACTCAAATTTGAGACTGCCTTGAAGGGAATCATCATCATCTATGATAATATATACGATCATGAATTGATCACATACATAAGATGTTTTGTTATATTGAATTCCTGAATGGCTTAAACTTTAGGGTACATGTAGGTGAATTACCGAAATAATTAAACATTAGTTATTATGACTATATCGTTGCATAAAATTCCAGGTCAATGTTTTCCTGATTAAAAATAGCATCAATGACTCAAAAAATTACTAATATTTGCTTGCAGTTTCATCTTGGCCATGGCCATGCTATCGCAAATATCCAGGCAATAGATAAGTATATGATAGCAGCTATTTTAGCCGAAGTATTTTCTCAATCTAGGGATGATGCAACAATGGTTGGCAGGTGTGAATTATCCTCTTATGGAATATTTGTATAGAGATAGATACATACACATGAATATAACACTAATAAGAAAATGTATAACAAAGAATATTCACAAACAAGTTTCAAGAACTGAGAATGTATAAGGTAGAGATACATGATAAAATATTTAGTATCAGTGTATTTTAGTTCAAAATAAAATATGTACATAAATCACAATCTAAGTAGAATAAATCAATAATTAGGATAATAACTAGATCCGTTTGAGGGGCGTGCAAGAAACTGTTGAGAATATGTTGGTGTAATTGGGGTCCGTAGAGCATAATTTTCATTTATGAATGAGTACTGGGGTCTATAACCTCCTCCATTAGTCACGGTACTGTACATTAAATTATCAGATCCATTGGACTGTAAGGGACCAGTGCGCAAAGAGTCGATTCTTGCTGGAGATGTACGACAAAGTCCAAGTTGTGGTCCATGGGGTGGTTTGTAATAAGTGGGTTGACTGGAGTCAGGATAACAATCTGATTGAATTGGTAGTCTCACAGCTGAAGGAGTTTTTTGATGAATTCCAGCACGTGGGGAAAGTGGTGGAACGTCACCTTGTGACGTGTTATACACATTTGGACGGTTAGCTTCATACAGATGGCTTTGCATGTATTGGGAAGGAGACTGAACAATAGTATTAGGCTCTTCATCAGGTGGTTTTTCTTGTTGATATGCTGAATACATAGATTCCTTGCTTGATGTCTTGCTGGGTACATGATTGATTACATTTAAATCTGCATACAATTGTTGCTTACTTTGCGTTGATAACAGGATTGGACTGTAAAAAAGTGGATGAGGCAGGGGAACAGGGTGAGCAGGGTCTGAATGAGGAATGTCTGAATTGTTAGGTGAGTATTTCGCACTTGGAGAGCCCCATGTAGCCCCAGAAGCCATGCTTTCAGGATTATTAGTTAGCTTGACAACCTTACAGTTCGGTCTAAACTTTCGATGCTCTTTCATAGGATCATCCTTCTCGGCCCAATTGAATAGTTTCACACCACAGGAATAGCATTGACAGTCGTCATCCTCAGTAGTTACGCCTACATAGAAAAATCCAGCTTCTACTAGACGTTGAATAGTGGGATATGATTTGGGATAATTCTGGAATGATCGTCGTCTCTGCTCGGTAGTTTCATAATCTTTGTATTTAGACTCTGAAGTCATTAATAATAAAATGTACGCTAATGCAATCTATCTAATAAAACACGATTAATGAATTATTGCGCAATTTTTGAGCTGCACGGTTACAGCTGCGAACAGCCATTTTTATCGAAACCTTTGATAGATATCTTTGTGTAGAATAGAAAGCTCTATTACAAATTGTCATAGCAAACCAATTATTGTATTTATAATATCCAACCCACTTTTACTGATACCAACAAGTCTCCCACCAAGAACCTGTAGGACATTATGCGCAAACAGTTCTATGAAGTAAATCAAGTAATTAGTTCAGGATGAGACTTTAGACAGAACATATTCCATAATCGTAAAAACTCCAGTTACCTCGATTTGGGGAAAACAGAATTTGAATGGTTCGATTAGAGATTGTGATATTTAAATATAATGATAGGCTATGATTTAATCTGTACTCTATCAAATCTCAATTGTTGTTATGTCTGATTGTCCGTTGTCAAGAAAAGGATTTATGATATACTATTTTGAAATAGAAATGAATGTTGCCCAACTATACATAATAATATCGTGTGTAATTCAAGGAAGTAAATAAAATTCAATAAAAATTTATCGAGTAAACTGAATCTGATTTTCACACTTTTGACCTAGTCATGTGATAATAACCTCATCTCTAGCATGGATTGATTTTATATAGAAAGGGCGATTAACATGTTTAATGGGTTGCTAGTTTTCGTACGCACCTGCACATCGTCCATGTCATTGGACATCTTAAATAATAGGAGTTACAGTAAACATAATTACTGAATGATCGCAAGTGTCTATCCAAATATGAAAATATATAGAATGCTATAAAAATATAATTTCTATTCAAAAAGACAAACAATCACAAAAAGTGGAAATTCATAGCAGCCACCATAATAACGGTATTTCAACAAAGGCAATCAGTTGGGATTATGTTACGTTTTATTAATTCCATGTGCTGACTATTTGTCAATGCATTGCATGCTTAGGACATTGTCATCAATAATATACTATTCAATAATGATAATTGTATTATTATCATGATGCAAAGAATGTGAGTACTAATAAACAATGGCAAAAATATCTATAAAATATTGGGATTCTAACTAAGCAAAAAAGTTATTTGTATTTCATCAAATCCGTAGGTTAGCTCGTTAGCTTAGTATGTATGACAAGTTACGGCTAGATAGAGTATCCGTTATAGCAGGTTCCATTGTACCTTATATTGGCAATTGATCAACTCAGGTTAGAGTATAATAATTGACTAACCTCGTTTTTCAACGAGTAGCAAGCACGTTAAATGGCATTAATTTGGGAAATACCATAGTTGGGAGTTCGAAATATGTCTTAATGCGAAACTATATTCACTGATCCAGGTATAAGACATCTTTTGGAATGTGAATAAATATCACCATTATGAGACTGTATATACTTGGCCAGAAAAGTATAATTTTGATCAGATAACGAAGAAATATTAATACATAAAGATTTCTACATTTTCTGATAAAATTTGAAATTATTTATAAATGTAGGACTGTAGATTTTTAGGGACTAGTTTTTCAGCTAATCTAAAAAATTAACCTCAACATCTCGAAAAATAACTTGAGAGACACTGACCTAAAGTAGGGAGTAGAATATGAATTCTGATCAAAATTCTAGATCGTTTTTCTGATCAAAATATACACGCTCAACCAATAAGTAACAGTTCCTATCATCCATATAACCTTAGTTGATCAATTGCACCAGTCTCAATTGGAATATACTAAGTAGTTCTTTAGAAAATAGACATGTCTCTAGAAGAAATTTTTCGGTCTTTCAGAACTCGAAGATGGTGGTCCATTCGACAGCTGTATTTAGTGTTATTCATCATTCAAATTAACAATGCTTCAAAGGTTACCTACCTATATCCTTACTTGAAAGTTTTGAACCCGGAAGTATCTGACGTATTTTACAGCTGGGTTATCGGTGTATTCCCAATCGGGATTGTCCTCTCTTCTCCAATATTTGGGTTTTGGTATAATCGCGTTTCTACCAGACAACCTATATGCTTCAATTTGATGTTATTAACATTATGCAATCTTCTCTATTCTTGCTGTAATCTGTTTCCTCCAAATTTGGCAATTTGGATGATTCTGATATCGCGGTTTTTGATGGGCATATCAGCTAGTAGCAAAGCTGTTATAAATTCATACATCACTAGCGCTACTACCTTGCAAGAGCGCAGTGTCATACTGTCGAATTTGTTCCAAACAATCCCAATTAGCTTTGTTTTAGGTCCAATTATTGGCTTGTTATGTCAACCACTAGGATATCCTGGTTACATAATCCCATATATTAATGTATCATTTAATCTGTACACTGCTCCTAGTTTCATCATTGCGTTATTGGCATTCATTAACTTTGTGTTAATGTTTTGGTTTAAAGAGTTTATTGTGAATCCTCTAACATCAAGAAAGAAGTGCAATAATTGTTATGCAAAATCTCAAGAATTTGATCCATTACTTAGCAGTGAAACTTCCATAGAAGAAATACACACAAACAATAAACTCCCAAATGCTCCTTATGATAAACTACCATTATTCTCATTGGGAATTTCTACATTTGTATCTCATCTGTTAGTGGCCATTACCGATGCTCTCATCAGTCCATATTCTATGGACGAGTTTGCATGGACTAAGGAGCAAGCTATTTCCTACAATAACATTATCCTTATAATTTCTGGTGTAGCATCATATGTTGGTATAATATTCATGAAGAGAATGTTAAAATGCATGTCAGAAAGAATGGTGTATTTGATTGCATTTTTGGTATTGAGTTTATCATTCTTCATATATATTCCATGGCCTGGATCTATTCCAGAACCTATTCATCAGATGGGCTATAATCACAGTTTAGAAATAGTAGGTTGTGACTATTTCAGACAATCTTGGTGCTTAACTGTTCCTAAACTTAACGTAGTCCAATTCTTCTTGGCTCCTGTCATATTTTTTCTAGCTTTCCCTATTATCTATGCTATAACAATTATCCTCGCTTCCAAAATAATAGGACCACATCCCCCAGGTTTAATACTTGGTATAATTGGTTCAAGTGCGTCTCTGGGTCGTGGACTGGGACCTCTCATCTTAGTGCCGTTATATTTCAGATACGGACCTCAGGTTACATACGCTTCTATGGATGGAATAGTAATAGCTATCATTCTGTTAACATTACTCACGTATAATCGTCTTGTTCCTTATGGGAGTCCCAGGAAATATTTTGAATACTTCTTCAAGTAAATTATTCACGTTTATTATTTATCAATTAAAGTGTTTTCCAATTAAAATAATAACTATCCAAGTATGTTAAATAATTATTCTCAAGTATACATATAAACTATGTGTGCATTAGTACATGCAAATAACTAAATACGTATAAACTTAATGCGAGAGGGTAAACATACTTTTTTTGAAATACAATTTTCGTAGATGCGTAGGTGAAACATTATAACTGTAATAATCTATATTACTAATTCTCAATTATTTGTCTGTTTGTTTGTCCGTTGTCAAGGAAAGGATGTACGGTATGCAAAGTTGAAATTGTCGTCTAACTATGTATTTATCGTGTTTATCAAGGAAGTAAATAGAATTCAATAAAACTTCACTAAATATATCGAATATGCTCCAGCTCCTTGAAAATAACACTCTAATGTAGAATGAGTCATCCGGAGTAACACAAATAGGATTTCCACTGTAGTGAATTATTGTGTACAATTATTTGTACGTCTTATTAGGAAATTCGCATTAACGGGTTTTACTCTATTAAATAGTATACACAGTAGAAAGTAAATTTACACTGAAAACCTAGTTTCTAATTATATAAAATATATAAATTCGAATAAATCCATAAGGTACCTGTTGCAAACATTTGAAAAGCTAGAAGAATTGAATACAATGATTTGGATTGGAAGACACTACAACAATCCTCCCCTCCGAATCAATAGCAATTCCTCTTGGAGACTGAAATTCACCAGCATTATCACCTTTGTTCCCGAATTTCTGAACCAGTTTACCATCTCTAGAAAATACCAGAACACAACAAGCTGTACGATCAGTCATGAGAATATTTGAACGGAAGTCGATACAGAGGTGTGATGTATTAGATACCTGATACGAAAAATAACCGAAAGAAATAAACTCTCTAATTAATTTACGTTCATGATCATAAACATGGAGACAGGGGTTCCTCCTGTCTAGAATAAAGATTTCTTCTTTCACAACTCTAAGATCAATTGGCCACCTAAATCCCGTGATAAATGCGTTAAAAGAAAGATCAGTATTCAAAATCTGGACTCTGTTATTATTTCTATCGCAAATATAAAGCTTCTTTCTACTTTCAGAAATATCAATTCCTAAAGGAGAATCAAACTGTGATTCTTTATTTCCCCATCTTCCTACTGATGTAATAAAGTTAGATTTAACAGAATAAACATTGATTTTGTGACCTAAAAACTGAGTTACGTAGACTTTGTCATTGTAAAAACAAATACCAGCGGGAAAGTTCATATTCTCCGAAAACGAGAATAAGAATTCACAATGCATATTGAACACTTGTATACGACTTCTAGCTTCATCGCATACGTACATGTTATTCGTTCTTGGGTGTATTTTTACAGCGGTAGGATAATTGAATTCGCCTGGTTCAACTGAATTTTGCCTGTATTTACAACCAAAGAGTACAGGTGTGCTTTTGTTATAATCCATCACTTTAGATAGTCTAATAGAGCAGAGTACTTCTAAAATTGATTCTAGTTCTCCTTCCCTCTCCCAGATCAATTCTATTCGTTGCATATCATCATCTCTTTCATTTTCTAGTTTTCTCAGCTTATCTTCAAGAGGAGATAGCATTTCCTGTAGTGTGGTTTGATTCCTATTTCTTCTTATGTTGGTTTGTAGATGTTCTTTCGTACCTAAGAGTTCTTTTTTCTCATCACTTAATCTCTTATTTTCTCTTAAGTACGAATCCTCAATTTCTTTCAACTGAATTAAGAGACCTTCTTCTTTCTCTTTTAGGAGATTATAAACCTTAGAGAATTTATCTCTCAGCTCGGTCCGAGTAGATTCAATTTGTGTTAGGAACTCGTCGTTATCTTTACCTACACTCGCCATTATGTAGAACTATTCTTTACAAATTGAAGGTTTGGAAATCAAAAGTAAAATAAACGTATTTGCAAAAATAAACAGATTATTTTACCCTAAATATATCCCTGAAAGTGGGTGTCCTAGGGGAACGGGGTATTTGCCCCAGGTATGCCAGATCCCAGATTCCTGATATCATAATGAAATAAAATAAAAGAGATAGATTACAGATTCACATAGCGAATGAAAACAAATCTCCTTAACGATAATGACCGTTCAGGGATGCAGTACAATGCATATAACATGGTCATATCTCCCCAGTCATTAACAGTCATCTAATTAACTAATATATCAAAAAATTGTCTATGGGGTAAATGTACAGAGACAAAGATTCCGGTTGCAATGCCATAATTACTAGAATATTTTAGTTAACAAAACTACTCGAAGGGCTTCTCCATTCTATGGAACGAAATGGAACGAAACCGTCCATTTAATACTCATGGAACGGACAAAAATACTTGAGGAAAATTCAAATTCGTTTATTAATATCTGTCCTTAAATTCACAGAATATTCTTGAACGACGGTTGTCAAGCATTTGTCTTGACTTATCACGTCTAGTACGTGAATATTCTAAGGTCCTTCGGCTGGATACTACCTCCCTCTAGCCACAAAGGAGATCAAAAATTGATAGAGGGAAAGTTCTAGAGGGAATGAATGTTGTAAAATGGTTACAAATTTGATAAATTGATTATCCTCGACATGGATGGAATGTTCAGGGTTGCCGTGGGAATGGAATTTAAATTCTCATTCCCACAGGTTTTCCGTGGGAATTCCCATTGGCTTTGCCATAGAAAGAAAATAATTCCCATTTCCCACGGCAACCCTGGAAATGATATAATTATGCTTGACAACCTACAATATTCTGTGATCATCAAAGTAAATTTGTGGCAAAACTTGTACGTAGCCCGCAGAGTATCAAATGGTCCGTTCCGTGAAAATAGGGAATACCATAGTCAACCATGAACAATTAAATTATAGCTGTGAAAGTGTATGCAATCAATCAAGATAATTAACCTTATAACATTAGATAATTGTAATTAAGTCAATAGTAATTAAAATATGACTGCTCAATGGAAAGTAGTACAGTTCTGAGCTAGAGTTTTAGGTCATGTTTGTTCTAATCCTCTCTCCTCTCAGATTTCAATTAGCCCTCCTCCAATCTGGTCTTGGAAAACCTCAATTTGATCATCATCTGTCATTTCGAGAGTGGAAGGATTATCGTCCTCATTGATTCTGTTTCCATCGAATACGAAACGTAACGAATTGAGTTGCTTCCCCATTCGATCACAGTAAGCAGTCATAAGTTTCTTCAAAGGTGTACGTCTCTTTATTTTAAACTGGACCACAGAACCATCTTGTGCCATCACTTTCAAGTTGAGATGTGAATCTTCAGATGATGGTTCAGATTTCATTTCACTGTTAGCCGGGTCTTGCTTATTTTCTGCTGCCATTGTCAAACAAACGTGTACGTGTATATAAACTAGCTCGTTACTAACTGACAAAAATTGCTTATATCTGGTAAGATACACCCGTTTACGGTTGTCTATAAAACGTTACGGAAATTGGTATGAAAATTTCTAGAATCAATTTTAGATATAATAAGCCCCCAATAAACAGGTGAAATCACTACTTTATTATCTGCTAATACAATAGTGCATTATTATACTGGACTAATTCATGTGCATACTATATTTGTAGTGAAGGATCGAATAACATTGTGCAATCGTGAACGCTGCTGGCCTCCTCGTCAATGAAAATACCGCAAATTATTACTATAGTTACACACATCACCATATGGTATGTGATATGGCTTCATTTCATGGTGTTATAATGTTACAAAGTTGTACAATTCCTACGCAACGTTAGGTCAATAGAGAAGCCCATATGAAATAGAAATTTAGAGTTTCTCATTGAAAAGTTCGTTACAAGTTAGTCTTACTCTTTTGGCTGGATTTGGAGCGTTAGGGTTTTGCTGAGCATAAAACTGTTGTAGCAATCCAAGTGCTTCTTTCCCTAACAAACCACTAACAACTTCTAACTCTCTGCTTACAGTTAAGTTTGGTTTATGTTGTTCGTCACTGGAATAGCTGTATTGAAATTGTTTAGAATGTACATCCAAGACAGAACCACAACCTCCAAATCGTGTATTACTAAACCCATACACTACTTTTCGTACTCCCATCATACGAAGAGCAGCACTACACATAACACAAGGTTCTAGTGTTACATACAGTGTACAGGTGCTTAACAATTCTCTGAATTTACAAGCTTTGTCAAGGTTAGCTCGTAACAAGTCAAGAGCTACTAGCTCAGCATGTCTGGTGGGATCTTTTGTCATACCCACTTCATTATGTGCAGAAACTAATATTTTATCGTCTTTAACGAGAACACACCCAACTGGCACTTCTCCTTCATCAAGACCCTGCTTAGCTAACTCCAATGCTTTCCACATCCAATGTTCTTTAGGCATTGATTCCGCCATCACACGAGTAACAACAATATAATGCTAAAATTCCTTATCTATCGTACAGAAAATATATGTAAACTAGTATCGTCTGGTTTAAGAAGAATGAAATAAAGAAAACAGTTAATTTTTAATAAGATATGACATGCCCATAGCATTCTGCATGATAGAAACTCGCCTGATTCTGACAGGGTCTTCACTCTTCATCAAATGCTTGACAAATAGAGATAGACTGTAACGGAAGTTTTGTAAATGATCCTTCCCCTTGAGGCCCTGGAATATACTTACTATACTGTCCTCTGATAACTCGAATATAATGGCAGATAAAACTTTCTTGAGAAATTTAGTTGTAACTTTATCAATTTCATTGAAGCTAATAACTTTGAGAATACTTATTGATAAAGATTTTGCTTGAACCAGACGTATGATGAGTTTTATAAAGTTTGTAGTTTGAACGTGAGTCATTTCACTGAGATTCTTAATTTTGTCCCATAAAGTGTATTGGAAAGTTATCTGGTTTTCTCTCCCAGAATTACATAATCGTTGGCTAAGGTATGCATAGTAGAGGTTGAATGGGTTTTCCTGAATACAGCATTCTACGATAATTTTAGGAATTTCTCGTCTCTGAATTTTGGTAATATCCAACTTTACAAGATTATTAATAGCCTCAATATAATCACTACTTGTCATTAGAACTGTGAATATCTTCCTTCGAATATCTGTATTCATTCTCTGCTGTTGCATAAGCTTCGTGAATACTACCATCTCTTTGGAATTTATTCCATTTTTAGATTCGATATTATTATCTCTACCAACTATACCTAATAGCCTAGACATGGCGTGTTCATCAACTTTAATTACGTCATCATATTGCATATTAAACGGGCTTACATCTGTAGTATTCGCTGCTTTCAATATCTTGTTATATTCCTCTAGTTTACCAGGATCATAGTTTGGTATCTTCCTGTGATTATTAGTTTTAATCGCGTTAATAGTATCCAGCATCCACACAACTCTACTGTCATCAATTCGTTCTTCCATCTGTTTGCGTTTCCCCTGAATCTCAAGGATAATATCCTTCATAGACTGGGGATCTTCCTTTCTAATATCTAGTCCTACCGTCTTAAGGATAATCAGAAGAAGTTCTACATCCAAGGTTGAGCAATCAGTAACTAGTTTTCTGATTACGTCATAGATTAGGACACTAGTTAACACTTTAAAACTGTATAAATAGCTCAAACAACGTGCTATATTATGACAAAGTTTTGATGAGAAACTCAGCTCAGTAGTGTCATTATAATTTGTGTCGAATTGTTTGATAGATGTGACAATAAAATAAGATCCCAATTGATTAGCAGTGATAATCTTCCCCTGTGCGATAGCCAGCAGTAACATACACTCAATAGCTAATCTCTCGGGTACTATAACATCTTGTAGACAAGCTCTAGTTAACACACAGCTGATACACTCATTCATATCATGAGCACTATTATCTTGATATAGCTGTAACACCTGACCTGCTGTATAGTTTATATTGGATTTACTGAGGCGATTAATTAGGCCGGTTACTCGTCTTGTGATAGTAGTGTTGATCATTGGATCTTGTACGGGCATGGGAGAAAATTCAATTTCTTCTGTGATATTTGATTGATTCTTATTTGGAGTTTGCTTCGTTGGTTTTTCCTTCACGATATGTTGTGGAGTTTCCAAACTAACTTCTGATTCTACTTCACTGAAGCTACTACAATAATCTTCTGAGACTGATACGTCACTAGATTCACTACACAAGTCCTCTCTGCTCACATCAGTTTTGTAATCTAAGATAAATCCTAATCCTTCATCATAGAAACTATCTGGTAGAGATTTCTTATTAGATAAATTCAGCTTCTTTTCCAGTTGAATAATTTCACTATCCTCTTGAGTTACAAGTTTACCTGTATTTATAGTATTCCTGATCTTCTTGACTTCAGGACGGGGTGCTTGTTTTTTCCGAGGTTTCGCCTTCTCCAAATATTTTCCGTGTTTTAATTGTTTCTTTTGTTTCCTGACTTGTTTTCGTATTATTTTTCTACGGATTTTGTTAGGCATATTTACTAAATGTATTTGAAATGAAATAAGTAAGATTACAATTTTCATGTGTTCTGTGCTCAGATATTGAAATTACTAACAAGTGATGGTCGACGGTTTGTGATAACTCTTTATATTATCTTTAAATTCCAGATCCCAGTTACAAATCTTCCCCCAACTTATTTGAATTTGGCAGATAAATTTATCGCAGATCTGCGCTTTTATAGGAGCTGCACCAAAAAATAACATAGGGTCCAACATTATACACATTTACATATAAAATTCGCAAATACGAATAACAACGAAAGATAAAATCTCTATCTTGGGTTTCGGGCCTTCGGGCTTCACTCATAATTCAGGGGGCCACAAAAATTTACTGTCTCACAGGGACACCAGCTGGCTCTCTGTTACACTATACAACAGCACTTATGACGAGACATACCAGTAGACAACTTTGAGAGTGAAGATAGAAAGCCTACACCTCAAGCAGCATTTCGGCCTTGTCTATGACCTGCCCTTGTAAGAATGACACAATGATATAATTCGCGACGCAGGTGTAAATTAGATGTGGGTGTGACTAACATATTTCTTACCCCAAAATAATATACAGTATATAAATAAGTAATGAGAATTGAAGATATAAGAACAACTTCCTAATAAATTGACCTGAATTATTTCCAGGTCCAAATACCACTCCTATCTTCTATGACCATGTCATTGGGTGAGGATTTTGCATATAAGTCATAACCAATGCAGAAGCTGCTAACCTAGAAATACAAGCCAATCTATAATAATAGAAATTTCCAAAGTGAGGTGGGTGAAAGGGGTGTAATTGGAAATACACAGCCATGCTATTATGTATTTTATATTCAATTAGACTAAATGCTTTTTGTGTGGAAATTCACTCAGGAGAAAGAGCTCCTTAGCCTGTCCGTCAATTCAGCAGGTAACTACGCATCAGTGGGACTACTTAGTAACAGTAATAAATATATGATACATAGCTTTGGTTTACAGTCTAGCGAGCCTACACAGAGACAGCAGATTGACCTGAAACTACCCTCTACGCAAGATAAGAAAGCTAATGACTGCCCTATACAGTGGGGCATACACGCAGACACAGAAGAACTGCTTGCTGTTGGAGCTAATCAGAAGTTAGAACTGTGGAATTTCGCACGCAGTGTACCGCAACCTTTTAGTCTCACACAAGGACACCTTCTAGCTATCAGAGACATAAATTGGTCCTCTGACCCTAACCTCCTGGGGTCATGTTCCTACGACTCATCAGTCCTAATTTGGGACACTAGAAATAATACACAACCTAGTGTACGTATAAAAACACTAGCAGGAGCCTCCAGTATAAAATTCTGTAGAGAGAAAGAAGAAATAATAGCACTAGCTCATGAAGATATCGTCACTATATGGGATATAAGATTTGGTAACAAGTATCTAGCTTTTTTAGATGTACCTGCTAAAGTATTGAACTTCGACTGGCATCCTAAAGTACCACAAGTACTGTCTACTGCCAGTAAAGACGGATATATCAGGATGTGGGATTATGAGCAATATGCGTTAGAACCTTATCCGTTAGCAGAGCAACCTCACAGACAAAATGGTGTTTCTAGGATTAAATTCACACCTTGTGGCAGAGGTCTGGTCACCTGCTCCACTATAATAACTCATAAGAGTCCTAGCATTACCTTGTGGAGCTTGAGGGAGAGTAGTAGTGGTAACTGGCAGATTGATAACGCTGGGTTTGTGGGTAGTAAGAATGAACAGGTTGTGGGGATGGAGTGGACACATGAACAGGATGGATACAAATTATGTACAATATCAAAATCGAAAGAAATGACACTATATCAAGTAGATCCAAGGTCGTTCTCATCCATGGAGAATCCGGAAGGAAAAGCTCTGGGTAAGAAGCGACAGACTCTGACTGGAGCAGCCAGTGACCAGTTCAAGAGTACTGAACACTATGAACCTACATCTTTACAGGAAGAAGTAGAACTTATCAAAAAGTATATCAGCCAGAATGATAGAATTGATTTCCAACAAATAGGGCAACGTCGCTACTCTGTGAAAATGCGTAGCAGTGATAATAAGAACATAGTACAATGTGTGATATCTCTACCTCCCCTCTATCCTAGAGCTTGTGAGCCTAACTTTGAGATATATACATCACTCGGTCTAATCGAAGTATCTATTAAATCAGAACTAATACAAACACTGACATCAACAGCTGCTCACTATGTATCTCATAACAGATTCTGTTTAAGATACTGTATAGATACTCTATGCTCATCTTTCCATAAACTATCCATGGAGAATAGTGTGTATCAGGATTTAAACGAGTTATACACACAGCCAAAAATATCTCCTCCGTTAATGCGTGCGAGATTTGGGGCTAATGATAAACTATGTTTCTGTCTAGTCCATCCTCTTGTTAAAACTACACGTGCTCAAACTGACCTAATTCCGCGTTTGAATCCTCGTGAGCTAGCACACTCTCTCTCTCAACCTAGTTCTACAAGTGCTACACGTTACACTCAAGATATATCTCCTACTGTTAAAGTATTCGATTTGTCCTATCTATCTAGATTGAATTATGGGTTAGCTCGAGATACTCTGTTCTTTAACTGTGATCCAAGTGAAGCATGTTACAAGAATAGGTTACTAGCTGCTACACACAACAGGCATGATTTGGTGCAGGTGTGGCATTTGTTATTGCAATTAGTTAACCTTAAAGAAGATAACTATTCTCTATACATGCAGTTTATGGCTGAGGAGCTAGTATCTAGAATACTAGAATATTATCTAAAAATAAGAGATGTACAGGCTGCAGCTACTATTTCTAGCTTTATGACAGCGTACAATATCAAAATGCAGAAGAAAGCGAAGTTGATTATTAGAAATACAAATATTAATCAACGAGTAGAGTTTTATAAGATAATTTATTCACAAGTTCTGTCAAGATGGAATCTACACCATTTGGAGTGTAAAGCATTGAAATGTATGCAGCAAGACAAACCTACAGAATACAAGTTTACACGTTGGGGTGGAGGTAAGTTTAAATGTGATATTTGTAACTGTTTAGTGAATGGACTCTTTTCAAAATGTGCCCAGTGTTACCACGGGGGACATCTCCACCATGTTAGAAATTGGTTCTCAACTAATGGGGAGTGTCCTACAGGGTGTGGTTGTATATGTATTCAAATTGGAAGCTCGAAAATAACTTCATCGTGATTTTTAGCTAGATTTCTGTAATTATTGAATAAAATTGTATTATTAAATCCTAAATATTATTAATAAATTCATTAATAAAGTCAACTGTGGAATTTGAGTTTATATTCAAGACTTCAATTATTTCAAAATTTGTTATATTATTAATTAGAGTTAGTATCAATATGCTTTCTAATCTCTGCAAACAGTTCAAGACAATGACAGTTACACTGAGTCAATCAGTCCCCAAACAACAACAGCGGTCTCTTGCCTACCCTCCCTTCCGTGTGATGAGGAGACATCCTCTGAGCAGACGTAACACTCTGTCCTTATTGAAGGCTACTTTCGGGAAGAGATATCCTAAGAGTAAGGGTGAGACGATGGCGATTAAATCCCGATGTAACAGGCTTGTGAACGAGGTGAGAGAGAATTTCTACACCCTTGGCAGAGGAAGGAAAGCACCTCACATTATCCCTGGTCTGAATCAAGCCCTGCCTCGTATAGATCTGTCAACAAACTGGCTAAAAAGAATGGCTGACACAGAACCTAAACAAATTTCTGAGGAGTTTGTAGAGAAACATGATGTTACAAAAATGTCGAGCCATTTGTGGAAAATGAGGGATGCGAGTAGAGGCAGACCGGAGAGGCTCAAAGGAGCGAGCATGGACTCCTGGGGAGAAAAGGGGAGTGGGTTCACCTCTTATTCTATCGAGGGGAGATCAGCAGGTCCCCCTATCTTACCGGATGGTCGTGAATTGGAGGGTTTCCGTAGCGTGGTGCTATATGAAAACAGAGTAGCACACATGACTGGTGCTGGTAAGGTCCATGGTGTACATGTGATGGTAGCAGTAGGTAATGGCAAGGGACTAGCGGGATGGGCAATAGCAGGAGCTACAAATATTGCTGTAGCTGTTAACCATGCTAGGAATAGAGCAGCTCTCAGACTCAGAAGTATACCTGTGTGTGATGGTCATACGATATATCATGATATGGTGGGACAGCAAGTACGTTCTGTCGTCAAACTGGAAAGAAGACCGCTAGGATTTGGGCTGAGGTGTGGGAGAACTATTCGGGAAATATGTAAGCTGGCGGGCATTAAGGATATGAGATCTAAAGTTATGATGAATAGAAATCCTCTTAGAGTTATACCTTGTGTGTTTAAACTGTTAGAAGCCCAGGAAACCCATCAGATGCTGGCTGATAGGACAGGACTACATGTAGTGGAGTATAGGAGATCTAATTTGTATGTACCAGTAGTTGTGGCTTCTCCTAGTAACGGTATTGTGAGAGAGGATACTGAATATGTTAAAGAGATTTATGATACTATCGGACACAAGCTAGCTGGAGTATGGCCTTATAGCATGTGATATTGTGTTATTGGTTAAATCACTTATTAATTTAATTCCGTTAAATAAATAAACGATTTATTATTTATTCTCCAAATTTGATATAATCTAACTTATTAATTATTCAGAAGTATTTCAGTTCTTATAGTAATTAACTCCTATGAAACGACGTGCAGAAAATAACACAGCTAGCCTCGGGCCTAAGAAAGCCCGCGTTGGACCTTGTACCACATTCCGTCTACCCGCACATGGTTACCCTCTAGAGCATCCCTTCAATAAGGACGGATACAGATACATACTAGCAGAGGAGGATCCTCATGCTAAGAAGGAGGAAGAGGACGAGATAGCAGGACGTCCTATCCCCCCTCATCTCTATAGAGTATCATATCCTAATGCAGTATACATATCTCTTAATGACAGATCTCCACAACTGAAGATCAGTGATGACAGACTCTCTCTGACAGGTGACAAGGGCTACTCCATGGCTAGATCTACTCACGGTGTAAGGCAAGGGTGTTGGTACTTTGAGGTTAAAGTAGATGACCTCACAGCTGAGGGGAGCGCATGTAGACTGGGGTGGGGACAGGATTATGCGAATTTACAGACACCTCTTGGATTTGATAAGTTCGGATATTCTTGGAGAAGCAAGAAAGGAACTTCCTTCCATCAAAGTAAAGGCAGTCATTACAGTAATGGTTATGATACTGGAGATATTCTAGGGTTCTTAATTGAGCTACCAGCTAGCAATAAAGCATCCATGGTACCTCCATGTTATAAAGACAGAGCACTTATTAGATTCAAAAACTTTCTACACTTCGAAGAGAAAGATACCGTTGAAGATACAGAGAAGCAATTGACTGCTTGTATCGGCAGTAAGATAATTTGCTATAAGAACGGTGTATCACAGGGTGTAGCTTATAATGACTTGTATAACGGAAGATACTATCCTTGCTTCTCTCTGTACAGATCAGCTGGGGTAACTGCCAATTTCGGACCCTCGTTCAAACACGAACCAACGGGGTACCCTAATTACACACCGTTCTGTCAAGCAGCTGACTTATCCATGGTAGAAGGTACTCTATCTGATATGATATATTATGTGGAGTTAGAGTTAGATGCAAAGGAAAAGCTAACCAAACAACAGACTAATAAAGCTAGTCTAGTTGTGAAGAAGAATAAAATAAAGCCTAGTGAAATCAGCTGATTATTGTATCTATTTTCTCATTTTTGTTATTCATTGTGTCTGCAGAATATTATTAAATATCAACAATTCTAGGTTAGAGATACTCGTATTTGAACTATACGAATGGGGAAACGTAATTTCCTCCATTTCCGAATAATGATATGAAATTTGTATTTATTACATAATCAGGGTTCTCAACTGTGGTCATATGGCCAAATTTGACCACAGAGATATTTTACGTCATTTTTTCGTCAAGTTGAAGTTATATAGCCATTTTAACTAAACTTCCAAACCTGAACAAGTAAGTTCATCTGAGTGTGGTGGTCATTATACTAATTATATACACTGTACCAAGAGAGTTCGAGAAACCCTGATGATATAATAATTACGTACCTCATTATCATTGAATGCAGTTACAACTCACATAACTAAGCTAAATGTTTGCTTTCCTTCCTCTCTGTAGCTAGAATTACAGAAGTGAATCATTACACAGTAAACTGCTAACCAGCAGATATATTTTATCTAGAAACAAATACATTTATTATCATATATATTGTATTAAATACTGGCATGTTTACCTTCAATAACAGCCCTAATACACTGAATATCAAACCCATAAAACTGAGGATATCATTAGAAGTAATCCCTTCAGGAGGATCTTTAACAAAATCGTATGTTTTTACTTTCTGTGGTCTTCTAGGATCACTTCCTATAGTTCCGTCCATTCAAATTGCTAATTTGATTTATAATATGTGAATGTAAGGAGGGATTGCCATCTTCTAAGAATTAACTTGATGCTTTTTCAATTCTATTAAGTACGTACATACGATCCCCAATTTTAACTACCGTATTACCCTCGAATAATCGCCCCCCATCGGAGGTTCCTAAAAATAATAGCTGCTTAAAGTGAATCGTTATTTCCCCATTTTATTTGATCACTCTACTGTTTGTAAGGATAAATACATAATGCAAGCACATAGTTTTGATTATATCCAAATCATCATGTTTACAAATGGAAACTTCCTTATGACCTTATACAGTCAGTGACATAATAAATATATTCAAGCATAGCTTCCTATGATTCAATCTATATGCCATATAACCATATGACTATATCCACAAAATATATAAAAATACATACGTATATTCATTATATTTCAAGAGATTGAATAGGAATAACTAACATTGATTTATTCGAATTTTTTGCTTCTAATAGCTTCGCCTAACTGTTCCATAGAAGAAAATTCAGAATCTTGAATGAGATTAACTAGCTTAACCATATCTTTTATTTTACTCGTGTCTAGCCATACTCTCCCATTCATTCCTACAGCTATCTCGAAGGTATAGTTGTCTTGTAGCAGATGGAGTAGAGGAGAATCTTTCACAAGTAAACTACGCAATATTTTAGACATTATCTTATACGAAATTCACATTCATTCATTGCCAAACACAACTCCGCTGTATATCATATCTTGTTGTTAAATGGTTACTTACCTCCTGGTTACATGTAGGGGACATCGTACCATGTACCCCTCCTCTAGCTGTCCCATCAACCTAGCCTTACCTGACCTGTGTACACACTCCATTACTGGTTCTATCTCTCTTATCACAGAGGTTAGCTTCCCATACACTAAACTGCCTACCTAAGAGATTAATAAAATAGACACAATATATGATATAGTAAATTAGAGTAAATAAATAATATAAATACGAATGTAGAAGTATAGAGATATAACGAATTAAGATATTTCTAGATTTAGCATAAGACACTGCTTCGACAGATCTCCTGGTATCTTGTCAGTATTAACTGCTACGAATAGTAAATTTGGAGCAAGCAGAGATAAACCTCCCAATTTATGCCCTATCAGCTGTGGATATGCATACTTAGTCCACACTTGTTTATCTAGATCTATTATCAATATATGACCCCCTGTCTCCTCTCCAAGCAGGATTGTACCGTTGAAATGATCCATAGTGAAGAACCTATAGCTACACACGACTGGTGTTTGTAGGATAACATTCAGGAATATTCCTTCTTTATTGAACACACATAGAGGATTTGTAGTATTGTTGAAGAGAAGTATTATAGATGACAATGATACTTTTAAGTCTAACAGATGCAAATCATGTTTTAGATTTGAACCATCTAAACACATTGGTATCTCTTTCATGTCTAATGAGTAAGATCCTGTATAAATAGCGAATGTTAGAAAATTACTTGCTGCGTACACTTTGTTCCAATTGATATCAATGCCTGAGAAATTTCCCAGTTTATTTTCATATTTTTCAACTTTTACGAATGTTCCGGCATCAAAAGCTAACAAAGTAGTTCCACATGTAACAATAATGAAGTTGTCATCTGCTACAACTGCATAAGGTATTTGGGCGTCGAAAATAGGATCGTAGATGAATCCAGGAAATGAGTCGTGTGTGACGTCACAGCACCAAACACGTGCATTCACACCATCCGCAATAAAAACCGTGTTCACTTCGTCGAATGCTGTACCACATAATAAGAACTCAGTACATTTACTAGCTGGTAGAATATCCATAGGAGGAGGTTTAGATATAAGATCTACAGGAGGATTAAATGCTGGAGGATTTTTAATTTGGGGTAGCATAGTGGAATCAGATGGAGAAAGTATTTCAATTTCTTGTTTGGAGTGAATGCTTAAGGATTGAAGTTCTGTCTCTTGAATTTCTGCCTCCTCTGATGGCAAGCTGTTAAATTGAGATTGTATTTTTATTACGTCTTTGCTTGAAGGTTTCACTGTCCGTCTATTCCCGTGATGTTTGTCGTATTTATCATTTCTAAAGGAATTTCTTTTTTGGCATCTCTGACCTTCTTTTCCTTTCTTTCTTAGGTAAGGTCTTGAATCAATCTCAATTGATTCTTCGTTAGACCTTCCCAGTCTTAATTCAGAAGTTAGAGTGCTGTCACAGAAACAGCACTGAGACCAGTCACAACCTTCATTCTCATCATTCGATACAGCACACCTCTCGATTAATCTCCTATTCACGTGGGTGACAATATCCGCGAGAGATTTAGAATTTCCAAACTCCTTCCATACTTCACACAGGGTAGAAATGAAGAGTGATCCTCTCTTGCTTGACCGAAGAGACACGAAACCTTCCAAACAAGAATATATATTGAAAATATCTGAGTTTAGAGTTCCGCGTTTGCTCTCCTTCAAACATTGTTCATCTGTAAATATTTGTTCTTGAGAAAAACTCACCCCGAATTGGCGGTCACTACTTTCGTCATCCACATTATCAGCATAACGTCTACATGCGTTGAAAATAAATACTTTAGGTTTACCAACTAACAAAGAACAATTTCCGCTTGAAAATATAGAAGATATTTCCTTGTGTGAAACTAAATTAGATTCTTCCCCTGGTATTTCAGCACCATACAGACCAGTGGCTGATCCGTGAGAAGATATTGCAACTACCAAAACTGAATGATCGAAAAGATCATTGTTCTTTGAAATGTCAGTCAAATTCTGAATAATTTCTTTAGCTGATAAGTTGGTATACAATATTAGCTTCAAGCGAAGATTCTTGAAAAGAGACCTCAGATCTTCTTTCTCTACTTCAGCTCCTCTCCTTTCATAATCGCTATTCTCGAACGTATTCACAATAATTATTCCATATCCACAAGGGTATTCAGTCCCTATCTTGTAGCAGTGTGAAGTTGTTGGAGTTGCCATTTATTTACGCAACAATGTTTCCTGATAAATATGTAGTGTTTCAATACATAGATACTATGCCTAATCACACTCCACGAGTTGCAATGTAAGTGTGTGACTACCATATACGTAAAGTGTTACGAAATATATTTTGACCTATCACGATCATTATCAAAATTGGTATGTTCAGAGTTTATTCTTACACGAGGAGTCAAGCATAGCTTTACAAGAGTCGGATTCAGGGGGGTTCGTTGTGGCCATGTTTGAGCCCCAGGTCTAAAAAGTGTTCACACCGGCAGAAAATTCAAAAAGTGGGCAGGAGGATGGGATCGGGTCTGGATCCTCCTCTTATCTTCCAAGATTCATTCATCTATAATGTGGCCTACGCCCATAATAACTTAGCAATCAGCTACAAACCTAGAGTAATATAAATACGTATCTAGTACTATAGTGTTGTAGCTCACCTTCAAATCGGGTTTGTTCTTCTTAGTCGCGCCTTCAAAAGCATAAAAAGATAACTGTGCGGGCAAATAGGCCCCAATATCCACTTTAAAACTCTCCCCCATCTTCCCAGTAATGATTCCTATAACCATATCTCCAAGCATTGGAACATACTAAAGGATAGAGAAGGAATAATTATTTATTTATGTAACATAAATATAACATACTCGCTTTTCTGGTGTATCAATCCAGTATTTACTTCTATCATGCTTTAGTAACCCTGGTTTTATAGCTACCACATCTCCATCCTCTCTCTGTTGTAGACCAGGTCCTAAAGATAGTACTGTATCTCTATCACACTTCCCTACTATATCACCTGGTAGCACTGTAGTATTAGCTAACGACAGGTCCATACTAGTGTATGTTCAAACAGAAAGCTACTATAAAAGGATACTGCAAGGCGAATTATATTGGATAACAAGAAAATAGTGATACAGTGCGACATCATCAACTTGCTAATTACGAAATTAAATACCTATAATTACTATTAAATTCATACAAGGGTTTATAATATAGATGACTACAGTGTTGGTTTCTGTCTTGTGATTATTTGTATTTTAATATATTGCCTAAAACATTTGTTACTATTTATAGAATAGGCTGCTCTATTTAAGCCAGGCTTCGTATAGAATATTTATAATTACAACAAAACTATTTTGATTTGTTTATCTAATTTACAGGTAAGTAAAGTTATTTCTTTACAATTATATTTTTCATTGATTATTCACATATGCTAAAGTAGTAAATTTACAATTATCTATAAACAACGTATAATTAGCACTAATTAGATAACACATTGTAGTTAGTTGAATGCTGTCTCGAATTATAAAGTTAAATTCCATCCGATCTGTTATATCTGGGAAGTTAGATTCCAAAAGATACGAAAGTAATACTCAGTCTAAGCTTGTATATTCTGGGCCATTTTCGCCAGCTGTCAGAGCAATCAAACTTGTCTCACTAGTTTCAAGCTTTACAGCTTTATCCATATCTCCATTCTTGCTTGCATTCGGTAAGGAAGGCATCCCTCTGTTAGGTAAATCTATGATTGTGAGTATAACCTTGCTTGCTTCTTGGGGTACAACTGGGCTGTTGCATTTGCTAACACGAGCTTACATACATAATCTATATTATAATGAAACACAGGAAATATTCACAGCTCACACTACTACCTTGTTCTATCGTACACGTGTGACACGCATACACGCGTCTGATATACATCAGCCAGCTGATGGGTTTGGAGCTTTCTTCACTACATTTGTAGCTAAACAAAAACCATTCTATCTTCACCAAGAAATAATGAGGGAGTCTAATCCTGAGTTATATATGCGAATATTGGGAATGAGTACTAAGAAAATTGACGAGGAAAATATGAGAATGAAAAGATCTCGTGAGGAAGACGCATCCTCCTGATTTATTTATGAGCAATAAAATGGCACTTAGAATCAATAAAAGTAATTGCATTATTAAGTTTTATTACGTATTCGTTATTTACTAATTGGTGAATTACAAATGTTTTGAATCCTTTCAAAATCAATAAACAGAAGTAAACTGAAACTTCAAACTATATTTACATCTGATCACCTGTTATCTGTGCCTATCACCATTGGTTTCATTGAGCACACATCACGCATGCTGATTTCAATGCTTTCCAGTAATTGTCGTATTTCCCCTTACAAATTACACAGTAAGAACCCAATAAATACTGTCTGCCAAAGTGAATTAGTAATTAGGCTAGTTAACTTTCACTAAATACTTCGTCAAATATGGACAACACACTCGGTTCATGTAACGATAGCACCCTTAGTATATTCGATTCTACTCCAAGATGTATGCTCTTCTCCGTTTCCGATAGCTTTACTCTCCCGAGCAGTAATGAAACATCGCCCCCAGAGCAAAATAACTCTGAAATAAAGGCATCGACTTCAACCCCTACTTTTGCAAATGATTCATACTCAGATATTATAAAAGTACGTCCTCCTAAGACCTATACCATTGTGGACCATTCTGCACCCGTAATCACCTCCCCTTCACCTAAAAGAAGTCTACAACAGAGTCCTCACGGGCTTATGAAAACACAAAATAGATTAGTATCATCTTTACCCCACAAAGAATCCCCACTAGTAAAAAACTCAATCTCTACCTTGCAATCAGGTCATAACTCACATCATAAAGCTACTCCCACCAGCTTGTCACACCCAAAGAACATCTCCTCATCCTCATCGGTGTCCTCTCTCAATAGTGATGATGATTTGTTCTTTGAACAGCTGACCACATTTCAGAACACCCTGGAGAATAGTGTCACTACTCGTACATCTCCTGGACCTAAGATTGCGGATTTTGACACCTTACTGACTGGTAAGATTATATCACATAAACCTTCCCCTTCTTCTAAGTCCAACAGTCCCCTTAAGGACCCCACGAATAAGTTCTGTCTGTCTACCTATCAGCTGGGAGATCACACAATCAGCCAACCTCTCACTGATTGTGTGGTTGGTAACGTATGTGCACAGAAGGAATGTAAAACAGAGTTCTTGAAAGTGAATGAAGTGAGTTCAGAGAAAGAGAACTCTATAGCTAGAGGTGTAGTCTCTGCAATAACACCGACTCAAATCGTCCCTCATTGGGGAGGATCTGGTAAAACCAGGCCTGTACAGAAGAGAGTTACATTTGAGAACAAAATGAAAGAAGATATCAAAACTAAGACTACTTCTAATTTCAGAAATGATAATCATACGCCTACACGGCCTCAGACCCGTTGGAAGAAGGTGCGTTCTGCCCCCTCGCTACCCAGTCCGCCATCTTCTGACTCAGCTGAGAGTCTAACTATCAACAGTAGAATATGGTGTCCTACAGCGTGTGCAACTAACTCTACACAGAATAGTCCTTTTAATTTACAGCCTAAGAGGGTGTGTCGGGGGGGAAGCACTCCCCCTGATTTCCATGTCTCTCCAGCTGTTACACAGCTTGTCTTACGTTCTAATTCATCTCCCGCTAATACGTCATTCAACTCCAATAACAGTGATGAGCTAATCGGTGACAACAGTGAGTCTCATCTTCTACCTGTTATCCGTGGTGGTACTAATCCAGACTTAAAGACTATTGAACCAATCACACTAGTACGAGTACTAGCTGGAGAGTTTTCACAGCACATTTCAAATCTGATTATCGTAGATGCACGTTATCCTTACGAGTATAAAGGTGGACACATAAATACAGCTCTCAATATATGGACAGAGCAATTGATGTATGAATTCTTTTTGAAGTCAACTTATATACGTATTTCTAACCTGAGACATATTGTAGTGTTTTACTGCGAATTTTCTACCATGAGAGGCCCTAGTCAATATAGATATCTCAGGAATGAAGACCGGAAATTGAATGAGGCTACCTTCCCGAAACTTCATTACCCAGAGCTGTATGTACTCAATGGAGGGTACGCGCAGTTTTTTTCGGCTGCAGCAACCAGTTGTTCACCTTGCTGTTATGTAAAAATGCTGGATGAGGAGTATAAGCAAGAAATGGCTAAGTGTCAGATTTTGAAACACCAGGGATCTAGAAGAGCAGTTAGTGCTACCTGCAGGGTAGCTAGACCCAGTAAATCTAATTGTAGACGGAAACAAAAGTTTCAATAAGCAACCCGAACATTTTACCAATCTGTAACTCATGTCAGGTGTCATTTGACAACTGACAATTGGACTGACAGCTGTGCTTCTGTTTGTTCACTTCTCACAGAACATTTACTTTAATGTGTTGATGCGATACATCTTCCAAGTTACTTTGATATTGCGTGTACACTCTCTATTTAGCAGTCTCATTATGTACGAATTCTGGACTCTGATATCCTATTCGTCCGCTATATGCGTATATCAGATATTACTCATTGTAGACACTGTCCATATGAATTAAATCTTGAATTGGTTCAAGATGTCATTCATGTCATTACACACACGTTATACGAAATATTTCGTGAAATTTCTGTTTCTATCCAAATTATTTCCATATTGTAGACTCAGCTTAATAGAGCACCCGGTTAATCGGGTCACTTGGCAATTTACTTCGGTTAATCGGGCCAGCACCTCTATTCGGGTTAATACGGCCAAAATGGCCTGGTCCTGATGTGAACTTATTAAACGGAGTCTAGTGTGTATCTCGAAACTAGATGAATATTCATTAAAAATTTCTCAGTAAAATTGTGCCCAAGAGTTAGAGGAGGAATTGATTATGTCAATTCAGTGAAAATTTAGTTAATATGTTATACAATTCATTTGATGGTTGAGTTAATTCTATTCATTATTTGTAGCTTATCTCCCTCGTATAACAAGAGATTATCAAAATGTTCAAGAGCAATGCCCAGAAAATGCAAGATAACTTATTCAATCTAAGACTAGCTGCTAAACAGCTGGAGAGAAACGCCGTCAAGTGCGAGAAAGACGAAAAGGGTGAGAAAACTAAACTTAAGAAAGCTATACAGAAGAGTAACCTAGAAGGTGCTCGTATACACGCTGAGAATGCTATCAGACAGAAGAACCAAGCTCTCAACTATCGCCGTATGTCCTCCCGCGTGGATGCAGTCTCACAACGTGTACAAACAGCTGTCACCATGCAGCAGGTTACCAAATCAATGGGGGGTGTGGTATCAGCCATGGAGTCCGCTATGAAGTCTATGAATCTAGAAAAAGTCACGAAACTAATGGACGATTTTGAGCGTCAATTCGAGCACCTGGATGTACAGACCCAGGTCATGGACGAGGCTATGCAAGGAACCACAGTACTGAACGTACCAGAAACACAGGTAGATAACTTGATGCAGGAGGTAGCAGATGAAGCAGGTCTCGAATTGAACATGGAGCTGAGCTCACAACAGGTAGGGCTACCTTCTACCGCTACTCAGGAGCAGGACGGCTTGTCTGCTAGGCTAGCACAGCTGAGAGAGCAACAGAACAATTAGTGTAATGCTATCTCTGATTGGAACTAATTACACTAATTATATTATTTGATTGTTTGTATTCTGCTATGCATGTGTGCTGTACTCTGGATTATATGCTAGGTTTTGTATAGCGGATTATGTATTATGTTTTAACATTATTTCTTGTTCCCATAAGTCCTCAATAACATCATATACAAGATAATAACTTCATTGTGAGTAGTGAAGTTTGCAATTAGTAAATCATATTTCGCAGAATTTTTCTTGCTCTACCCGAATTTGCTATTATACGAACTACTTAGCATACAAATATGCACCTTATGTCGATGGAATGTTGCTGATTTTGCTATTAAAAGACATGCTGATATGCGAACACCACTGTAGCTAGCTCAAGTGCTGCCAAGTCTCCGTAAATTTATGTGGTATCCTATGAACCTCACCTGCATAAGCCGCACTATGTTCCAAGTGTATCGGATTATGTTGGTTCCACTGTACTTTATTTACAGCAGCTCTCGCTTTCAAGCACAAATGGACATATATTACGTATTTCATTTGCCATACGCCAAACCGGTCGTTATATTGACACCTTACTTATTTTGAAGTAAATTACCCAAATCTTCGAAATATACCTGTAGGTACTTATAATTTTCGATTTATTGAGAGCTCAGTTAACTGCACGGGTCAGCACATGAAGTCGACTACAATAATACGTTCTATTGAATCTTCACTCATGCAATAAAGTAAAATGATATTTATTACCATAAATCCCCAGTCACACATTTGCATAATGATCAAAACTATCTATATCATATTGGCTACAACTAAAAAGATACGCACATATAATTACACTATATTTGTTACATGATAATATACGCTGCCAACGCTGTTACTTGTGAATAGCTATGGTGTCTCCATCTCGTTCTATGATGTGTATATTCCCTTGATTCGTTTCAATTCTTATGGTAGGGGATCCCTTCACATCATCCAGCTTACTAAGCAGTACAATAGCTTGTGCTGCATGCGTCATGGCCGCGTTTTTTAGCGTACCCTCAGCTTGCATTGTAAACCCTCTAGGGTCGCATATGGATATCCCCTTCAAGTGTTTCTCACGCATTTTCTGTAAACTTTCGCTCGAGCTCATTTTCTGATATTGCTGTTGACTTTTGCTATATAGCAGTTAGGTGTTTGCTTTGAACATATTATTGATTATGTAAGGTATCAGGTTTTATACTTCAATTTGAATTCAGTATCTTTGTGGTAACTACTCTATTGTGTTTATGGAATGCTTAGATTCACATTTTCTATTCATTTAATTTTCAATTGCTGAGCGCTCAGTTTACGCTTGTGAATGTAATGTAAATATTGGCTACTGTGATGTTTGCATCGTGATTAACTTAATCCATCAGATTAAGTGTCTAGTTAAGCTTAAGCATGCAACGTGGCAATCATAAGCTCAAGTGAAAATTAGGATTTCTCTACAAGACTAATGTGACATTTCTCTTCAGCTTGTACGATAGTTCTACAGATACGATATTGTCTATAGAGGATAATATTGTAATAGGTAGCGCTTAGCCACTAATTCAGGGTAAATGCCCACTTCAGCAAACCAAGGAGTCCCTCAAAATGACCTAGAACAACATCCTATCTACAAAAATATCTTTCTCCTCTCTCTGTAGACAAATGCCGTACTAAGCTATAGGAAAGTCGCACCAGTCTTGCAGAGAAATGTCTCTACAGAAAACTGTCTCACTGCCAATATACGCACATTCATTTGATTTATAGTAGCAAAACCCTAATTAGCTTGCTAACATGTTTGTCAAATATTTTTCTACCGCTAGATTTGTGCATTATGTCTGAGACCTATCTTTGGAGAGATTACAAGAAATACAGTACTAATGCTATACAATCTCATGACTTATTATCCTGTGGAGCTATATTTGAGCCTTATGATGAAGCTATGGGGCAGATATACTGTTACTCTATGTTCGCAGTACGAGAATTATCAGCTATATTATCCTTTCTAAGTTGCTTGTTCGTTGTGTTTGTAATATGGCTATTCAAGAGGTATTTATTTGACACACAAAGGTTAATATTGTATCTAACACTATCTTCTATATTTTCAAGTTTTATGTATATTATAACTGATATATACAGGTTCTTTAGTACTTCTAATGAAGGATGTGCTGCATTTATTTTCTTTTTAACTTTCTCAATCTGGTCTGTAATTATTTGGAATCTCAATATTACATTCAAATTATTTCAGAATATTGTTCTTTGCAAAACTTCTTCAAAATGGGTTGAGAGAATTTTCATAGCGAATGCCTTGATATTTCCTATTATATTCTCGTTTGTTACAATATTACCACAGTTCTTGCAAGATATTACATTTCAATGTCAGTGGAACAGTTGGAATGCGAGTAGAGATTTTAATATACATGAAGCACGGATATTTTACGGTTCTATTTGGGTTGCCCCCTCTTCTCTCGCATTTATATTCGTAATCGCTTGTTATCTGGCTATACTTCTTGCAATGCTTAGAAGGAAGATTAGGAAACAAGATCGTGAGGTTAGCAAGGCTCTCTTACTATATCCATTAATCATACTAGCTTCTTATCTATTCCCTCTTCTTGTAGCGATAATAAATTTGATTGGAATTTCTATTGAAATCCGCTATTTGTATTTTCTCATTATAATTGCGGTATTCACACGCCCTCTACTCGGCTTATTGATTAGTATAGTATATTTCACGAAAAAGGAAAATTACAAACATTTGAATTTGAAGGAAATAGAACTGGAATTTCTTTCACATCTGAAAAGGACTAAAGTCAAAGAGTACCCTATCACACAGATGGACCACAATTTCAAACAAACTAACCTGGAACTTGAACATAGTTTCCATTTCCCTAACGACAGTCAAGTGACCAATAGGAATGCTAGAACAAATGATTTTCATATGGAATCAATTCCCTCACATGATAACAGTTTAGAAAATCTGACAAGTTATTAATATCTTATACTAACATTCAAAATATATATATTACTGCTTGAGACTAGATTTATTATTTTGTTTTTGCCAAATATATTAATAAACAGATGAAGTGATCAATTCAACTGTATACAGTTATGTAATTTTCTTCAATTACAAATTTGTCCCAGAAATGGATTCATTTGTAAAGCATTCCTCTAATGTACTGTACTCCAACTTAGTATAAAGAGCTATGGGGTTTGGGGCTTCATTGTGATCTATTGAAAGTTCACATCATTTCAATTACTAAATTGTAAATACAGTCAACTCCTGTTATATCTAATACGGATATATCGAAGTCTGGAATTGTGCGAATATGGTTTCAGAGTAACATATATTCTATCAGTTATATCGAACTCCGCTTGTATCAAAGTAATTATCGTGATCCTTTGAGCTTCGATATCACAGTAGTTGACTGTAGGTGTGTCCAAGGTTGAGTAGCACTGCTCTTATATAAATGGAAATTCGTGCTTGCTATTAGGTGAATTCCACTGTATTTCATTCGCAACTTTCTAATAAAGTTATTGAATGGAGTCTCTTAGTGTTACAACAGATGACCATATATTCACTATATCCACCCACCCTACTACTCCACTAATAGCAGTAGGTGATATCACAGGGCGAGTATCATGTTACTCTCCTAGCGGAGATGGAGATAAAAAGATGATAGAGAATATATCAATACAAGAACACAGCAAGGCTTGTAGAGCTCTATGTTTCTCTCTAAAAGGTGATAAGTTATATTCTGCTTCAAAAGACAAACATATATTATCTATAAACCCCATTTCAGGACAGATATTATCTGATGTATTATTAGCTATTAAGAGTCCTATCAATGTAATGTTATATTTATCCGATAGGCTAGTATGTGGACATGATAGCGGTACTGTTAGTGTGTATAATTCTGCAGACTTAAGCTGTATAGGTTCATTAGTGATTACTGAACAGAATGAATATGTTTCTGGTATTTGTCATACACCCAGTCATAGACAGGTTGTAGTTACGACTGGAGAGGGTCAAATTGCTATTATAGACATACGTGATATTATTGTTAAAAAGAAGTTTTATTCTAATTCTGAGATACTGTGTGTATGCTGTATTTCCGGTGAGAAGAAATGTGTTACTGGTGATACAGAAGGGAAGCTACAATTCTTTTCCTGGTTAGATAACCCGTTACAGCCTTATGCGCATGTTACTTGTGTTAGTGACAGCTCTATTGACAGCTGTCTTGCTCTACCACAAGGTGAACTACTGTGCGTCGGGTGTGGGGATGGAGTTATCAGGATTGTCAACATGTTGTTACGACAAGTGACAGGCGTAATTGGTCACAAACAAAAAATGCAGATTGATAACCTTATAATAGCAGATGCTCTCGATATGTTATGCTGCTCTTCTGGTAATAAAGTTATGTTATGGAAAATATCTAACATATTCATAGGGATAGAGAAGATTGAAAAGAAAAGGAATTGCGAGCAAATAGAAGAAAGAGATCGTAACAAAAAAATAAAATTATCAGAAACTAGCGAATCTCCACAAATAGAGTTGAGTGTTGTTAAAGAATTGGGTAAGAAAAAGAAGAAGAAGAAGAAAAGGCAACAAGTACAAAGTCGATCAGAAAGAGCACAGTTTTTCGATGGTCTCCTCTAGGAATGAAATCTGTTAAGTTTGATTATTCTACAGTTATCGTTCAATTACACAAGTTGTCCAAATTACAGACAAATTACGTGATAAGGGATGGGGAATATTCGCATGTATAGTAATACGTACTTTTTCTATAAAAGCGCAGTTCTTATATTGTCAAGATTTATATGGAAAGTACGTATATACAGTTAACTCCTGTTATATCGAATTTCAATGGACCGTGACAATTTCTTCGGCATAACCGCGAATTTAGATACGTATATTCGTTTTATATATTAAACGCGAGTTGACTGTATGTACTTTACAGAAACCTGAAAATTTGAATCCGGTTGGCAACGATTTAAAATTTGTATTACGTTGCTTTTTGGTAATTATTTATTCACAAACTGCTTTTCCTGATTCTACAGCAATTTTTAACAGAGCTTAGCTGTAAATTTGAGGGCTTAAATATGAACAAAGTATATTGTGTTGCTTATTTGTAACGTAATTTCATTGACGTATAAATTGCTTCACTGTTATAAATACAAATTGCATTAGTTATTCGTAGTTATGTTATTCGGTATTATTCATCTCTTTTTCTGGAGAATTTTCAAGAGTTTACTCAGAATTTGGACTAGAAAATGTGAGATTCAGCGCATTTGTGAAAATAACAGATCTGATATATACCAAGAATGTGTGTCTTTAGAAGCTTCAATGTGTTTCTCAAAAAGTGCACCAATCCGTAGTCTAGTATCAATGAGCAGATTTAACAATAAGTCCGTTGATGAGCATATTGCAGCAATGATAGTTTGTAAAGGAATAAAGGACTTGTCTTTTCAAGAAAGATTCAGAGACAGAATATCTCTTATAATACATTACAATTCACTTATACGAGAGGTTACAGAATTAAAGAAGTCATATTCCACAGAAAATACTACTCATGAAGCTACTCTATTATCTTTATGGGACTGCCTTAAGCCAAATGAGAAGTTAAAAGAACGTAGAAGTAAACAGTGGTCAGATTTGGGTTTTCAGGGATTAGATCCAGCTACAGATTTTAGAGGTATGGGATATCTAGCACTTACACAGCTTTATTACCTTGCTAACACACGTACTGAGCTAGCTAGGAATTTACTACTCAAGTCACAGCATCCTGAATATGGTTATCCATTCGCTTTGGTTGGTATACATACAACTAGCTTCTTGTCTAATTTATTGACTACACGATCACTGAGATACCAACTATTCATTTTATCTGAGCGATATCAGCATACAATATCAATGGAACGGTTTAACGAGTTGTTTGTTTATGTGTTTGTAGAATTTGATAAGTTTTGGAGAGAGTCTGGACCTAATAACGTCATGCAGTTCAATGAGAGATGGAGAGTATTCGATTCTGTTATAACTCAAAATCTAAACACAATAAATGTACTCAATTGAATTGTATTTTAATAATTATCGATTATTTGTTATTTTAGCTCATTTCCTGCTTAAACACCCTCCATGAATGCTATGCTATGCTTTTAATAAATCAGCTTATTTACTAAATCGAGATAATCGCCAAATTGTTGTGTTTTATTATAGCCTTTATGGTATATCTTGTAGAACTTCATGATACGTTATTAGAGGCCACAAGTGTTGCTTTGTCAGACATACATAAACACAGGTCCAGTCAAATTGGACAAACAAACAAACAAATGAAAACAACTACCGGTATTGATTATTATTTATTAGTTAAGATTTGAAATTTATCATTGCTCAGATATCTAGATTGCGTGGATTGTAAATCTGAACTTCTCCATTCCATCTACTACCAACACTCTTAATCTTAGCGCATACTTTTTAATGGAATGATATTACAATTGTGTAACAAACAGTTTATTTTGAGATATGCAGATGCTTATAGGTTGGTTCATCTTCTCACTGAATTTAAAGAGATAGCCCTGTGTATACTTCTATACGATTGTTGTTACAATCCGCTATATAAGTATTCCAGTTTGGCGATTCTTTGGAATAAACAAAATATTTTACACGTTCTCTGGCATCTTTGTATGAAAAATTGGTTTAATACTTGTAGCTTTCGGTTGCTAGTCATATGACAATACCTAATGTAATCAGAACGACAATACGAAATACACTATACGTATATAGAAAATAGAATGTCAAAATTAGAATTCAACAGAACTACTACTTCACATAGTATATGTATAACTGCACCCAAGTATGTATCTATGGTGCAGCTTGATAACTAAATATAGTTGAGGTAGACGAATTCCTATCTCCAAGCCCTTCTCTAGGACCATTACCATCTCTGTTTCGATCTCTGAGGCCTCCCCTATAACCTTCTCGAGCTCTGTCCCGATATCCAAAATCTCTCACAGGAATTTCTGGATTTTTGTTCCTGTCTCCCAAGCCTCCTATATCCCTGTCTCTATCTGCAAATCTACCTATGCTCCTGCCCCCAAAGCCTCCCCTATAACCTCCTATATCCCTGTCTCTATCTCCAATTCTATCTCTACGACCGTTACCATCTTTGTCTTTATCTCCAGACTCTCTCCTAGAACCTTCTCGAGCTCTGTCTCTATCTCTAAATCTATCTCTACAACTGTCTCTATCCCTATTCCTTTCTCCCAAACTTTCCATACCTATGTTCCTCTCTCCAAACCCATCTCTACGATCGTTACCATCTTTGTCCCTATTTCTAGACTCTCTCCTATGACCTCCTCGAACTCTGTCCCTATCTCCGAACTCTCTCCTAGAACCTTCTCGATCTGTGTCTCGATCTCCAAACTCTCTTCTAGACATTGCTCGGTTTTTGTTCCTGTCTCCAAAGCCTTCCCTATAACCTCCTATATCCCTGTCTCTATCTCCGATTCTATCTCTACGACCGCCTCGATCCCTATTCCTATCCCCCAAACTTTCCCTACCTATGTTTCTATCTCCAAACACTTCTCTAACACCATCTTGATCTCTCTTTCTATCACCCAAACCTCCCCTATCTATGTTTCTGCCTCCCTTATAGCCTCCTCTGTAAGCATTCAGTTTGCTTGGAGCTTTTTTATCTGAATATTCCTTACAGTAAGCAGTAGGCTGCTGTTTATCCATGTAATCAAGTATAGGATTCGCTTGAGGAGGGGTTTGGGTGGGAGATATGATAGTCTGACTGTTTAGCTTAATACTCCCTAGCTGTTCTATGTCATTCTCGAATTGATTGTTCCACACAAACTCAATGCTGTTTGTATCAACTGATAAATATAATTCTTCGATTTTCTTATTTATCAGTGCTTCTACTCCTATATGAGTATCTGCTAGTACATTTGAATTTAATATTTCTGCGCTGAACGATTTGTTTTTCTCCAAAGCCTCAACCAATGTATTCATTCCTTGATGTTTGCTGTTATAGTTATCCTCTACTTGATCAACACGAGAAAGGAGGCAATTCTCTCTTAGTTGTAGAGCTTCATGTGACCTCTTGAAGCTGTCTCGAATCTTCTTTCTAGTCTCGTCGATTTGTTCAATAAAGTTCCTTTTCACTGCTATGCTCGCCATTTCTTCGATCTATCCGATAATATTGAAATTAGAATATTTATTAGGAAAGTATATTTGAGAAATTTTGAGCATTAGGTGCTAAATATCCATTTCTAAGAAATATCGAATTTCCTTAACTATGATACTGGATTGTCTACCATACACAGCTTTGTTGCATTTTATTGTATCCAAAAAGGCATATTCAACCAAGGTGCATGCAACGTTTTCAAGCAACATCTTTGCACGAAAATAGAACAGGTTCTATTTCTGCAACAAATCGCATTCAACAATTTAGTACATAAATGTTGGATTAACTCGGAATTCTGTCCTCTCTTTATTTATTCAGTATACTACACATATTACTATAGAACAGATAATACAGTTGGAATCGTTTTTTTATTCAATTTTTGGGAAAGTGAAAAAACAATTTCAAACAGTATATCTGGTAAAAATCGCGATATTCATAAATTTACTATCCGAATACTATATTTATACAGATTTATATAACATGAGCAAGGAACAAAAATCAATTGTATTATATTCTAATGACAATATAGAAGAATCTTCTCATACGAATGACTGTATTACCAATACAGATGCTATTATCCAAAACACGTTTGAGAAACATAAACCTAATCACATGGACATAAAATTGACGGTTCCTATAGAAAAACCTATTCCGAATTATTCTAAGGATTCTCTACCAATCTGTGATAAAAGCGCTAGCAGATTAGAAGATGAGTATATAGAAAAAGAGAGAAGTCAAGGTTTGGGATGGTCTCTTCTCTATTCACGCTTGAATGATATATCAAATGAATCAAGACCTTCATGTTCTATATCACAACAACCTGATAACGAACATTTGAATAGATATTCTAATATTCTTCCCAATGATAATACAAGAGTTGTACTAAATGGCTTAGCTAATACAGATTATATAAATGCTAATTATGTCAAGATAGACAAAGCTAATACTAGATATATTATGACGCAAGCACCTCTGTCAGAAACCTGTGAACATTTCTGGTCTATGGTATGGCAGGTGGAATCATGTGGTATTGTAATGCTGAATAAATTGGTTGAGAGAGGAATGCAGAAATGTTATTCTTATTACCCTACCTCTCCAGGACAATTTGTGAAGTTTGGTAAAATCAGAGTAACTTGTGAAAGTAGAGAGGAAGAGAAGAACTATTATATATCTACATTTAAATTGGAGTGTGTGTCAGAATCAAAACCGCGGTTTTTAACACATTTTCAGTATACTGTTTGGCCTGATTTTGGAGCTCCTGTATCTCTAAACTCATTCCTTACGTTCTTATCCGTTGTCAGGGCAACAGGAATCCTACACAATTCACAATCTCCAGCTGTAATTCATTGCAGTGCTGGAGTAGGTCGATCTGGTGCATTTATACTGATTGACTCATGTCTACTAATTGCAGAGCGAGCTAACAGCTGTGACAGTATTACTATTCAAGATACTCTGTTAGAAATGAGGAGTCAGAGGTTTGGGTGTATACAGAGTAAAGAACAGCTGAGATTCTCTTATGCTTGTGTTATTCATGGTTTGAAGCGGCTTTTAAAGGATGGAGATGGAATTAAAACATATTTAACTTTGAAAAGGTCTCATGAAGATTCTGCTGTTGGAAACAAGGAAGATGTTAAGAAGAAGAAGAGAAATGAGTAAAATTTCAAAAAAATGAATAATGTTATTAATATCCCTTTTTGTACATTTCACTGAGTATCATAATATCATGCCTTTCTTCCGCTTCATATCTGAATTGGGATAATTACGTCATTAGAAAGTATTATTACTGGCTACCTCTGATTATTATTCTCATTATAGAGATTTTAAATATCCTTCCTTCCTCTTAATTATTTTAATTACAACTTGTAATAGTGAACTCCCGTTTTACCGAACTAAGATATAAAAGCGGTTATATCAAATTATCGAAATAAAATGACCTCTAAACACCCTTTATAATTAACTTACACCCGCCCTGAGGGGCCGAATGGATTATGGATAATGGATTTGGATTCTCTAAAGTCCAAAGGAATCCATCATATCCATCATCTATCATATCTATCATCTATCATATCTATCATATCTATCATATCCATCATATCCATCATATCTATCATATCTATCATATCCATCATATCTATCATATCTATCATATCCATCATATCCATCATATCCATCATATCTATCATATCCATCATATCTATCATATCCATCATATCTATCATATCTATCATATCCATCATATCCATCATATCCATCATATCTATCATATCCATCATATCCATCATATCTATCATATCTATCATATTCATGAAATTTATCGATTTCATGGATGTGATTTTAATATTCGTATTCCCAATGGATATCGATTGGATATGGATTATGTTCGTGTGGAAAATGGATTACGGTTCGAATGTAGATTATGATTTGTATCCACCCGGGATTTCTGCACCCGCTATTATCGAAATTCGGTTTATCGAAGAGTTTCGATATAAAAGGAGTTTCTATTTCCCTTAAATTTAAATTCAAATTATTATTCTAGCATGGCACGTCTAAAAGCATCATACAGTGAAGCATTCACCAAGAAGGTAGGTACTGAGCTGTTCTTACTGACCTATGGATCTCTTGTAGCTCAGCTGATCCAGGACTATGAGGATAATGATGAGATTAATACACAGCTGGATAAAATGGGATATAATATAGGCTTGAGATTAGCTGATGATTTCCTGGCTAGATACCCTCAAACTAAATGTGTAGAGTTCAGAGAAACCGCAGACGTAATCGCGAAATTTGGGTTCAAGAACTATCTAGGCTTTGTGCCAGTTGTGGATAAATGGAATCCAAGTGATCGATCTTGCTCGCTTTTCTTCGATCACAACCCCCTAGCTGAGTTTGTAGAATTACCACCCGAACATGCTTCTCTATGGTATGCTAATATATTATGTGGAGTATTAAGAGGGGCTCTTGAAGTTGTACATCTAGAGGTAGAAGTAAAGTTCCTACAAGATGTTTTGAGAGGTGATGATAAGACTGAGTTGTATATTAGATTTATACGTAAGATAGAGGACACTGTGCCACCGGGTGAGGATTAATTAAATATACAAATACTGCTGGAATTATTAAATTATTA
The DNA here is from genome assembly GCA_024704765.1 of Oopsacas minuta. NCBI lineage: Eukaryota > Metazoa > Porifera > Hexactinellida > Lyssacinosida > Leucopsacidae > Oopsacas > Oopsacas minuta. The sequence continues at coordinate 670,589 of JAKMXF010000133.1, read as the reverse complement.
GTAGTCTAATTTTGGATGTTTATTCGTTAATGGAATTAAGATTTATTAGTCTACAATTTTGATATTATTTTATTTGTGTATATGTTGATCATACTGGTATTTATAGGGCAGCATCTTATAGGGAATTTGGTTATGAGACGATGTTATTTCATATTTTTGTATTTTTCGCAATTCGTAGTATGATTTAAATATATTCAAATCGTTTAGAGTATAGGACCTGCTATAACACAGCTTTCAATAATACCAAACCATTTACTTTTCAAATCATACAACTGTGCACTTGACATGGCGAGATTATTTTCTAAGGAAATGATGACTCTCTATCGTAATGATCGTTGTTGATATTGTTTTAATATCTTCAACATTTTATGATCACAAAGTCATAGATGCTGATCCTTATATTATAATCAATTCTGGTTATGAAGCCCAACATACACGATTGATACAAATAATATAACAATCGCAACACACACGGTACAATTTTTGTATGAAAATGTAAATTTTTGTGCTGCATTTGCATGGAACAATTTCCTTCAAAAAATTTTCATACGGTTCTATTGCATGGGTATTCACGATTGAACTTTACTTTGTGCATGCAACTGTGCGGGCATAAATGTACATAATAGTCAGGTGAAATGCCTAAACTGTTTACAAATTATTCCACATCAAAAATTGACTAGTCTAGCTATGGATAAATCTAAATCAATCTGTGAGAAACTCCGAAAAACATGGAACAGATCTCCACACAATCTCCCTCTGATAGACCAACTCCTTGATGAGCTAAAGGTATCTCTCCTAGAGGTATCCTTCCTACCCACAGAAACACAAGGGGTGGGATCAGAGCCTCAGGGCTTGCTGCTAGCTAGAGAAATGCTAGAGATAGGAGCTATGGCTTCTATAGAGAAGAGAGATATATCAGGATTCGAGCACTACATGGCTCAACTGAAACACTACTACTTAGATTACAAATCTCTCCTAGAACCATCTCCATATGCTAATCAGCTGATGGGTCTTAATTTATTATCTCTGCTAGCTAGAAACAAGCTTTCAGATTTTCATACAGAAATAGAACTCCTACCTCCTGAACAGCTGTTAACTGATGTATACCTCTGTCATCCTATACACCTAGAGCAATTCCTAATGGAAGGGAGTTATAATAAAGTATTCCTATCTAGAGACAATGTCCCTGCTCCTTACTACAGACTGTTTGTAGATATTTTGTTAGAAACGGTTAGAGAAGAGATAGTATCTTGTATACTACATAGCTATTCTACTCTGAGTCTATCTGAGGCTAGAAAGATGCTATACGTCAGTGATGATGAAGATATGAGGGAATTCGGAGAGAAACATGGTTGGGTATTAGAAGGGAATTATTTTAGTTTTATTTCCAAAGAGGAGAAGCAAGGACAATCTGTTCCTGCTATGGAGATATTGTCTAAGTGTTTTGAGTATGCTAGAGATTTAGAAGCTATTGTGTGATGTATGAGTATATGTTTGTTTGTGTTGATTCAATAGATATGGTGTTATAGTTAGTTTATTGAAACTGTTTAATAACTTTGAAATAGCTTGTGTGATATAGGGATTTGAAATTACAATATACAGTATACTCCTCTAATTGAGTCACCAGTCCATCGGATCACTTATCAAGGAACGAAACCATGCAAATAGTGTTAAAATGCTCTAGTTAACCGAGCCAATACCTGTATTACGGTTAATTCAGCTCAAAATAGCCTGGTCCCAGAGGGATCCTAAACATTTCGCGGAGTCTACTGTTCGTAGCTGTATGTCATCTTAACAAAAGCGTTCGCCGAAATTATTGTTAATCAATTTTGATACTCGAATAATCACATGGCTTAAAAACCCATCACTGAGTGACTTTTAGCTACCTTGACCATATATTTCACAGTTTACACTAACCCACAGGGCCGGTACCCGGCCGTAGGAGACGGTACGGCAGGTGCAGCGCTCGCCATACCAATAATTTTTTGCTTCCTACGTCCCTGTCCCAAATCTTAGCATTAGTACCTAATAGGGTATTAAGATCATTGATCGCTCGATCACGATCGCGATACTTTTTTGACGATCTGGCGACGATTGGCGATCATTGTTTTATTAAGGATCGGATGTAAGATCGCGATCCTTTTTTGCACAAAAAATTTCGATCATTTGTATACTTTGAATGCTACTATTATTAGCGTTTTTTTTACTTAGGTAATTGTCCCAAATTTGTGTTCAACAATCAGTAATATTCGTTCGTAGAATGCGTTGATTCTCCACCTAAGTTTCTTTTGGCATAAGAAATGATGTAACTATCAAAAATATATGTATTGAATATTACACAAACGATCGGAAAAATGATCGAGATCAGGATCGTGATCCTTTTTGAGATAAGGATCTTGATCGAGATCGCTGATCATAATTTCAGCTAAGATCGGGATCGTGATCTTGCTTAACACGATCGACTAATGCCTTAGTACCTAGTACGCTAAGATTGTATTCTAATGCAAGGGTGCTCAAACTTTTAAATCTACGGGCCACTTTAAATATTAGGCTCCGCCTTACGGGCCACAATCATAGATCGCCTCTGGCTTTAGTTCAATCAATTTTCAAGCTATCCTATTTGACCTCATATTGCATTAACAATGGATTCTACTTGTAAATTCAAGTTATTGACTTATATTATAATCTTTGAAATGGATTCGAAACATTGAATTCTGAGTTATCAGTAGTTTATTATACATGTGTTATACAATCAACAAATAAATGTATCTCCTAAATAAACAAGAATTTGTTGTTATTCTATTTGATACTATTAATAGATGTCTCTTGAACCGAGAGAGTTCTCAAACAATCCTCAGGGATGGAAACAGGTTGAGAAAGGAGGTAAGATAAGAGATGCTCCTACAGGCAAGAAGAAGTCTAACTTCAATCCTAATGCACATCGTCCTCAAAAGAGAGACCCTTTAGAAGGAGCTGTATCCAAGTTTAATGCTCTCACACTACATGGAGATACAGATCCTGATCTCAGTCAGAGGAAGAAATCTGAAACACAAGACATGAAGAAGAAGAAGAAAGCTCCACAGGAACCTCCTCCACCCCCTAGACCGAGATTTGAAGAGCTACTACCTTCTATCAAAGCTAAAGAACTCAGTTCATATATTGAACGACAGAGCAAGAAATTTGATAGTGAAGTATGGTTGAGAGATGTGGTAAGATTCTTACAGTCTCATTTAGAAGCTGACCCCAAGCAATACGGACCTCTGATGGATCCACAGGATAGTTTGTTCCCCTTCTCAGCTCTCTCTAACGAAATTAGACAGGTATTACTCGATCCAATATTCACATTATGTGTACCTAACTACCTATACTGAATCACTTGCTTACTATTAAACAACTAGTGTTGCCAGATGATGCGCCCACAAAATTGAAAATTTCATTCTAAGTTCTTACCAAAAGTCAAATTATGCCAAATCCAGAATATTTGTTTATCTATGGCAACACTGCTATTAACTATAATTACTGTATTACCTCGAAAACAAGCCCCCGAGGCTCCTAAAAGCTAATAACTGCTTACAGTGAATCGTCATTTCTCCTATATTTTTGATTTATAGACTGTTTGTTAGGTAATGAGGCTAATTACACATAATGTAAACACATGGGTTTGATTATATAGAAATAAATGTGTTTACAAAAATTGAAATTTATAATCGCCCCAGCTATTATTCGAGATAATACGGTGTTTATCATATCCAGAGTTCATATCAATCCTTTCTCTACATCTCTAGATCCTGTTACAAGCACTAGAAAATCAATCTGACAGAGTGCTAGAATTCCTGTTTATACAATGTATAAGAGAAGAACTAATACCAGCTCTGAACAAAGACACACCTACTTATGGAGTAAGGATAATGTTAAAAGCTATTTGTGTACAGAGATATCACCCTGTAGTAAGCTACTGTAAGAAAATTCCTGAACTAATACGATCATATGCTTCTAACAATAAAATATGTCTATCTATCTTATGGGCTGTGTATAACATTAATACTCTTCTACCTACTTTCTCATTGTGGATTGATGCTATGTTCCCTGTATTGCTAGGCCAGGCTGCTAGAGATGTACATAGATGTGTGTGGAACTCTTTATCTAACTTGTTAGCTTATCATAAATCAATTGGTACAGAGATACCTAGACAGATAGTTAAGCCATATGAACATACTGATATCCTCATTGCATTTGCTAAGCTGCATGATAATAATGCTAGTGATGAGATTAAACACGAATTCTCAAGAGTTTGTAAATTATTACAATTTTATGTGTACCAATATGAACCGCAGAACACACTGAGAGGTCATTTCAATAATCTACTACTCCATCTCAACAGCAAGGGTTCCACATTTCTACATAATCAATATATACATTGCTTGTATGCGTGTATAACCTGTGATAGTCACTGTACAAAGCTCTGGTGTAGAGATATTCTATCCAAGCTTAAAGCTACTAACTTATTGCTTAGGTATATGGTAGATATGAAGGAACAGACTGTTGATGCTCTTAATAAGATTAATATTAAGAAAGAGGGTGTTAAACAATCAAATTCAAGTCTCAACTTATTCTCAGGTCTTAGAGAGGAGTTAACTAACGAGCTTAACCCGTTATTCGCGGAAAATCACGCCTCTGAAGAGTATAGACAAACATTAGACATGCTTCTAATCATGGAGAAGGAGAGCACTAAGATAAGAGTTGTTGAACAAGTTAAGAAAGTTAGTTGGTTCAGACGTGTATTCTGGTTTTCATTTATTTTCTTTCTCTCTGCGCTTTTTGTCGATATTGCAACTCACGAAACGATTAGAGTAACGTTCTTTGGCAGGTTTCTTGATGACGTAGGTATCCTTCCGGTGATTATAATTGCACAAGATACTTTTGCGAAAAGGTTCCCTCAAGTGATCGAATTCCTCGGCGTTGCTAGGGAGTGGAGTGGTGTACAACTAGCAATTAGTTGGAGAGAGATCAAACTATTTATGGAATATACACTGCCTCGTCTTATGAACCTGCTCCTGAATACACTAGTTGGATTTTCAAGTTTTATTCTATCATATGTCCACCCGGTATTGGTTTATTTAGCCGCGAAATTTGAGATATTTTCGTTATGGTTCTACTCTAACATATTTCTCAGTAATTTTGTACAGCACACATTGAATGATGTCCTGAAGAGTATAGATACATATATCCACACCTCTAGATCATAATGACTTCTAATGATAATTATGTACTATTGCTCTTTGCTTGATTGCTTTTATTCTCATTAGTATATTCTAGATCAATTATTTTAGACAATTGAATTATTTCATATTGACGTACTCAGTTTAGAAATATTAAAGATGAATTATTACTTTACCCCAATGTACCCTCGAAACTATTATCCCATCAATCGGCTGATAGATTTCGCAGGATCATATGAACGTTGTTTTTCTATTAAGATATCACCTAGGTAGCTGCACTAAATCCATATATATGATAATGGTAGGAACACTATTGTTATTTATTTATTCAAAAATTAGAAACAGACATCGATGCTTTAGATTTACATAAAAGCCTGAACTTCTGGATTCCTATAGCCATGAGTGTTGTACAGTTTATGCTCTAATAGGTTGGGTTATTAAGCAATGTTTATTCTACTTTGTTCTATTGCGTATTACTAAATTAACGAATTTATGATTTGTAAGGAAATGCTTAATGCATCTTCTCCACTGGTTTAACTATCAATCTAGTGATAGTACTAACTTGTGGCAACTATTAACTCAGTGTTGTAGCAACGAACCTACTCAACAGCTAGATTTATCTCTCGCATTAGCTGTCTCCTCCCTGCTAGCGCTAATTATTATCAGTTGTGGGCTGGTTGATAATAAATATTCTCTCCTCAAAAGATTCTTGAAACTTCGAGTAAGTTGATTATAAAAAGAATGGGTAAATTTAGTCAACCGTAAAATGTAAATGAAATCATGTTTGATCCTTTCGACTACACAACTTTAATAAGGTCGCCTTGGGGTACATGTTATGTTCCTCATAAATTGGAGAGGCCAAAATGTTAGAGTACCCAATGTATGAAATTGTGAAGGTCCTCTTCTAACCAAGATAACTCTCTGTGTAATTCAAAACCATAATATACCTCAAATTTCATTGTATGCACTCGTATGTTAGCTATTCTCATAAATTTAATAAATTTATTATATTCAATTGATGCGGCACTAAAATGGGAGAGCGGGTGAGTATTGTGATAGATAAGTATTACGTCATATTCAAAGAACATTTGCTGATTAGAATTATGTTTGAAATCTCTTTCAATGTCTAAATTCTGCAAATTGCCATACGTTTATATTGAAAAGGAAACAATTGAATCCTGATTCTGTTATAAGTATACATCTTCTAGATGAGTACTCCTGTCAGTAAGCGATTGAGCTCCCACCACAAGATGGATGATCTATCTACTCAACATATAGTTGTTAAATCCTCTCTAGCTAAGGCTATCTCTGCTGATGAGAAATCTACAGGTTATTTTATGTAGTAATATACGTTTGATACACCATGGCCATACCGACACATACTACCACATTATCCCAGTGGGAAGCTAGAAATTATAGGTTTTAACGAAAACAGTAGATGTCGGATATAAGAACATAATATGTAATTCCATACGATGTTCTTATAACCGGCATCTACTGCATACAATTTTGTTCGTTATCATAATTGTAGTATTTATTCTGTGTAATGTATGCATCCATCGAATTATTATGCATAGAAAGCATAGAGATATTAAGTTGTTCGTATTATAGGGGACATTTGGAGTCCATTATTATATTAATGCTGTATCTTCTACAGTACCAAACGATACCGTAGTACAACTCTATGAAGAAAGTTTAAAAGAAATAGAGAAAGCTCTTGCAATTAATTTAAGTCCAGCTGATCCAAACTTCCGAGAACATCTTAAAGTTAAGAAGAAATTAGAACAACACAGAGACTCTGCTACAGATCGGGTTATATCTCTAATAACTAAATCAAAAGGAGCTGAAACAAGTATAGGAGCTAGTAAGATTGATAGTTTAGTTCGAAGATCAATTCACTCAGAGGAAGCTGAGGCTAAAAGTGTTAAAAAGCGCAATTTACCCACTTCTCCTCAATTTAAATCCACAACACAACCTTTAAAACCATCAAACAGAACACCGAATGATTCATCCAAGAGGATTTCCATACAACCCCAACTTGGACAAACAGCAAGCAAATCTCCCTCACCTCAAGAAAAGATAATAAAGGGTGTAGATCCTAAAATAGCAGAGATTATACTCAATGAAATAATTGATACAGGTAGAACAGTTAAGTTCGATGATATTTCAGGTCTCAGAGAAGCTAAAGCTGCTCTCCACGAGATCGTAATCCTACCCAGCCTCAGACCTGACCTATTCCAAGGTCTGAGACAGCCAGCTAAAGGTCTGCTCCTATTTGGTCCCCCCGGTAACGGAAAGACTATGATAGCCAGGGCAGTAGCTAGCGAGTGTAAAGCTACTTTCTTTAATATCAGTGCTTCCTCTCTCACCTCTAAGTGGGTGGGAGAGGGAGAGAAATTAGTCAGAGCCTTATTCACAGCTGCTAGAGAGAGACAACCTGCAATCATATTCATAGATGAGGTAGACTCATTGCTGACCTCCAGGACCTCAGGGGAGCAGGACTCTACACGGAGATTAAAAACAGAATTCTTAGTACAGTTTGATGGAGTAGCTTCTGATCCGAAAGAAAGATTCCTTGTAATGGGAGCTACCAACAGACCACAGGATCTAGATGAAGCTGTACTGAGGAGATTTGTGAAGAGAATATATGTACCTCTTCCAACAGCTGATTCCAGACATTGTCTTATACAGACCCTTCTTAAGAACCAGATACATAAGCTATCAGATAGAGACATGTCTACTCTAGCATTAGAACTTGAAGGCTATTCAGGTAGTGATATAACTGCATTAGCTAGAGAAGCTGCTTACGGACCTATTAGAGAACTGACACATTCACAGGTGCTTAAGGTTAATGCTAAGTCAGTTCGTCCTATTGAGTTAGCTGACTTTGAATACGCAAGGAAGAAGGTTAGAGCTAGTGTATCTATTGAGACTACAGGATGTTATACTGATTGGAATGCTAAGTTTGGTACAATTTTATGAATTATGTTGTGTGTTTTGAAATCTCACTTTAACAAAGTCAATATCATATCACAATAGATTTCAAAATTACACATACGTACTTCACTAATTTATAGTGTAACTTCCATAAAAGGAGTGCCAGCAACGCCAAAAAATACTACACCGTTTGCGGAGCGCGGAGGGTTACACTGTATGATATTATTAGTCAGTGAAATTTAGAAAATTTTTATAAAACTTAAATTCCACTGACTAATATACGTACGTATTTTATGATCATTTCTCCATTTGGGGAGTAACCTATCTCGTAATATATATTCGTTATGGTTGTTTATGCTCTAGAATAAATTAGCATAAACTAATGTCTAAACAGACAGATAAGCTATCTGGGAAGAGAAATAGATCAAATTCTGAGACAGGTGACGAGTCTCTTCCCCCTGAAATAGAAGACAGCTGTGAGAAATTCTTCCGTCAACTAGTTGCATTAGAAAAAGTCCTCCAACCTCTATTCAGTACAGACATAACACAGCTAGAACAATCTCTAACATCTGAACAACAAACTGCATTAAAACTACTACAATTATACGGAATTAATTCTCTATTCTTCAGCTACGTGACGCTGAGTGGAGAGGATCCTGAAGGTCATGAGATACAACATGAGTTAGCACGTATTGAGAAGTATATAAATCAAGTTAAAGAGATAGGAGATAGGAGCAAGAGACCTAAAATAGATAAACCAGCTGTTAAGAGATTTGTTAAGGCTGGAATAGGAAAAGTAAAGAAAACTAAAAGGAAGTAATTCTATGTTAATCCTTTGGATAATTATATTTACATAAAGTTTAATCCGTACTAGCGCGCTTCGCATGTTCGCGATACGCGGTTGCGAACACTTCGTGTCCGCACTCGTGGCTACGGCCCTCGAGTACATAAACTCCTAATCTTAACTGTAGCAAACATGATATTGTCATGATCTTTAAATTTGTTTACTTTATGTACCTAAAAGTAAACAAATATTCACAATATGTTGTTTACAATATCATATTCGGAATCAGCATACTTGATTTATCCATCCTGAAATACTCATCTGAGTAACCAGAGTTTATTTGTTAGTATGTGTGTAGCTTATCACCTTCGTAATATTGACTAGCGGCTTCGCTTGCTCTCGCTGCACACCTAAATTTACATATGATTAATTCAAAAGTGTGAATATCGGATTCAGCATATTCAATATGTTTAGTCAAGTTTTATTGATTTTTGTTTACTTACTTCGTAAATACGATAAATGCATATTTATGCGACATCTCAGAATTGGAAAATTCGAATTCAATACAATATTCCATAAATCCTTTCCTTGACAACGGACAAACAAACAAGCAACAAATAAACAAATCGGCATACATACATACAAAAGTTGCAATTTAATAATATAGATTCTCTGAAATTTCGGATTTTTTATACTAAGTCATCATCACGTTGACTCTCTTACTGGTATCATCATTACGTATATCATTGTTCGCATGTTCTTAATAATAATGTGATAAAGTTTTGAATTAGCAGACGTCCCTTATTTAGTAGAACTATATATATTGTCTATTCTAGATTTTGTCTTCGCAATGGCAACCGATCCTAGAGCTAGATGGGGCCCATTTCTCAAGTACTGGGAAAGCTTCTGTAAAGATACATTTATTTCAGTATCAATCAGTGGACAAGAAATACAATTCTCCGAAGGACTCTTAAACACTCTCTGTTATGAAACAGATGTAGGTTGTATTCCTCGTGGATTTAAGCTTAATACAGCAGGAGATAAACCTAAATATTTTCATTCAAATAATTGGAATAAACAAATAATTGGATGTTACTGGTGTAAAGATGATAACACTGATTATAATGGAATATGTTGTACTAAAGAATGTTTCTTCTATCTACATGATTGGTGTGTTGAGAGAGTTCATTACTTTACTAATAGAAGGTTCTGTAGATTCCCTGGTTGTGATACAAATAAAGATAATAGTTTATATTGTGATACGAAACACAAAGCAAAGTTTGAGTCTGAATTGCCTAAAGGATTTGATCATAAGTCTCTATTAAAGACAGTTATTCGAGAAGGACCTATTTGGTATTGTTCTAATGGAGGATTATCTAATGTTCCTCTTCGACAAATTATGAATTCAACTTCCCAAAGCACTAAGAGATTCCGAAAACAAAATATGACTCAAAATACTGTTAAGAATATGCCCGATGATAAATCTATAATAATGGAATTCCCAATAGATCTACACAACGCAATGATATTCCAAACAGACATTGGTATAATTCCAAGAACACCTCTGAAAGAACATCATCTAAATTCTCCTTACTCTAGCTCTCTTAACTGGTTGAGACAGATAGAAGGCTGTTATTGGTGTGGTAACAAATCGGAAACACCTGTCTCAGAGGGAAATACATTCTGTAGATATCGCTGTTACTTATTTTTTTATGAATGGTGTAGGAGTAAAGTTTGTTCCCTTACTGGTGTTGATATGTGTATGAATACAGGTTGTAATAAGACAGCAGCTGGTTTTGATTGTTGTAGCAGAGAACATACAATAGCTATAAAAGAAAAGTATAGCCAAGTCAGGATAATACACAGTGAAGGATTAACAGGACCTCACTGGTACAAAGAATCTGACTCCTCACAGAATTCTATACATTTGTCTTCAAAGATTCCTCAACAGCCAATAGTAGTTGATAATCAATCTAATATTAAAGTAACAAATAATTCTTCTACTGAACTTGACATAACTATGAACTCTGATTATAATAATCCTTTCTTAGAAACTATTTCTACTCCAAAACAAGAAGCTAATTTACCAACAGACATATTCAACAATATTACATCATACAATATGCTATATCCTAGTACAACATATACCGAGTCTACTAAACCAATTACACAAGATCATCTTCATACTTTGGAAACTGACAGCAGTATTTATTCGAAGAAAGAACTCGGATTACCACAGAATCCATTTCTACATTATATCCAAGAATCTAATAATATGAATCTACCTGTGGTATATCCCTTCACATTATCTCGTAAGCTAACTAACTTGTTAGCTCAGTACACTGATGTTGGTATTATCCCTCGTAACAGCTACAATCAACAAGCTAGTGAATACTCTACACATAATAACTGGAGAATGGAGATTACAGGCTGCTACTGGTGTGAATTGAGTAACACTAGTTTCCACGGGTTAACCTGTGGTAAAAGATGTTGGTTACTGTTTCATGAATGGTGTGTTAGAAAACTGGAGACGTCGTGTGGAGTTAAGTTATGTGTATTACCTGGGTGTGAGAATTCGCGAGCTGCTGGTTGTGTATGTTGTAGTTTAGAGCATATTAAGGATATCTCTGAATTGAGAGGGAATTTATCATTGAACATAGAAGAAGAAGTTGAATTGATTCTCGGACCGAAGTGGTACTCTGATTTATCTCCCATTCATTTCTCCAGGACAGGTGCTTTCTATGAGTTTTCTATATATTTCCCTTCTCTATTGTTTATACAAGGATCTATTTGGCCTAGTGTGTATCATTATTTATGTGCTCAGAAGTTGGTTGGAACTCCTTATAGCAACCGTATCTGTCGTATGGAATGTGTTAGTGAGTTGGAGAGATGGATGAAGAGAAGAACTTGTGAGAAATGGGTGAGACCAGATTGGGAGAGAATCTTAGAACAAACAATTTACAAAGCTGTGTTGGCTAAGTTTCAACAGAACAGTATACTTAGAGGATTGTTAATTATGACTGGGATGAGACCTCTTGTTTGTAGAGACAGTTCTCTCGGAGATATGTTGGTTGGTATAAGGGAAGGATTCAAATTTAATCAGTTTTATTCTGATAACAGTATTGATGTTTCATTTGTTTCTTTACCGAAAGTTCCTAATTTGAAAATTGGGTCAAAAGCTTCTAGTACAGGTGGAGTTAAAATACAGAAAGGTATGGGTATTCTTCCTAGAAAAGTTAAACATTATTCTTCATCTGATTATTTTGATTCAGATTCATGGTCAGATGTCTCAAATTGACGATGATGATTCTCTAGTCCCATGACATCACTGTATCTTTCATTTCATATAGTCCAGTTAGTATTTAATAGGTGGAGATACACTATATTTCGCTGTTTATCTTTATCACGTTATTTTTATATATTTTGCAACTTTTGATAATAACAATAATTGTGTAGAGCACCTTTTTTGGTTAATTTATATTTATTTTTGCCACTGATTAGAATCATTAGATATAATGGCCTCTGAAGTGACGCCGTTTCTCTGCTATTGGATAACATACTCTAAAGAGGCATTATTTGGATTAAGTGGTCAAAAAATGCAATTCTTCGAAGGACTCTTAAACACTCTCTGTTATGAAACAGATGTAGGTTGTATTCCTCGTGGAATTAAGCTTAATACAGCAGGAGATAAAACTAAATATTTTCATTCAAATAATTGGTTGTTACTAGTGTAGTGATGATAACACTGATTATAATGGAATATGTTGTTCTAAAGAATGTTTCTTCTATCTACATGATTGGTGTGTTGAGAGAGTTCATTACTTTACTAATAGAAAGTTCTGTAGATTCCCTGGTTGTGATACAAATACAAAAGATAATCATTTGTATTGTGGTACTAAACATAACGGATATTATGATTCAGAATTTCCTAAAGGTTCAGATCATAAGATTCTCTTGAAGACAGTTATTAGAGAAGGACCTTCTTGGTATTGTTCTAATGGGGGATTATCTAATGTACCCCTTCAACAAATGTTGAATTCAATTTCTCAGATCACTAAGCCACCACCTAAACAGAAAATACAGTCCCAAGGAAATGGTAAGAACAAGACCAATGATACATCTGCTAATTTTGATCAAATAATGGAATTCCCAATAGATCTACACAACGCAATGATATTCCAAACAGACATTGGTATAATTCCAAGAACACCCCTGAAAGAACATCATCTAATTTCTCCTTACTCTAGCTCTCTTAACTGGTTGAGACAGATAGAAGGCTGTTATTGGTGTGGTCGCAAATCGGAAATACCTACGTCTGAGGGAAATGCATTCTGTAGATATCGCTGTTACTTGATATTCTATGAATGGTCTAGGTGTAAAGTTTGTTCCCTTACTGGTGTTGATATGTGTATGAATACAGGTTGTAATAAGACAGCAGCTGATGGTTTTGATTGTTGTAGCAGAGAACATACAATAGCTATAAAAGAAAAGTATAGCCAAGTCAGGATAATACACAGTGAAGGATTAACAGGACCTCACTGGTACAAAGAATCTGACTCCTCACAGAATTCTATACATTTATCTTCAAAGATTCCTCAACAGCCAATAGTAGTTGATAATCAATCTAATATTAAAGTAACAAATAATTCTTCTACTGAACTTGACATAACTATGAACTCTGATTATAATAATCCTTTCTTAGAAACTATTTCTACTTCAAAACAAGGAGCTAATTTATCAACAGACATATACAACAATATTACGTCATACAATATGCCACATCCTAGTACAACATTTACCAAGTCTACTAAACCAATTACACAAGATCATCTTCATACTTTGGAAACTGACAGCAGTATTTATTCGAAGAAAGAACTCGGATTACCACAGAATCCATTTCTACATTATATCCAAGAATCTAATAATATGAATCTACCTGTGGTATATCCCTTCACATTATCTCGTAAGCTAACTAACTTGTTAGCTCAGTACACTGATGTTGGTATTATCCCTCGTAACAGCTACAATCAACAAGCTAGTGAATACTCTACACATAATAACTGGAGAATGGAGATTACAGGCTGCTACTGGTGTGAATTGAATAACACTAGTTTCCACGGGTTAACCTGTGGTAAAAGATGTTGGTTACTGTTTCATGAATGGTGTGTTAGAAAACTGGAGACGTCGTGTGGAGTTAAGTTATGTGTATTACCTGGGTGTGAGAATTCGCGAGCTGCTGGTTGTGTATGTTGTAGTTTAGAGCATATTAAGGATATCTCTGAATTGAGAGGGAATTTATCATTGAACATAGAAGAAGAAGTTGAATTGATTCTCGGACCGAAGTGGTACTCTGATTTATCTCCCATTCATTTCTCCAGGACAGGTGCTTTCTATGAGTTTTCTATATATTTCCCTTCTCTATTGTTTATACAAGGATCTATTTGGCCTAGTGTGTATCATTATTTATGTGCTCAGAAGTTGGTTGGAACTCCTTATAGCAACCGTATCTGTCGTATGGAATGTGTTAGTGAGTTGGAGAGATGGATGAAGAGAAGAACTTGTGAGAAATGGGTGAGACCAGATTGGGAGAGAATCTTAGAACAAACAATTTACAAAGGTGTTTTGGCTAAGTTTCAACAGAACAGTATACTTAGAGGATTGTTAATTATGACAGGGATGAGACCTCTTGTTTGTAGAGATAGTTCTCTCGGAGATATGTTGGTTGGTATAAGGGAAGGATTCAAATCTAATCAGTTTTATTCTGATAACAGTATTGATGTTTCATTTGTTTCTTTACCGAAAGTTCCTAATTTGAAAATTGTGTCAAAAGCTTCTCTTACAGAAGATATTACATCAGATACAGATATAACATCACTTAGAAAAGTCCAACTGTATTCTTCATCTGATGACAGTGATTCAGATTACTGAACTTAAGTTTGTAATTTTATTTTGCCAGATGAATTTATTATTTTTATACATTTTATTTACTTTCTATTGCGCCTGAACTCGTGAAGATATAAACTATAGGATAAGTACTCAATAATTTCCCCTCGCTACGTCCCTGTGCAATGAGTATTCTGAACCACCAAATAATTATTATACCCAGAGAAGTAGCCAGGGTGCAGCACCTGCGTCACATTCCGCAACTGTACCTACTACTTTGCCACACTTATGCCGCACCATCCATCATGCGACCCTAGCTACGCCTCTGAGTCTCCACCACATTAATCGAGAAGCTTTTACTTGTACTATTTCTTCGAGTTATAAATTGATCAGGCTGGCAATTGTTACTTTTATACTGCTACATCCATACTAATTCCACCATTCCATGGTACATGAATGTAAATTGTAATTTCACGCTTTACTATATACTCTCTCCCAGACCTAGCTCTTTCTTGGATCCGCTCCTGACCCTGTTGGTAATGTGCCAAGGTTACGTTAGTGGTTTGCAGGCGTTCCCTGTTCTGTATGTACTTAGATCATATTATCTATTCTATATGTTGTCTATTCTAGATTTTTTGCTTTGCAATAATGGCATCCGATTCTAGAACTGGATGGGGTCCATTTCTCATGTATTGGGCAAGTTTCTGTAAAGATACATTTATTCCAGTATCAATCAGTGGACAAGTAATACAATTCTTCGAAGGACTCTTAAACACTCTCTGTTATGAAACAGATGTAGGTTGTATTCCTCGTGGATTTAAGCTTAATACAGCAGGAGATAACCCTAAATATTTTCATTCAAATAATTGGAACAAACAAATAGATGGTTGTTACTGGTGTAAAGATGATAACACTGATTATAATGGAATATGTTGTACTAAAGAATGTTTCTTCTATCTACATGATTGGTGTGTTGAGAGAGTTCATTACTTTACTAATAGAAGGTTCTGTAGATTCCCTGGTTGTGATACAAATACAAAAGATAATCATTTGTATTGTGGTACTAAACATAACGGATATTATGATTCAGAATTTCCTAAAGGTTCAGATCATAAGATTCTCTTGAAGACAGTTATTAGAGAAGGACCTTCTTGGTATTGTTCTAATGGAGGATTATCTAATGTACCCCTTCAACAAATTTCGAATTCAACTTCTCAGATCACTAAGCCACCACCTAAACAGAAAATACAGTCCCAAGGAAATGGTAAGAACAAGACCAATGATACATCTGCTAATTTTGATCAAATAATGGAATTCCCAATAGATCTACACAACGCAATGATATTCCAAACAGACATTGGTATAATTCCAAGAACAAAGCCAAATGAAAATCATCTAATTTCTCCTTACTCTAGCTCTCCTAACTGGTTGAGACAGATAGAAGGCTGTTATTGGTGTGGTAACAAATCTATAGGAAATGACAATTTCTGTAGATATCGCTGTTACTTAATTTTCTATGAATGGTGTAGGAGTAAAGTTTGTTCCCTTACTGGTGTTAATATGTGTAGGAATACAGGTTGTAATAAGACAGCAGCTGATGGTTTTGATTGTTGTAGCAGAGAACATACAATAGCTATAAAAGAAAAGTATAGCCAAGTCAGGAAAATAGACAGTGAAAGATTAACAGCCATAGGACCAGACTGGTATAAAAAACGTGATATCCCTGATGTTAACAGAGTCAATAATCAAAGAGTAAATGCCAATCATTCTCAAAATCCAGTTTCTCCACCAGCAGTTCCGCAACAATCCACTCCACCGAAACAGTATTCTCCATCACCAGGTCTACAACACTGTGTATTTTCATGGGAGTTAACTGAGTTCTTATATTACTTCCAAGACGTAGGTCCAATTCCCAGAAAATTAATCCAATTTATTCCCATGATGAATAATATTCCTAATCCGAATTGGAATGTTGATATTCCTCTTTGCTATTGGTGCTGTACAAACCAGCTCCGCATGAACTGTATCACATGTTCTGACAGATGTATATTTCTGCTGAATGAATGGGTCCACTGTTTGTACACAAATACTTCAAAAAAGAAACTATGTAGAGTAATGGGTTGCAAGTTTCCATCAGCTTATGGATTTGACTGTTGTAATCGTACTCATTCAAAAGAGTATGAGCGATTCAATCAGTATTCTCATCTCTTGAAGAGTACTGAGTTCGCACTTGGACCCAGATGGTATCATGATTATAGCCTAACACCTATCAATTTCTATAACAGAAATGAACCATTTTATGAGCTGACTAATTTCTATCCATGTAGCAACCTTGTGATTGATAATATGATATGGCCAACAACTGAGCATTATTTTCAAGCTTGTAAGTTTGCTGGAACTCCTTATGTATATTTCGTTAGTCAGCTCCAAGCTCCAAGAGATGCATTTGATTTCTCTAGAAATCCTGGTGTACAGCGCTGGGTTCGAACTAATTGGCCAAAAATTAAAATGCAGGTTATGTTAAAAGCATTGAGATGTAAATTCAATCAAAATATAGATCTTGCTCAGATATTGATTAGGACTGGTGAAAAGCTTATATTTGAGCACACGAAGAATGATAAGTTCTGGGGAGATGGTGGGGATGGGAAAGGTATGAATAAGTTAGGAGAACTGTTGATGGTTGTTAGAACAGAATTACAATGCTCACAGCAACCAATGTTAAATACGTTTCAACCAATTCAAATGAAGGATTTTGTGCCCATAAATTTTGCCCCTACAAATTCCAGCAATACACAGATTATTCCATCACAATCCAATATGAATGAGAATAATATTCTACCTCAATCCTCTATACAATCTCCTATGCATATTAGTGAAACACGAGTTGCTCGAACTAAAAGTAATACAACGAATTCCTGCACTGAAGATCTAATCAATTTGAATGCATCACCCCTATCCACGAATTACGCTCCACAAACATCATCTCAAGGAGACAGTCTAACTCAAATACCAGCACAAGTTATACCGCCTATTAATCCTCCAGAACAAACTGTAGCTTGTAATGCTAGTGCTACAGATGGACCATTATTTGAAGTTGGTAAAGCAAAACGCGATTTGGATCTTGATTATAATAACCCTTTTCAGTTTTCTCAAGGTTCAGACTCATCATCCACCATTCCCAATACACCTGATACCACTGATATCAGTAAAGATGTTAATAATCCATTTTTACATGATAATTCCAGTGATGTTGATATGACAGAAACCAACACCGATAAAATTAATCCATTTCTCACTGAAGAAAACTCTCTAACGCAGCCGAATTGTTCGGTCCAAACTCAAGCTAATCGACCCTCTATTCCGAAAGCTTCTGGAGACGTCGGTATGCCTATAGATAATAGCATTCAGATTAACTTCCGTTTATCTGATGTTAAGAATAGGAACACTGATCTCAGTCCTGAAAGCACACCACTCCCTCTCAGTGACAATGAAGACATGGAAACGGACGCGGACGTGAATTGATGAACTATTCAATAAATATTTATACATTGCCCAGGTATACAATCTGTGTAACAGTTACATCTTTTAGTTGTTTCCTGATCTTTTCTGGTATTCCTTATATCCCCGTATACGTATAGTGATGTAGTATAGTAATATTATTTTGTTAAATTGTATACTTCTATGCTTTTAATAGGTTTTCTATATATCGTATACACCAGGGGTCAGCAACTTTATTTGAGTGCGGGCCATATAAACTCTTTTCATAGATGTGCTGGCCACTAGATGACTATTTGTTGATGTACATATATGGTGAATATCCACTAATTCTACCAAAGTCCTTGAAAGAATTGATGTATCTATTCAGAGTCAATTTTTCTTTTCTTGCTACTACTACAAATGGACATGATGGTAGGATAGTGATGGAGTTTAATCGTTTCGTAATCTAATGAAAATATTGTACAGGGTGTATCATAATTATTGTCGGGTTCTAGGAAATATCTCAAAACACAAAAAAGTGGATCGTTTAAGCTAATTATTTATTTATGTAATCTCCATCGCATTCTATAACTGATCTAGTCCTATTAGGCATACTTGCTACTAAATTTTCTAAAAATTTTGGATCAATGCCCTCCCAAGCCTTTTTTACTTGAGAAATTAAATGGTCCAGCTTCGTCATATTCTCCATTTGGCTGACGCTATCTTTCAGAATAGACCATAGATTCTCAATAGGATTGAGGTCGGGCGAGTTTCCTGGCCACTCTTCTTTCATCCAAAACTTTGGGAAATTCTTTTCACACAAGGACTGAGTCAAATTTGCAGTGTGCTGGAGCACCATCCTGCATAAAATAAAACTGGACATATCTGAGAGCATTGATCGCTGTAATATTGTCCCATTTTCTGAGTCGCGTTCTATTGCATCCTTACAGGTTTTATTCAAAATATAGTTCCGATAGTAGCAACCATTTATTGTCTGTTTTGGAGGCACTATATGGAGTTCAGAGACAACTCGATGGGACATCATGCCCCAGACATGAATTTTCCCTGGAAATTTAACTTGAACGCAAGGTTCAACATTGTCTGAATTTTTAGCCCAAACCCGATCGTTCTGTCGGTTTGGAGTATTGAACAATTGAAAGGGTGCTTCATCAGACCACAATACCTGTTTCCAATCTTCGACAGTCCATTCTTTGCGAGATTCTGCAAATTTGAGTCGTTTTTCCTTCATTTTCTCCGTCAATCGCGGCCTTTTGTAAGATTTCGCGCCAATATTATCCTGAAGATAACGATGAACGGTCGAATGCGGTATAGGATAGCCCCTTGAGGTCACTATATCAGCCAATTTCCTAGTAGATTTGTATCTTTTCCGAGAGATTTCGAAATTATAATTTTGGCGGCCTTTTGTACACTCGTATTCCTCCCAGGATGGGCTACAGTTTTTTGAGATTTCCGAGCTTCTGCTTGCGCCACCACCGTTCGATTGATCTCAAACTAACTTGGAGCTTTATAGCTACGTCTTTCTGGGTCATGCCAGCCTTTAGCATGCCAATAGCTTGATTACGGATTTCCAAACCATAATCTTTAACATTCATTTTCCGAATATATCAAGGAGCGTCAATGTGAAAAAATTTTCTAAGAAATACGATCAGCCCAAAGTAGCTAAGTATTGTTTTAGATAGCATTAACGTAATACTTTACGATACTGCATAATAAATTGAATTCTAATTAAGGTTGTAATACAATCCGTTACTATATGAATATTGTTACTACACGACAGCATTTATGATACACCCTGTATAACAAATAAAAAAGTAGGTATTGAAAAGGAATATTTTGTGTTGGAAAATTTATGAAAGTGATGAGCAGATTTCTAATGCTATCAATGAATATATACGTAAGTAGAATATTATGGTAATATAATAAGGTTGTAGCCCATTCTTCGGCCGGCCATGAAAATGTTTTTCGGGCCGCAGTTGCCGACCCCTGGTATACACCCTATTTGATTCTATCTACTATCAGAGGATCAAAATAGGTCGTGATGTAGTACAATTGGTAGGTAAATATGGGTACATCATACTGCGAAATAAACCGGTATGACTGTAGATAAGTGACTGTTATTGCAGGGTTTATCTAGGAGCACTGGACTCTCTCCTATATGCATATCGTTTGAAACAAAAATATAGTTGGGGCTTGAAATTTTTAGACCTTTTAAATATCCTGATTCAGGCGTCTGAAAATCACAAGAGAAAGTGCTCCCACGTGTACTTTACATGTATAATAGCTATGTACATGGGACCAATAATTATAGAGCAGTCGTGATATACAGGTTTCTATGTTATGTAGGAGTTGTTTTATGGCAAACAAGGATATCATTTTCTTCTCATTTGTTTCTAATTGGGTTGATTGGGTCAAGAAGCAAACAGGATATCATAGAGATGAGCTCAATTTTTCAGAAGGACTACTCAGAACTCTGTACTATGAGACAGATATAGGATCTATCCCCAGAGGAGCTGTAGCAGATAAATACCCTATTCCTAAATACAAGAATAATCATAATTGGAATAAACAGATTATAGGATGTTATTGGTGTGAGAGAGATAGAACGGTTGTTCAAGGAATTTGTTGTTGTAAAGAGTGTATTTATTATTTACATGAATGGTGTGTTAAGAGAGTAGAATCATTCCAAACAAGGAGATTCTGTAAACTCCCAGGATGTGATAAGTCTCCAGGAGATAAATCTTATGTCTGTTGTTCTAGAACTCATAATTATGAGTATGATAACTTGTATAAATTTATTACCCGAGATCAATTGAGAGGATTGATTGCTAAAGGTCCTTCTTGGTATAACAATAAACAAAGTTTTAATACATCATCCTCTGTAATTCAGAGTACTCAGTCTACTCAGGTTAACTCAGCTATAAATACTACAATAATGGACTTAGCAAAAGAATTTAAATTATATTTAATATTCAACACAGATGTAGGACCTATTCCTAGATCTTACAAGACATCAGATCATCTATCGTCTCAATACTCAAACCATAAGAACTGGATAACTGATATCAAAGGTTGTTATTATTGTGGTAATATAGTGACTGATAAATATCAGTATTTTTGTTCCTATAAATGTTATAAAATATTCCATGAATGGTGTAGACGTAAGATCTTAGTAATTCACGGAATAGAATTCTGTGAATATCCTGGTTGTGGGAGATTCTCTGAACAAGGCTATTCTACTTGTGATAAGTTTCATTTCCAAAGAAGAGATACATTTCTACAAACTGATGAGGCATGGAAGTTAATACAGAAAGGACCTCATTGGTACGATACTTCACACACTAATACAGGTAGTGTAAGTACTGGCAAAGTTGCTACACACACACGAACTGATAAGAAATTGAATATACAAAGTACTATTAATATTCATTCAAGCTCAGAATCTGATGGTAAAAACCTGAGTCTAAATTCAACTAATTCTCCAAAGTATTCCCAAACGGAAAGTAAAAGAGTTGCTAATTCATATCCAGACTATCTAGTGTTATCTCAGACTATTACAGAATGGTTGTATAAGAAAAGCGACATCGGTCCTATCCCTAGAGCCCTGATAAATTTCCCTCAGGTAGCAGAGTGGAACATATCTACTGCATCTAACTGGAACGCTTGTATACCAACTTGTTACTGGTGTTGTGCTGATAACCAGAGCTACCAGCATATTACATGTTCTGATAAATGCTTCTTCTTATTTAATGAATGGTGTCACAAGAAATACAATAAATCTACATATAGGAATATTTGCAAGATTTGTGGTGATAAACTTTACTATAAAAAAGATTGTTGTTTTGGTTCACACACTACAAAATACAATTCCTATTCAAAATACACTTATCTACTGAGTGGTAGTGATTATGCTCTTGGACCTAGATGGTACTCTGATACACAGATATGTTATATTGATTTCTACAACAGAGAAGATCCTTTCTACGAATTTACGAATTTCTTTCCTTGTCTCAGACTTAAGATAGATGATAAGGAGTGGAAAACAACAGAACATTATTTTCAATCTCAGAAGTTTGTAGGTACTCCACACGTTGAGTATGTTCGTAGACTGGATAGTTCGAGAGAAGCTTTTCAGTACACACGACTTCCTGAAGTACAGAAATGGATTAGGCCTGACTGGTCTAAAATCAAAGAAAATGTTATGTTAAAAGCTCTAGAAGCTAAATTCAATCAAAATGAAGAGTTAGCTCACTTGCTAATTCGTACAGGAGATATTAAGCTGTATGAACACACACATAATGATAAGTTCTGGGGAGATGGTGGCGATAGGAAGGGAGAGAACAGGCTAGGTAAGCTATTAATGCAGGTCAGATTTGATTTACATAATAGATGTCCATTCTTGCCTTCAAGATTGGAGCATATATTGGCTAATAGGCATATTCCCATATCGAATACACCAAACATTCCTACTACCAATCTCGCTACTAAGAATACGTATCCCATTCAAACTACGAGTAGTTCTGTTAATTCTGCTAATAATTCATTTCAAACTGGAATACCTGAGATGAATACGAGTCAAAGAACGAATGATGTCATTTATAGCAATATTTCTCATTTCGGTAAACGTGATACCATTCAATCTGGAATTACATCTCAAGATAAGTCTGGTATGATATCAACAAACGATTTTGGTTCAATTGTCAATCCAAGGAAGAGTAATCCTTTGACAGATAGTGGTAGTGCTTGCGGTACTATTCCTTTAGAACAGTTAGTAATCACTCATCAACCTACGAGTGAAACCCAGCTACATAAAAATACTTCCTCTAATAATTTAATGGATAATAATCATAGCGGATGCGATCCCACTCCTGCGCTTATTAATTTGAATACTGGCAGTTATAATAATAACAATATATCTAGCATCTCATCGTCTACTCATCTTTCTAATACCTCGCACAGCACAAGTATCAAAGATTATCCTGCTTCTAACAGTCGCAATATCCCTAGCACCCCATCATCTCACCCTTATAGTACTTCACACTGTACAAGTCGCATACATGATTCCACGAATACTATTAGTGCTTCACAGACTAAAAGTAACGGTACTCCTACCCTTCCTGTGAATACCTCAAGTCACCCTGACCCAAGTTCTAACAAGAAAAATATTATTGGAAAAGATAATCTGACACTTACTCATGTCTAATACAACTTCTGATTTAATTTGGTATTTCTTCCTATGACATTCCTTTTACCCTCTCTATTTTCTAATTTTTGTTATTATTGTTTATTTTAATTTCATACTGTGTGTTAGGAAGTTTAGTTGTATATTATTCCAGAGATTGAATACAGTATTTATACCCCTGGGGTTGCCTAATTTCTCCGAGACAAATGTCAATGCTGTTTCTTGAAACTCATTTCTCCTACGACTGCATTACAGGAATCATTTTAATCAATATTGTTAATTATAGTACTCAATAATCTATAACTTAATATAGTTACACAGTTTTTATTATATTATTTTATGAAACTTATCAGAGGCTACTATACTGTATTACAGTGGTTCCTAACTTTTTTCAACTGTGGACCCCCTTGACCAATTTTAACATATTCTGTGGACTCCCTGCTGTCGTCTGTGGACCACCAAAGGATCCATGGCTCCAGGTTGGGAACCACCGCTGTATCAAAAGATGGGATAATTATGTTTAATTTTATCCCTATATTAATCTCTATCAAGTAGCTTCCTCGATCTTTTATGGCTAGTAGTATTAGCGAAATTAAAAAATTTCAATCCTACTGGAGATCTGCATTTAAAGGTGACTTTGAAATTCCCTTTTCCGAACGTCTTCTCTCCATCCTCTACTATCATACAGATGTAGGTAAGATTCCTCGTCTTCAGGGTCCATCAATTTCTCCTGCTTCTTCTTACTGCAGTGATGTTAACTGGAAGAAAGCTATCTTTGGTTGTTATTGGTGTTCATGTCCTGATACATCTCATCAATGTATTTGTTGTTCTAATGCTTGTTTGATACATTTCCATGAATGGTGTGTTCGTAAGGTTAACATGAGTACTAGATTTGTTATTTGTTTACTACCTGGATGTGAGGAAGAAATGATAGATAAATCACTGATGGTTTGTTGTCAAGAACATTTCAATGATTATTCAGCAAAATATTCAATTGTTTCTCAAAATAGCGATAAAATACTTACTTCACCCAAATGGTATATTGAAAAACCTGAAATTCCTGGACAATTATTTGTTGATAAAATGGATGATAGTACTGATATAACTACAAGGGAGAGCATTAGTGACAGTGACGTCACAATGAAGGGTACAGATAGTGCTCTATTTATATTAGCCAAGAGATTATATGAAGGATTAATCTACAGAACAGACATAGGTCCTATTCCTAGAGATAGTTACTGTGAAGAACATAGTAAGGCAAAATTCATTAATTTCCCTAACTGGCGTGTACGAATAGAAGGTTGTTATTGGTGTGGAAAAGTTACAAATCCTAATCAGTACATTTATGTGTGCGATAAGAAATGCTATCAATATCTACATGAATGGTGTCGTGTAAAGTTACATGAATTTTGTGGAGAATCTTTATGTATGTATCCTGGATGTGAAATATCGTCACAAGAAGATGTTAAGTTTTGTTCAGAATCTCATCATCTTGATCTTGAAAGAAATTTCAAAACTATATTTAATATATTTACAGGTAGGACAGCACTTAAGACTCCTCATTGGTATAGTGCTGATATAATCGCAAACCAACAGCAAATTACTAATTATTATCCCAAAACTCATATATCACAAGAGGAACAACCACAACAACAACAACAACAACAACAACAACAACAACAACAACAACAACAACAACAACAACAACAACAACAACAACAACAACAACAACAACAACAACAACAATTAACAACAACAACAACAACAACAACAACAACAACAACAACAACAACAACAACAACAACAACAACAACAACAACAACAACAACAACAACAACAACAACAAGTACCTTTCATATTTAGTGAGAGATTAACAGAACTACTGATGCACACAGATATAGGTCCTATCCCTAGAGATATCCTCCTATATCCACACATACTACACGCATCGATACAATACCTACAAACTGTATCTAATTGGAACACTAAGATAGATGGTTGTTATTGGTGCTGTGCTAATTGTTTGAATTATGCTAGCATTTTCTGTTCAAAAGAGTGTTTCTTTCTATTCAATGAATGGTGCTTTATGAAGTTGAAAGGCTATCCTGCTGTTACTTGTTGTAAGTATTTGAGTTGTCCAAATTCCACAGAATCATCTTCTCAATGTTGTAGCATACATAACCGTAAATATCCTTCTGAATTTGGTAAGTTAATAAATCTGTTACAGACATCAAATTATATACTGGGTCCTAAGTGGTATCATAATGGATATCTTCCTTTAATTGACTTCTACAACAGAGATGAACCGTTCTATGAATTTACAAACTTTTTTCCTTGTCCTTCTCTTAAAATAGATGGCATAGCTTATCCTACATCAGAGCATTATTTCCAGTCACAGAAGTTTGTAGGTACTCCTTATATTCTACATATTTCAGACATGAGTCACCCTAGAGATGCATTTGACTTCAGTCGCTCTAACAAAGGCAACAAATGGATTAGACCTGATTGGAGTAAAGTTAAAGAACAAGTCATGTACAGAGTATTGAGAGAGAAGTTTACACAAAATCCTGTATTAGCATACATGCTTATTTCAACTTGTAATGCTCATTTATACGAGCATACTAGTAATGACTCATTTTGGGGAGATGGGGGAGATGATAGAGCTGGTCAGAATAAACTTGGATTATTACTGATGGAATTAAGGAGTGAATTACAAACCTTGAATACATATATCCCTAACAATCTAGGACATCACTCTTATGAGGAGCTATTTTGCCTGATCTCACCTTCTCCAATAAAACATGTAGCTACAAATGAAGCTATACTGCCTCCACAATTTATCAATACACAAACATCTGAAGTGAACTTTAACCTAAAAAGCATTAAGGATACGAATAGCACACAAAATAGTTTTAATCAACATCGGAATACTACTGATAGTGAATGGTTAGATGATGACGTTATGCAATCCAATCAACCTGTAACTAATAATGAGTGTACTAGTGGTACTTTCAACCAACAGGTCTCTGATGAAGCTGGACATAGCGATAGACCACCTCCTTTTAATCCTGCGTTTGGATCTAATGGTGTTCCTACAGCAGGAGATATAGCTCATAAAGATCAAGATAATTCTGAGGTTATGGAGACTGTTCAACAGAATCCGTTTGGTGTCTATAGTAAGATATAATTATTGTTGGATGTGTTAGCCAATCATATACAAATATCTATTTGTTTGCTAAATACAGATGTTGCTTGTTCTTGCTTTTGATATTATTAATCATATACATAGCTAATTTAGTATCAAGAATTCCATATATTGCAATTCAAAATACAATCAACTCCCGTTGCTTAAGGGACCTCGATAATTACTTCGATATAACTGATGACTTTCCATTACTGTTTGTGACATTATTTGCATAATTTCAGACGATTTAAGCGAGTATTTCAATATATTCGTGTTCGGTATAACAGGAGTTAACTGTACGATTTGTGTTTGAATCAATGTTCATAAAATATTTCCATTTCCCCTTATAGTACAAATTGCTAAATTGAATGAAAGCAATCTGTTGACTGTAGTAATACTATTTGTTACTCACGACCCTATCATTCTGATTTCTCCTCAATTCAATATTAACGTAGTATTGTCGCATGTCCATATATGTATTTATTTAGTATTGTGTAGAATGGCAGAAATCCTCACTTCTAGTATACAATCCGATCAGAAAGATTTTGAATTAGAAGCAGTTAAAATAGCGACTAAAATCCATACTTATTTCTCTCAACTGATTGAAGTCATTAAGCTCAGAAGAATAGAACTGATATCAGAATTAAGTGAGGTTATAACTCACTACAGACAAGAGCAAGATAAGATGAAAGAATTGGAGCTGAAGAGAAGTAATCAAGAGAGGAGCTATACGCATTCTGATAGGAAATTGAGTGACATAGAATCTGAATTGGCTAGATTACGCGAAAACTCAACAGTGTTTATAGAATTTGAATGGGATAGAAAGTATGCAAGAGAAGCAAGTGCAATCGGAAAATTTAATATACGCTCATTCTCTACGATTTTGAACAAAAAGGTTAAAACTGAAATTTCTGAGTTCAGTACTACTCCTAGGTCTAGCAAGATATTCCCTTCCACTTCTAGGGATGGTGGTCATGAAATCAGTTCGAAATCTAAATCTAATGAACAATCCATTGCTTCAATTCAAGCTAGTCCTAACTATCAACGTTATACAGATATTTCCCCAGATAAATTCACTGATAATCAATCTTTTAAACAAGTTAGACCGCCTCCTTACAATCCTGGGTACTCAAAACACACTTCTGCAAAACGTGTATGTATAGAAGGATACTCAGCTCCTATTTATCGAGCTGATGGAGCTGACAGACCTGATAGGACTGGCCATATTGACACAGTTACTCAGACAAAATTTGAGCTTTAAAGATCATCGTTAGTTGGTCTGTTATATTTCCTTAAGTTTACTTATATTATTGAGTTCTAGATTGCTGTTTTTTGTATTTATTTAAATGTTCTCGAAATTATTACCAGCGAAATTCTACAAATATTGTACGTGTGTGAATGTTCACAATTTGTTACACATTCACATACGTAGAATAGAACCCAAATTGGCAGTTATGTACATGGGGCTGCTCTACACAGATTATACCTTATAGGAAAGCATGATATCATTTCTCCAATACTTTACTTGTAATTTCTAGCTAAATTTTCTAGAATGGCGGATCAGAAAATTTCTAGCAGTAGATCTGATAAGGAAGATTTTGGAACAATGGCGAATAATGTTAGAACTAAAATACAGACCTACTTCTCTCAGCTGATTGAGGTTATTAAACTCAGAAGAACTAAACTAATCTCAGAATTAGATGAGATTATATATCGTAAGAGACAGGAAGAAAAGAAAATCAATGAGTTGGAGAAGATTAATATATTTCCTTGTGAAATGTATTCATCTTCTATCGTTAAAGATGTACAAGATGATGTAATAAGTAGGATTGGACCACAATTAGCTAACTTACGAAAAAATCATTCACTCATTCTAGAATTTGAATGGAATCAAAAGTTCGCTAGAGAAGCTAGTGGACTCGGTAAATTGAAAACAAATGATTATCTATCTCCCTCATCATCATTATCAAGTAACATTTTACCTGTTAGTGATAACTTACATAACAGTAATGCCTCGAATAGTAATTCCTCTAATGACAATATTCCTACTTCGCATGTGAAATCAAACAGTTATCATTCTTCACTTAATCAGTCCAAGATTGCTTCTAACTCAAAACCTAATGGAAATAAAATCTCGGTAACTCTCTTTCAAAGTGATTTTCCAAAAGAATTGCAAGAACTAATTACTTTACGTACAGATATTGGAATTATTCCTCGTGATTGTTTGGAATTAAAGACTTTTACTTCCAAATTTTCTCATTATCCCAACTGGTCAGCTGATATAAAAGGCTGTTACAACTGTGGAACATTCACATTAAATGAATTGAATAATAAATATTTTTGTCGTTTACGTTGTTACTTAATATTCTATGAGTGGTGTAGAGTTAAAGTACAGTCCGTTCTAAATACAATTCTGTCAATATCCTGGATGTCCTAAGAAAGCTTCTGATGGTTTCAAGTGTTGTAACAGAGACCATACTACTAATATAGGCGAGATGTATAGGGCTAATAAAATTGATGATACTGAAAGAAGGTCCAAAATAAGTCCCAAATGGTATAAGAAATTTGGTTCTCCTAATCAGTTAGTTCCACACTTATCCAAGATTACATAACCTCTAGCTAGTATGGTTACTCTAATCCTTACGTGGATTGTTCTGATGAAAGTTTCTATACTATTTCTTTCTTAATGACTTATCATCATATTACTGCCCTGATTATTGTCTCTGAAATGACTAGTTGTTTTAGTATTTTGTTATTACCAATTTTAGTATTCTTTCATTGTGTTATATATTTCTATTGTTTTGACTCTCACATGTTACTTTTTTGCGGCTCAAAGCTTAGTTGCGGCCCGATGCTAGTCATTAAAATAATTACTAGCTGTTAAGCTCAAGTTTGATGTCCACCTATGATTTAATTATCTGTAATAAATTCTCACAGATTATTATAGCATGGCAGAGATATTCAAATTCAAAATAAACTTGGATAAAGATATTAAACAGGAAGTTGAAGATATTAAATCTAGATTAAATACTTATTTCTCTCAGCTGATTAAAAGTATTCAACACAGACAAACTCAACTAATCTCAGAATTGGATGAGATTGTATCTCATTACGGTCTAGAGAGATTTAGAATTAGAGAGAAGATTCATGAATTGGAAAAGATGAGGAAATACCATCAAGATAATTATACTTCTTCGAGTGTGAAAGGACTACATGATGCAGTTCTAGATAGATGTAATACTGAATTATCTGAATTACAGCAGAAGCATTCAGATATATTGACTATTGATGTTGAATGGACTAAAGGTTATGCCAAATATGCTAATGAAATCGGAAAGGTTAAAGTTAATTCTGAATACCCCGTGTATAGTCCTGTTTGTTCTCAGGGCATTAGGACACCATCCCCTACGTCACTTGTCAGCAAGTCTAATACACAAGGCAGATCATACTATAAATATACTGAAAAGATATTCCCAATGAATTCTGATACTTATCCAAGATCTTCTCGCACTGTTTCAAAGGAAACTGTAACCAAACAATCTGTTAAACGAAAGTTGCACTATGATTGTATTAATATTCTGCCAAAACGTAAAGAAACTGAGAAATAGTTCCCGAACTAATTCATGACACATTTATTTCTACAGAATATTTCCCTTATTTTAAAGAATTATTAATATATTATTTATACTAATTATAATTATTTATGCTTATTAATCGCTTTCGTATTTCATTTTTGTATCACTTTATTAAATATACTTGTAGTATTAATAATTATTGAGTTCAAGATTGTTGTATATCAGACCAGGATCTGACCATTTATTTTATTTTAATGATCCCCAAATATATTACCAACGAATAATTACGAATTGTATTTGTTATACATTTCATACAAATGACACAATACAATAGAACTCAAATTGGCATGTAAACATGTAGAAATTGGACAGCTAAAACCTGGACAATGGTCACCATAATAATCACTCAAGGTATTACTTGAGTGATTATTAGGGTGACCATTGTTGGAGCAGGCGAGACTCAAACAAAGGAAGAAGTGCTTGTTTTATTACGCGGTAAATATGGTGTTATGTAACTGAACCAACTAAATTTCTAGTTTATAATACTTCTTCTATTTTATTATTAATCAGATATATATATATATATATATATATATTACTCCACTTACCACTTTAATGGTGCACTGTTCTCACTTGCCACTCGCTTGCCAGTCTCTTACCTGGTTATTTATCTCTTTCTCTGTTTATAATATAGATCATTTCTATACTGGTAGTATGGAAGATATAATGAGTTCTAGCATTAACTTTGATGATAATGATTTTGAGCTAAATGCGAGTAATATTAAATCCAAGATTCAGACATATTTCACTAACTTGATTGATGTAATTATAGAAAGACGAAAAAAGCTACTCACAGGATTGGATGGGATTGTATCTCACTACAGACAAGAGAGAATCAAGAATAGAGATAAGATTAATGAATTGGAGAAGATGAAAAAGTATCATGAAAGTTCGCTATATACTTCTACTGTAGTTGGTAATGTACATTGTGATGTATTGAATAAGATTGAATCTGAATTGACTGTATTAAAACAAATGAGTTCTATAACTGTAGAGTTTGAATGGAATAGAAAATACGCAAGGGAAGCCAATGAAATTGGGAAATTAACACAAATTCCTAATGAGAGACTTTATACAACTGGTGAAGGGAGTGACGTCACAATAAAGCGTACAGACTGGGGTTTACATACGTTTTCCAAGAGATTATATGAAGGATTAATCTACAAAACAGACATAGGTCCTATTCCTAGAGATAGTTACTGTGAAGAATATAGTAAGGCAAGATTCATTAATTTCCCTAACTGGCGTGTACGAATAGAAGGTTGTTATTGGTGTGGAAAAGTTACAAATCCCAATCAGTACATTTATGTGTGTGATAAGAAATGCTATCAATATCTACATGAATGGTGTCGTGTAAAGTTACATGAATTTTGTGGAGAATCTCTATGTATGTATCCTGGATGTGAAATATCGTCACAAGAAGATGTTAAGTTTTGTTCAGAATCTCATCATCTTGATCTTGAAAGAAATTTCAAAACTATTCTTAATGTATTTACAGGTAAGATAGAACTTAAGACTCCTCATTGGTATAAAAAGGATCCAACTAACCAGAAAATTACTTCATTCTTTCATAGAGCTGATATTCCACAAGCTGTCCCAAGCAATACAGACATATCTCCCATCTCAGCTTATGATAGGTTGTCTAAGCAATCTACTAACACAGAATCTCCTTCAAAACTAAAGAATCTGTTTAAATAAATAATTCCCCCTCTATATTATCCGCTCAAAATCCATAAAACCGGCACGGTTTGTTAAC
Source organism: Oopsacas minuta (assembly GCA_024704765.1). Classification (NCBI taxonomy): domain Eukaryota; kingdom Metazoa; phylum Porifera; class Hexactinellida; order Lyssacinosida; family Leucopsacidae; genus Oopsacas; species Oopsacas minuta. Next base: position 638,514 of record JAKMXF010000133.1, on the reverse strand, counting down.
GATGGAATAGTTAATCTTAAGTTTATTATGCTTACAATTATTGTGTTATGTCACATTATACATTAGACTTATAGATCGCTTATATATGTATACAATATATGTTCCGTCATTAATTAAAATGCATACATTATCGCAGTCCCGTAGCAGACAGTTTCCTATCTGACCAACCGGACCGTCTCCCACGGCCATGTTGACGTCGTCAGTAGACAGAATTATTTGTAGGTGTTTGCAAGTAACCTTGTCCTTAGGAACCATAAATTTACACTATTACAGAGTCTATGCTTATTCATATTCCTAGTATTCTAGCGATTGAATGGAAGATTTGAATTCTTCTAGATTAAACTCTGATAAAGAAGATTTTGAAACTATTGCCAGTAATGTGAGATCTAAAATACAGACATGCTTCTCACAGCTGATTGATATAATTAGAATGAGACAAGATAAACTAATCTCAGAATTGGATGAGATTCTATCTCGTTACAGGCTAAAACGAGTTAAAGTAAGAGATAAAATCAACGAATTGGAGAAGTTAAAAAGATACCATGAGGACCTGTATTCCTCTTCAACAGTCAGGTCATTACAAATTGATATATTATCTCATATCAAGTCAGAGCTGGTTGAAATTGAAGAAGAGGATAAGCAAACTTTGAGTGTTGATTTTGAATGGAGTCCAAAGGATGCTGTGAGTGTAAGCAAGTTTGGTGAACTTAAGCTCGTGTCTAATAATACTTCAGTTTGTTTGTCAGAACCAGTTATTATTAACAAAGTCAAAACCAAGAAATCTAGATCTTTTAATAAATTTATTTTTTCCAAGAGATTATATGAAGGACTAATCTACAAAACTGATATAGGTCCTATTCCTAGAGATAGTTACCTTGAAGAACATTTGAAGTCTACATTCACAGATCACAAAAACTGGTGTGTATCGATTGAAGGTTGTTATTGGTGTGGAAAAGTTACAAATCCCAATCAGTACATTTATGTGTGCGATAAGAAATGCTATCAATATCTACATGAATGGTGTCGTAGGAAGTTACATGAATTCTGTGGAGAATCTCTATGCATGTATCCTGGATGTGAAATGTTGTCTATAGGAAATGCTAATGTTTGTTCTGATACACATCTAGCAATACTTGAATCAGATTACAAAACAATTTATAGCAAAACTATTGCTAGATTTATATCCAAACCCCCACATTTTTACAATGTAGTTGATGCTGTTAATATTTCAAAATCTGATCCAATACCTAATTTCAATCTAAGCGAAATTAAATCAGATAGCAATCAATCTACTAATTCGCTTCATGCATCTTATCATATTCGTGATATTATCAGTGACTGTTCTTCTAATGAAGATAGTCACTTATCAGAGCTTGCAGAGTCTGCTCTTTCTTGTACTGTTCTACCTTCCCCTCAAGGTAAGCCATTCAGGTACCCACCTATTCCTACAGCTCCTCCTCCCTACAAAATACCCAAACTGTCTATCAGTGCTCGTACCGGTCAATCTTCTAAGTATTAGAAGTACAGCTAGTTGTTGAGATACTCTACGTTTTATAGGATTTGTAATCACACAAATAAAAACATTATTTTATCTAATTTTGATTATTTTTGTATTATCTACTTTGAATAGATTCTATACTTTCCATATCAATGTGTACTATTCTCAATTTCTCGTATTTTTATCAACTTTTCTATCTTTATTACGTTCACATCATTATCTATTAGTAATAATTATTGATTTATTTCTGAGCGATTTTACGCAGTTATTGTATTATAGTTTGTAGAATGGAAGATGTACAATTAATGTGTTCTAGTATAAACTTTGATAAAGAGGATTTTGAGACTATGACAAGCGATGTTAGATCTAAAATTCATACATATTTCTCTCAGCTGATTGAGGTTATTCAATCGAGAGAAAATAAACTAATCTCAGAATTAGATGCGATTATTTCTGAATTCAGAAATGAACGAGAAAAATTCAAAGAATTGGAGAAGATGAAGAAGTATCATCAGGATTTATATTCTTCTTCTACTTTCAAGAATCTACAAGCTGATATTTTAGGTAAAATAGAGAAAGAAATAACTGGAATGAAAGAAGAAACCATGGATAAGATGGTGTTAGAATTTGAATGGAATCAAAAGTATGCCAGAGAAGCTAATGAACTCGGAAAATTGAAAAAGACTCACCCTACTGATAATGACGTCACTAAGAATGTTGAGGTAGTTAATAGCTTTGCACCCTCTCTCGAGTTCAGATCTAAACCACAAGGCATTTCCAATTCGCCTAGCAAGACAATCCCCCAAAGCATAAAGAGCCAAACTAAACCTCTTAATTCTCCCGTTTTAGTTGTTCATCAAACCAAAAACCCTTCATTCTTCGGAAAATCTTTGCGCTTGTCAGACCAGAAATCTATAAAACGAAAATTCTCTCTTAATAATCCTGAAATCTTAAAGCGGACGTGTCCTGATAATGGAAAAAAGCTCTCAAAGAGTTCACCTGATGATAATCCATTACCAGATCCGAGTTCATATAGTTCTCATACTTATCAGCTCTAGGTTGTATGTATATACTCATTATTGTATCAATATATTCTCTAGAATTGTATACCTGTATATTATAATTGTGATCGGAGAATGACTTTTCTATTATACTTCTTTGTTATTGTAATTTTATAAATTTGAATATTTTCTATTATTTAATTTTTGTATAAACCTTTGTTTTGGGCTGATTATGGTATGTAAAGGCTGTTCTTTAGAGGCTATGGGGGTTTAATTGGTGAAATATCTCTTGTATATCTATTTTTAGGGGAGTTGTGCCCAGTTTGCTTACGGTTACATATCTACAAATTATGACTTTCAATTCATTTTGTTATGTACTTTGATACTACTGTCTTTACTAAATATTTTTCAGAAATTAGTTATTAATGGCCACTAGTACCAGTACGAGTGCCAGTCCTATTAATAAATTTCAATCCTACTGGAGATCTGCATTTAAAGGTGACTTTGAAATTCCCTTTTCCGAACGTCTTCTCTCCATCCTCTACTATCATACAGATGTAGGTAAGATTCCTCGTCTTCAGGGTCCATCAATTTCTCCTGCTTCTTCTTACTGCAGTGATGTTAACTGGAAGAAAGCTATCTTTGGTTGTTATTGGTGTTCATGTCCTGATACATCTCATCAATGTATTTGTTGTTCTAATGCTTGTCTGATACATTTCCATGAATGGTGTGTTCGTAAGGTTAACATGAGTACTAGATTTGTTATTTGTTTACTACCTGGATGTGATAAAGAAATGATTGATAAATCACTGATGGTTTGCTGTCAAGAACATTTCAGTGATTATTCAGCAAAATATTCAATTGTTTCTCAAAATAGCGATAAAATACTTTATTCACCCAAATGGTATATTGAAAAATCAGAGCAACTACCTAAACAACGATTAGCCGATACTCCAACAGAGATGGATGTGGATACAACTGATTCTGTTGCTAAATTCCGGATTTAGTTGAATGTGTTTGGTTTGTTTTACAATTATGAATTAATTTAGCATATAAAGTTTGTTGTTCAAAGATTTAAATTTGATACCAGGTCTCTGTCTTTCTAGATGTATATGAAAATATTTGTAGTATTAGTTATTTACTTGTTCGCTCGAAATGGTTTGTAATTTCTTCTAAGCTCTTAAGTGTCCAAAAGTTTGGGGTGCTTGCTTCCCTGGTTAAATTTTCAAGACTATAAACCAACTTAGAATGCCTCAATCAGAATCCATATTTTGTTAAGTTTTCAAATTTATTCACTAAAAATCATGTTGTATTTTGGGGGATTTATCACCCCCAAATACAATAATGACTATAGCACAAACAATAAGCATTCTTTCCTTATCTCGTGTTTCAAATTCAATTAACTAGGTCATAAGAATGCAATGAATAGTCCGAAGTATTGTGTCTAAACTCCTATAGAGCAAGCCATCTATATTCATTATAATATTTATACAGATAGTATTATCTGTTAATAGTTTACTATGCAGAAAGACAATGTAAATGAAGATTCAAATCTAATTAGCGCTGTTAATATAGAGGCGGATGATATGCCTGCAGGGAGACCAAAACGGACCTGTGGTATCCCACTGTACACATTTGATTTAATTCCATCTTACCTGCAGTTTAATCCATTCATTCGCTCCGGTTACAGATGGGGTCTCAGTTTCAAACTATGCACATTGAGCCTGTTCACACTACATAACGAGACTATTAACATATGGTCACACCTGATAGGTATTATATATCTGTTAGTATACACTCCTATTGATTACGTGTATCTAAACTCGTTAGATGCTTCATATCCGCATTACCTCATATTCGTATCATTCATCGTTCTGGCTATGCTTTCGCTAACACTATCTGCTCTTTACCATCTATTGATGTGTCACTCGGAATACCAGTGTGACATGTGGTTGCGAATGGATAGCGCGGGGATAGGGCTAGCTCTGTGCGGGTGTTACATTCCTTCTTGTTTCTATGCATTCTACTGTCCAGGTGTTGAGAACACTTGGCGAGACGTGTACATGGTAGCTCTGTGTTTGGCTGTATTCATTTCTCTCATTCTACCGTTACATCCAGATTTCCTAACCAGGAGATGGAATATAAGAAGATTGCTGTTCTACTTTGGACTGATTATGGTGGGCGGTGTGCCTATTACCCAATGGGTTGTTATGCAGGGAGGATTTGGAGTTCATATAGTTTTCATATTTCTTATTCCTAACGGGATTATAATGTACGTGCTTGGATTAGCTGGAGGAGCTTTCTACGTCACCAAGTTCCCTGAACGCATATGGCCAGGAAAGTTTGACTATTTTGGTGCTAGTCACCAGTTATGGCATGTGTGTGTCCTCTTAGCTCTAACCTGGATGCATCACATAGTCAGAACTGAGTTTTATTACAGAATTACAACAGAATCTTGTTCGTAAATATTATGCTTAATTGCATTTTAATAAGAGATCAACAATTGCTGCTTTGTATTATACATCTCAGTTTGTCAGTATTTCTAGATTATATATTTAGATTTATTAACATAATGAGTGATCGCTTCTATTTATTCAATCTTTTCATATTTTCGGAACTTTTTAAACTGTGTTAAAATATTATTTATTTTTCTATTAACCCTGGCTGGGGTTGGTTAACCGAATTAAGGGAGTGGTTAAACTCTTTTCGATAATAGCGGTTATATGATAATAGAATGTATGAAGTATTGTCAGTAAAGATTCAAAATATCAATTGAATCTTTAGAAAACGATTGAAATTAAAGAAAACTAACCTAAGAACGCCTCAGAATTTGTTAATATATAATTCCGAATCTCAGGAACATATTGGCAGGAATACATTTCTCCTGTCAGTTAACTGTACATAGCGGCGGTGAACCGGTTAACCCACTAACCGAATCCAGCCTTGTATAAACTTTCGTATATGATAACAGTAGCCTCTTCATTTCTAGCTAATACTACAATCCAAAACAAAATCAATAATAAATATAATTAACATATTTGATATTGAATGGCTCAAAACATACCACTACTCCAATCTGCTACCCTTACTGCAGATCCGTTCTCTCGGGCAGAGAGTGAAATTAACGGTATATTCAATGATATATTTCAAGCTGTGAAATGGAGGAGGGAGACAGTTTTATCAGAGTTGAGATGTCTAAAGCAGCAATACGAAGAGAAGAATAAAGATATTTTCGTTAAAATAGAAGATTTAGAGGCGTCGAAAACCGAGCTTACTCAACATTTTCAACAGATGAAAGTGAATATCGCGAAATCGGAAATGGAGAAGACGATCAAAAGTTTAGAACAACAGTTATTTGACCTTAGGAAGGATCTGGCAACAGTAAATGTATTGTTCAGCTGTGATACACATAAGATGGGACAAGATATTGCTAACTTCGGTCAAATTGTAGTCACGAGTATACAAAACACACGTGACTATTCTCTTATTGAATCACCTGTTAAGACTCTCAGTAAATTTGGTCTAATGTGTAATGAATTCATCAAACCTCGTGGCGTACATATTGACAATTCTACAGACATAGCGTATATTGCAGATTCTGCTAATGGGAGAGTACAGATGTGGAATATGAAGGGAGAATATGTAGCTGAATTTGGTAGTGATGTATTGAAATATCCTTATGGAATTACTATTGTAGATGAAGCAATATTTGTAACAGATTTGCATCTTAACTCGATATATTAATTTAATCTCTTAAACTACTCAGTAATTGCTACAAATACCATCCAATATCCAAACGGTATATGTTCAGAATTTGACGAGATATTTGTTGTCAATAATCAAAAGAATATTTGTGTATATTCAACAGATCTAAAATTGAAGAGAACTTTTTGTCATAATTTAGAGTCTAATGCTGACATAAAAATACGAAACTCAATCCTATATTTGCTAGAAACAGCTGATAATACAATCAAACTTTTGAACTGTAAAACAGGTGATCTGATTAGATCAGTGTCAGTCAATAAAGATGAAATTAACTTCTCCGATGACTGCTATTTCTGTTTGGATCAAGATAACAATTTCATGATTACAAACTGGAAAACTAATCAAATCAATATAGTATCAGAAGATGGAGATCTTATTCGTCTCATTGACACAACAAAATGGAATTCTATCAAAGAATCTAATTCTTCTGTGAGTGCACAATGCACCATGCTTTAATTTGAATTTCTAATTATGATAGATGTAACATGCAATCTTGTGAGTAGTTGTAAATGATTATACGAGATTTCTCAATTTATAATTTTGTCATGTCCAGCTTTATTCCTAGAAGGGAATAATGTTAACAATAAATTTTCCCAAGATATGCAGTCGAAAAGTTCGCAATCTTTTATTAGATCAATCATCAAATATTCTAGAAAATCTAAAATTACTACTATGCGGACAGCATAGTACATAAATTGAATTATCTAAAGTGGCACTATAAAATTCATTTCATATACTATTACGTACTTTAAGCTGTATGCTATCGGCACAGATTGTAATATTAGATTTTTTGCTTTAAACGTTTTGAATTTTCTATAATCTGTTACATGATAATACCAAAATTAATTAAATTATAGAATAGCTACCATTTCATACGAGGTAAATATTCTCAAAATTTTCTAATATAAAAGTCTACCACAGTTCGTGAATGGTTGAGAAACTTACTGAGTCTAGACTCGAGTCTCGAGTCTAAAACTATTAACTATACTGATTGAAATTGATCCATAGTTTAACGTCAGGCTTAGATATAGGCAATAGACAGTGGTGTGATGTAGTATAGCGTGCTCATAATATGATGATGTTATCTGACATTCAATAAATACACAACAAATTTCCTTGAACAATATTACGCAAGTTTATACTATGGCACATTCTATTGAAGAAATGAGTAACAAACACTCAACAGGTACCTGGCCTGATGACGTAGGAATTCTGGCTCTGGAAATTTATATTCCTAAACTCTCAGTGAGTCAGGAGGCACTAGAGAAGCATGATGAAGTTGATACTGGGAAGTATACCATCGGACTGGGACAATCACATATGGGATTCTGTAATGACCTGGAGGATATAAATAGCCTCGCGTTGACAGTTGTGCATAATTTACTGGAGAGCTACAATGTATCTCCAGCTGAGGTAGGCTGGCTGGAAGTAGGCACTGAGACAATTGTTGATAAGTCTAAGTCAACTAAAAGTGTTCTAATGCAGTTATTTACAGATGCAGGAAATTCTAATATTGAAGGATTAGATACCACTAATGCTTGTTTCGGAGCTACACAGGGAATGTTCAATGCACTAGCTTGGGTGGAGAGTAGTGCTTGGGATGGTAAGTAAGAGAGGGAGTCATTTTTAACACTATATTTTATTTGGCTATTCTTTCTATCATCTAGGTAGGTATGCTATAGTTGTAGCTGGAGATATAGCTGTGTATGCTGAAGGAAACGCTAGACCAACAGGAGGTGCTGGAGCTGTTGCAATGTTGATTGGACCTCATGCGCCTCTAGTGATAGACAGAGGTGAGTTAAGCTACCTTATCGCTTTATATGTTGAAATAATACGTACAAACAGGATCGGTTATTATGGGCCTGCTTATTATCAAGTCGCTAGCCTAATAAAATCATTCCCATGTGATTTGTAGGACCCCGTAGGGGTTCTCAATAAGCTACCCTGACTGTATGTAGTATAAATATATATTTGTAATATACAGTCAACTCCGGTTATATCGAAGCTCAATGAACCACGGGAATTACTTTGATATAATCGGGGAAATATACGTTACTTTGACGGTTTGGGGTCAAATTTGTACACTGTCAGAAATTTGATAAAAGAACGTATTCAATATATCCGTTTTCCATATACGGGAGGTGACTGTAGTTGTCAAAACTTCTTTTCATTAAATAAGTAAATCTATATATATTCCTCATCTCCAGGTGTAAGATATACTCATATGGAACATGTTTATGACTTCTACAAGCCTAACCTGAGCTCAGAATATCCTATAGTAGATGGTAAGCTGTCTATTCAGTGTTTCCTACGCTCTCTAGATACCTGTTATGCTGGATACAGGGATAAGTACAGATCTAAATACGATTCTGATTTCTCTCTTGAGACAGGAGATTATTACCTATTTCACTCTCCATTCACTAAACTAGTACAGAAGTCTATAGCTAGAATGATGTTCAATGATCTGCTAACTGAACAAGATCCTGATACCAGTGAGACTGGGAAGTATGCTGGCTGTGACTTGTTTAAGTGAGTTGTATTTTGTTACTTATGTTACGTAATTGGTATATCATCTGGCAACCCTGGTATTCTAACCCTTCATATTTATTCCTACATAGAGACATGACGCTTCACGAGACTTATGAAAATAGAGAAGTAATGGAGAAGTTCAAAAAGTTGAGTAAGAATATTTTTACTTTTAAGACAGATCCTACCCTATTAGTAGCTAGAGAAGTAGGTAATATATATACAGGATCTGTCTATGGAGGAATTGCTTCTCTTCTGACAGGGTAAGTATATAGTCAAATCCGTTAATTAATACAGCAGAATAGACTATTTAGTGACACTTGTAATTGTCTAATAGTGTTACTGCAGAAGAACTGAACACTAAGCAGCTAGTTCTATTCTCTTACGGATCTGGTCTAGCAGCTTCTATGTATGGAATCCGTTGTCAATTGAATCAAGGCAGTAAATTCAGTTTAGAGAAACTTATAAATCGCCACAAATCTCTACCAGAGAAGTTACAATCCAGGACTCAATTACTTCCGAAAGATTTTGAAGGTGTACTAAAACTGAGAGAGACTACACACCATTTACCCTCTTATACCCCTGTATCAGACCTATCCTCTCTCTACCCGGGTACTTACTATTTGGAGAATTGTGATGAGAAACACAGACGTTATTACAATAGAGTTCCTGCTAGTTAGAATTCTACTTTTAGAATCTATTATTCTGGGGTCAGCATTCAATATTTCTGAATACGTACTGATATTTTTATGCATAATTTATACGTGTACATGTGTACTCATTAGATAGTGTTATTTTATATTAATACGGTAAATGAGGACGCAAAATAATATTAACACATACTAATACACACATACGCTTTAGAGCAGTGATTAAATTTCATACGATGGAACCTATATAAACCAATACCTGTAATAATAATCCTACAAATTTTCATGTCTCTACAAGTGTCGGTTTGTGCAGGTCTCACTGTACCCTGAAATCGGAATTACCTACAATATTATATTTATATAATTCACAGTTAATGCCAATGCCGGCTAAGAGCATATTGGCCTCATGACATAAACACACGTTTTTGCAGTCTATACTCGCACAAGCATGTCCTTCATAAACCGTTATGTACCTGTCTTAGAAAGTTACATTGTCGTATGTATATATTTTGGATACTTTGATATCTGATTACCCCAAATTTTCAAACGATACAAATCCATTTATTAAAATGATAATTTAAATCAGAATACAGTTCTCAAGTCACAGCTGATATCTAATCGAGATTGCTCTATACCTCTTGTCTTGAAATTCGTATTAACATCTGAGTGTTCTAATTTGGTATTCTCAAGATCCATCGGTTTAGCAACTTGTCTCTGTTTAGTTTGTATTTTAAACTGTATCTTGTCTCCTTCCTTGAATACATTATGAGATATCTCTGTGTGTGGCGTATGTGCTGAACATGTAGGATTAGGTGAAGATCCTTCCGGCGTAGGTAAGTTAGTCAGATACATTAATTTCTCTAAATCCCTCTCATCCATCTTCCCTACACCTGTATACGTTTGAGTTTGCTTTTTCTTTCCAACTATTTTCAAGTAAGGTCCTTTGAATTGATAAGAAAGGCATTGTATTGTAAAAATTTCCCCGAATTTCTCAGCACAATCCACATACAATTCTAATAGATTGCATTTATCTGCTATGCTACACAGATATAGAGCAGCTGTATTAGATAGCTGGTAGATTATCAGTAGAGATAAGTAAAGCGAGAATTGAGTTTGTTTACCAAACAAACTTTGATTAGAATTTTCAAAAATAACATCTAACTTTGGCATCACACAATTTTCAATCAATTCGCCTCCGATTTCAAAAGCTACAAGTAATGCCCGTATAAATTGATTGGATGTGTTTTAATACTGTTTATCAATCTTGAAGCTTCTTTCTCCAATTGTCCCTCTAGACTGTTATAAGGTGTGGCATGTTCCTTGTGTAGATAAAGCAAATTTGTAAGAGCAATCCTCTGTAGTAATTCTCTGTTAGGTTTGAAGTGAGAAGGCTTGTCTATAAATAGGAGTGATTTCATGCTTGTAGTTAGTGTTAATAAATGTGGCTCAATGAATATCTTCTTGTTAGTTAAAATATTTTTCACAGCTTCCAATGCAAATGATCTGAACCTCCCAGCTGTCTCACTTGTGATGACGTCACATAGTATATGTATAATTTCAACAAGTATCCTGTTGACCCAGGTAGTAGTAGCCAATTGTGAAAGAGTAAATTCTCTTGTCTCGCTATCTTCTGAGAATATACTTGAAATGAATAAATGAATATTATCTCTATTTTTGGCTGTTCTTCCTGATGATACAGTTGTTGTAACTTGTGTCCCTCTATTCTTCTTGCCATCCATCACATTGCCTTCTAATACAAGCCAACTACAACCCGCAACTCCTTCTTTCGTTGTGCTAGATCGTTCTTCTTTCGCCAACACCTCTTCAAGGTTGATATCAACATCCTGAGTAGAGTTTAGAAATGATAAACTAAATGGGAGTGTATCTATCTCTGCATTGCTATGAATAGATGCTCTTGTTATATCATCTACTAACAGTTTAGTACGGTTTGAATGTAGCATAAACTGTTTAGCTAACTCTATCAGCTCTCTCATACGATGTTCTGTATCTTCTGCCAATTGTGCTGCTATCTCAGAAGATAGCGGTTTGATGTTTATTCGCTGACAACAATTTGCAACCACTCCAGTAGTTGTAAGAGACTTTAGACTTGTGGAAACCTGTTTTTCTGACTTCTTTCGATTACTATACGTTTGAGATTGAGATGTTTTGGTTGGTTTTGGAGTATTTTTAGCTTTCACGGTATTCTCACTCTTTTCACTTTTTTCTGGTGTTACACTTGAATCCATGCGTTTCTTAATATTTTGTCAGGCCTGTAGACACTCAGAAAATGGCATTTATGGTCAGGTCACTTATATACTTATACTGTTGCCTCATAGGATTCTAATAATTTAGGTTTGATATAAATATTGATTGTTTTTCTAACTTCTTTTAACATACACAACATTCAATATATTTGTGCTTAGGAATGTTGTGTACTTGTAAAGTCTATTGTTTATGTTTTCAACAGTTGCACAAAATTTCTCTCAAACTTGTAGTCGGTGTAAGAATACAAATTGTATGGGGGCGTTATTGGTTCACAATCAATCTCTATGTCGATTGTAGATTTGTCTTCTGATTCAAACAGATGATGATAATACCATAAATCTAAGAAACTGACAAAAAATCATAATTATAACTAATCTCTTATTATATCTATATACGTTACTCACACCAACCCTATCCTGTTCTTATATAGAATTTTTCTGCATGGAATTTGGCCACATGGATTTTTGGCTTCCTTAACTTACTGAATTGACAATTTAGACATCTAGATTGTTGAATATGATTGTTTCCCTCTACTGTATTTATGCATTGGAAATCGCAAGATACTTACATACACTAATTGTAACCGAATGTCTACATAGTTGTAGCCATTTGTCCAAAATTTCAAGAAATAACTGTTCCGATCGGTGAAGTAGCCCAATTTTTGCTTAATATACTGTGCCAAAATCTTTGCGACAGACTATCTGTTGGAAAAAATGACTAAACCAAACAAACATTCGATATTCAAACAGACAACAATTAAGATTTAATAATATAGATTACGTAACTACGTAATAGCCATGAACTCCTGAATATATTATCATATTATACTGACAAAAATGCATGTTACTGTTGGTAGTTATTTAAACTCTGAAATACTACCCTACGCCATAATACTTTATTCTCGTGATATATGTGATACTCCAGAGAGATATCTTATACATTACCAATACGTATATATCGTCTTGCTTAGAATAAAGTCATCCAAAATACCATATGACAAAATATGTTAGCTAATACATTTAAAATTCATGTAAGTACTAATTGATTCATAGTATGCATCTTATTATTATCTAACCTCTATTGTGCCATGATAATGCTTCCTTCATCAAGATATCTTTTTACGAAGCCTAGCATACGCTACTTGTTAGAAGAACAGTTCAATTAGTACGCAAATAGTCAGATATTTTTCTAATGACTTATTAACTCTGTTACTACCTCTCCAATATACATTTATATAAACTGGTTTGAAGATTTTACTTTAGAATTTGAATTCAATTCAGTTTTATAGCATAATTACAATTATTACATACAATTCTTAACACAATTCTTAACACATACAGGTTTCTTATTCAACTCACTTTTATAAAACTAAGTCATGAATTCTCCGAAGCGTTTCTCTCCTTCTCCCACTGTGCTCAGTAGCAATAGCAATAGCAATGGCAATAGCAATGGTATCAGTAATTCTATTAAAAAACCATCAGACGCGTTGTTATCACGATCTCGTACAATGTCAAACATGACACTCTCTACACTAATCAATGAGAGACCTAAAGACCAGCGGTGGGGTAATCGTGTTGAGTTTGTACTATCACTAATCGGTTATGCTGTAGGCGTTGGAAATGTATGGAGATTCTCTTATTATTGTCAGAAGAATGGAGGTGGAGCTTTTCTATTCCCTTACCTCATCATGCTATTCGTGTTAGGAATCCCTCTATACTTCATGGAGCTTCAGATGGGTAAAGTCGCTCAAATTGGCCCATTACAAGCTATGTACAGACTAGTACCAGCACTAGGAGGTGTGGGAGGGAGCATAATTATAACTCTATTATTTATCATATACTACTACAATATGTTGATATCTTATTCTTTCTTCTATCTATTCTCTTCATTCCAGGACCCTCCTGCTTGGGGTAATGTATATTGCGGTGTAAACCTGACAGCTCCAACAACAAACTTCTCTTTATCTCAGGTGGCTTGTAAGAACTTTTCTTCTAACTTTTTCTATTACACTAGTGTTACATTGGCTAGTGACGATTTAGCAGCTTTTGGACAGTTCAATTGGAAACTATTCTTATGCATAATAGGTTCTTGGGTATTACTGTATGTATGTACATTCCGTGGGATAAAGTCATCTGGTAAAGTTGTTTACTTTACAGTGCTATTCCCTTACGTAGTCCTTGTTATACTGTTCTTCAGAGCCGTGACGCTCCCCGGGGCGGGAACAGGACTGGAACATCTATTCGTACCAGACACAGAGAAACTGTACAACCCTCAAGTCTGGTTAGAAGCAGGCACTCAGATATTCTATAGTTTAGGGCTGGGATTAGGTTGTAACATTATCCTTGCCTCTCATTTAGATCCGAATACTAATGTAATTGGTGATGGAATATTCGTGGCATTTGTTAACTCAGGTACGTCAATATTCGCTAGTATTATCGTATTCAGTATTCTAGGTTATCAAGCTGAGCTGGTAGGCACCTCTGTCAAAGATATAGTAGCTGGCCCAGGATTGATATTTGTAGCTTTTGCCTCTGCACTTCTACAAATGCCATTGAGTCCATTATGGAGTATACTCTTCTTCATAATGCTAATCCTACTGGGATTAGATTCACAATTTTCTGCTGTAGAGTCTGTCGTCCAGGCTGCTTACGTCATACCAAAAGCTAATAAGTTACCTACTCCTGTGATGACGCTGATCATTTGTCTAGCATTCTTAGTTTTGAGTATTTTCTTTGCGTTTGGTAACGGTGGTTACATATTTCAATTATTAGATCAATTCTCAGGTTCCTTCTCGATATTTTTGGTTGTATTCTTTGAGGTTGTGGGCGTGGCTTGGGTATATGGAGTCCGTAAGCTGCTTACGTATAAAATCGGAGACGGAGGTAAGACAAACCGATTGACCAGGTTCTTGGAGAGGAAATCTATTCAGAGATGGTGGATACTTTTCTGGCAAATAATGTGGATATTTGTGGCTCCAACAATTATGATTGTAATATTCATAGGAAGTTTAGTGATAGATTTCATTCATCCACTCAAATACACTGTATACAGAGCATATAAGGATTTTCTTATTCCTTATCCCGCATGGGGATTCGTGTTAGCTGCTGGTATCGTTATTAGCACTATCTTACCAATACCGATTATATTATGTGTGAAATTCAAGTTACAATGGCTCAGGGATTTGAAGAATTTCGTTCTCCGAAGAAAGAGGTCAACCCCTATCAAAAATGACTCTAACGAGGATCATTTTGTCGGTGTGTCTGATTCAGTGCGATTAGTTGAGGGCGAGAAGCACTCAGATGAGAGCTAAATCGTTGTTTAAGCGTGTGCTATTATTATTATTATTATTATTATTATTATTATTAATTTTTTAACTTTGTAAATACTATTAGTCATTTAATTACTCTCTGGAGTGTTGTTTACTACATTTATCATATGTATTAATCTCTTTTAACAATATTTTTATTGTTAATTATACTTTTGTGAATATACCCTTCTTCCTATTTTGAGAGATAATATTATTAATTTATAATGTAATGTATTAACCGCTTACGAACAAGCTTACACCATATTGTGTATTCATTTTACAAATGTTTTTGTTTATAACTCAACCACTTTCCATGGTTAGATCTAAAAAATTCATTTGATGTGCTCAAAATTGCGCAAATGTAGGTTTATATTGTGCGATTTTTATGGCTACCATACATTGTACTGCTGCCTTTTGGTTAGAAACTAGTAAGGCACTAGCAGTCAGTTGAACGTCTATCTACGCTCAATTACTATTAGTCATAACACTAATACTGTACGTATATGATTCATTATAGCTTGTAACTATCTAAAACAATTTAGAACATATGGAATTAAACAAATTTATAAATGCGATAACTATGCGAAGTGAATGCGGCTGCGCGGTGGGATAGATGGCCCTTCACAGGTTTAGCATATGGTTGCAATTAGATCAGCAAGTTGCGGGAGCACAGCGTCTGCAATAAGCTAGCTGTAGTATATTGACAGATATGTATACGTCGATACGTATTGGGCGTATACAGGTCGTCCATGGGATTCACTCAGGAGGCAATATGCCAACTGATTGTTTGAAGTCTGCTATTTCGTTAGCTAAGTTCTGTTTCTGTCCCATAAGGGCTCGTCTCTGATTATTCAGAGTTAAGAATTCTTCTTCCAAATTATGTTCTTCGTTTTTCTTTCGTTTCCTGCATTCTTCTGCTGCTTTCTTGTTCATAGCTTTTCTTCTCAGCTCACGAATATACGCTCTCTCTTGATCTGTGTATGTTACATCATCTATTATGTTGTTAAGATCGATTGCGGATATATTCAGTACTTTGTTAATGTCTACCATTTCCAGGAAAGTTTTATTGGTAAGGGAGGCGTCTGGGATTGAAGTGAACTCTCTGTGAAGAAGAGAAAGTGCTTTGGAACACTTTTGTTCGTACTCATCTCGTGTGATATTCCGACTTTCCTTTTGAGAATGTAAATTAGCATCTTCTATGTCAACTATATGATACAATGAATAATTACACAGAATGTATTTATTATTATTAATTCCTATTATAAGACTCACGTTCTAGTTTGATTCTCTTCTCTGTCAGTGGAGTGATTATATTATGTCTCTTTATACCTGAGATACATACGATATAATTGTGATAAAGAAAATACAGTGGAACCTCGTTAATACGAACAACAACGCTCGATCAAATTTAGTTCGCATTAACCTGACTACCTGAGTACGGTGAAACCGCCACAAACGGGCAAATAAGCAGAAACGACGATGAAACGGGTAACGGGGTAGCATTTTTCGCCCCTGTCATTCCGTTTTTGGAGGTTAGACTGTAATACCAATTGAATTGGAGGGACCTGATTTTGCGTAATTATTTGTTCTCCTAATCCGGAATTCGTATTAACCGTGGTTCGTATTAACGAGATATCACAGTACACTATGAATACAGTATTAAATATCACACCTTTTGACTCCGGTGCTTTGAAAGTTGAAGTCAAGTTTTGAAATTTCTTTTTGGAGGGATACCTCTTATTTATTGCTGCTTTCTGCGCTTTTAGCCCTGCTGCAACCTGGACAGGACTTGCAACGAATACTGTCTTAATTTGCTCGGCAGATCTTTGCTGTCGTATGATATTGTTAAGTAGCATGTACCCCCAGTAATGCTGTAGTTGTGCTTGGTGAAATAGCATTGCTGCTTGGTTGTTTGTTAAATCCACAGAGTTGTTATGTTGGTTATTATTGTTATCTTTCTCATCTGACTCTTCAACATCACCTGGTAGTGTTGAGGGAGATGTAGGCTCTAATTTAAGGAGATTTTCAATAGAGAATGGGTTAGAAGGTTTGGGAAGGGGAGATTGACATTCTGACTTAATACTGCTTACGTCTGTTGTGCTTGAGAGATCTTCTTGCTCATAACTGCATACCTATTTGAGGGAGAGGACAGTATTAACCTAGTATTTCAGGTTAAGTTTACTTCGTTAGAAGCGATATACACTAACCTGTGTTGCCATGTTTTTAATAAGCGATATTTGAATTATTGGCTAGTTGTAGTCATTAAATAGTAGTGGAAGGTCCATTGAAATGGAGTACTATTCCTATAATTTTATCCAGTTACACTTTAGTACACAATTTACATATCATACTTTCAACATGAACACGTGCACAGCTGCATGTTACAACCTAATCACTTAGTTTGTGGAAAAGTTGCAGAATTAAGTTGTGGTTCATAGAATTAAGAATACAAGATTTTTCATATTATTTGTTTTTTGTTTTTCAATTTATCCTCTATGTATGTGTATATGGGTAGAGCATTTAGTGCCTCTCAATTTGAGAGTATACTCCCGTTACTCGCTCCACCTCCATGCCGCAAAACGGAGGTCAGCCCTCCGTTGGAAGTTTAAAAGTAAGCTCCCTGGTTATATGGAGCGCGCTCCTTATGCATTTAGTTGGTCACTTAGCTACTTAAGGTCTAAGCAATCGGGTATAAGATATAGTGTATTTACTATTACGTACATCTTTTTGATAATTATTCCTACATCATATTGTAGCTTGTTAAAACTCAAAGTTCATCTATCCGCGTGCCGACCTCCTGGAGGAGCAGTAATTTGACAAACTCTGCTGCGATAAAATGACATTTATGCTTCTAGAACTAAGCAACTTTTATGCATTGGTGCATTTCTTTAGACTCCAAATTTCCTACTCACGCAGCACAGCTCTAAAAGTTTAGTCTACAATTGCAATTGCCATTTTAATGACTATTAGATTTATTATTTAAATTTATTAAAAAATGCAATCTTGCAATTTGGAGAAATTTGATGGTCTAATCGAACTTTGTTTACTTTAGAATATATGAAATATAAATTTGAAGCAATGCCTGTGCTCGTCTTTACTAGCAAGCATTTTATAAATGTGCATTACTCTTCTGCAATTTTGCTGTCCATACTTTTAAACTTTTAAAATATTTGAATTCTGCTCACTTGCGGATTACATTTTATCAAAGTAAGTTGTTTTGATCAATATTACCTGCTTACTATTGCACATCTGTATAATTTATGAATAATCATTTGATCAACAACACTTTACGTACTATCTTAGATGTTTTTGCAAAAGTGCAACTGGGCCAGTATATCATCGGTAGATAATTATCAGCAACTAAAATATGCCACGTAACAACTTCTGGAGTATAGTATAGTATAGTATAGCATAAATTAATGAGTGTTACCCATACTTATGGCATACAAGAGTTTATTCATAATTACTAAGAATTGAATACTTCCTCCTATCATATAGAAGAATTGTGTTATAGTGTATCAATCTTAATTAGTGGAATATATTGTGTAATCTTGAAGCAACGAGGACTGATAATAATATTCGATTCGTGCGTGTAATTTAATATTAATGAACATGTTTAGATGTTTATTTATTATTCATGCTATATTGATGATTACTGATAAAATTTTATTAGTTCATGTTACAGTATTTCCTGATTATTGGGAGGGTCTATTCCTCGTCGTAGAGTCCGATCATGGTACTTACATTAGCAACTCCCCTAATAGCTATTATACTACTCAAAATTAGCAAGCATTAAATAGCAGAGAGTTCAAGAGATCATCTAACAGAAAGTTGGAGTAAATGGCGAAGAGAAGTTAACTACTTCCACTTGCTATTTAGAGAACTACACTTTGAAAGTATATACACATTGATGACCATTAATTTTATCACATTAACTTTCTATTACCGTATTTCCATGAATATTACTGGGACTAGAAAAAAGCTCCAAGATTTGTGAATACAAATTTATCGCCAAAAATCTCTAAAATAAATTTTTGTTGAGATTTTCGCTACACTTAACTTTACAACAAATTCGGATATGTAATTATGAAGTCCTATTTTACAAAATTGAAAAAATATTCAGATGGAAAATGATTGCTCTACAGTATAGTAATTGTTTGATTTAAAGTACTTCTGTATTCATCAGCTTCTTTTGGAAAAGTTAGCTGGCAGAAGTTAGACAGTACGCCATTAAATACTTGGCTAGAGAGTAATCAATATGATAAATACGTATTGGATTAATTAATATATATCACTTAAAAGGGTTAGATGCTTAGATGTTATTTGTGTAAATTACACACATAATGTTACATATTTTTGAACCTACTGAATCGATTTAATAGTAATCATCAAAGATTCTGCCTACGACTGCTGACGTAAGTTTAGGAAACATCTCCGGGTTGCAAAATTCTCCACTTCCATTTGTTGCACGCATCAGGCAACATAGACAGAGCAACAATGTTGCATCGTGTGATGATGGGCTTTATTATCTCATATAGGGAAATTCGGGTTTCATCATCCAGGTTCTCAGGGCCATACGCCTAAAACTGTATTCTGATCCTTTTTATACCCCTAGAACTATACCATTTTGTAATTTGTATTACCCATGTAGGAGTCTTGACGAAATTTTACGCTTAGGAGATATACTAACTGAAATTTATCCGCCTGAAGGCGCGTCGCATACGCTTGGATAATACCTTGGGAGATCAGATGCCATATTGATATTCACATTGTTGCGACGTTAGCATGTCTGTCCGCATGATCCATTTTATATGAAAATTTTTCATGTCTGCATCTTTAGGTGTAGATACATTTTATCTAATAATTATCTCGTTAACAATTCTAGAAATGTTTCAATTATTAGCTTCTCACTTGTTTCGGCTATTATTAGTCAACACAGTATTGTATTCTACCGCATTGATGCCACAGAAAATCCTTCTTTTGGGGGGCAATGGAATGCTAGGGGGAGAAACAGCTGTTAAATTGGTGGAAGCAGGACATCAAGTACATATCCTCAACAGAGGTAACTGGTATCATGACAGTGAGACCAGAATCAAACCTTTTGTTAGACACATTAAATGTGATCGGTGAGTTTATGCAATTGTAATGTTGTGCATATTTTTATTAATAATCATATTTTGACTACATATCCCCACGTAGGTAGGTCACCGTCCATTTTAGAAAATTTTACAATATTTTGCAACGGTATTTTCCAATGTAAGCAAATAAGATAATTATTAGTCAAATTCTAAATTTAGAACATTCTCTGGATTTTTACGTCATTGAAATATTTACTTCCGTTTATATATTGAAGATGAATATCTATGAATGATCGAGATGGATAATCGCTAGCTCGTTCCTAGCCAAAAACTGCATTAACACAGTTGTATATGTCATGAAATAGGCGACTTTTGTTAAGATTCTGCGAAAACAGCAAGCAGCTATCTATCCTCTTTATGACCTAAAATAAATTCATAGAATTTCATTGCTCATCAGTTAAACTCGACTATCGAATTATAATCAATTATTATATGGGGCTGTTATTCGATGAAATTTTGTTATAATTATATATTAGTAATAATGTCTTTAATTGAGAACTTGAAGATATATATGTATTTAGGGAATTTATCTAACAAATTGAATATCATAGAATTAAGAATGAATAGATAATGATAACATATCTGATAAAAGTTCATACAAGAGAAACTTGCATAAATTCACTAGATTATGGGATAATGACCAAAAAGCATTATTTTCCTACATAAACTACTTCTATACTTACTGTCTATGTGTAAGTTAGTCAATTCTCGTTAGAGTTATAGTAGTCAGAGACAAGAGGCGGAGCATCAGATAGTTTTATACCATTCCTGAACTTCTGTGATATTTCTACATTACCTAATTCTTTATACCAGCGATCGTATATTTGTCTGTATAGCATAGCTTCTTTACTCTTGGGTGTATCCTGTGGATATAATCTGGCTGCATTTGTCATTGTCTCATCAGTGACTAATTTATCTGCTCTCTCTCCGAGGCTTTTTCTCCAATCATATCCAACTGAGTCACTGAATGCTTCCTTCTGTCTCCACAGAATCTTGTCAGGGAGGTATTTCTCACAACCAGCGATTTTAGGATCAAAAGCACTACGAATGAGATTCTTAGTGTTCCCCTCACTTGCACACACCCACTTTCTAGGCATTGAGTATACAGTTTCTATAAACCGTTTATCTAGAAAAGGTACCCTGACTTCCAGTCCGTGAGCAGATGTAGTTCTATCTGTTCTGAGTACATCTGTTTTATAGAGGTTCTTAACTAGTCGTACTGACTCCAGATAACCTTTCTCTGAGTCAGGAGCCTGTTTAACTTCGTCTGGTACCTCCCCCATAAATATCACCCTCTCGTGCTTTCTATCACTAATATACTCACTCATGACGTAATTTAGTATGCTATCCCTGACCACATCTGTATCGCATGTTTCCAGATGATATATTATGTCTGCTAGTAGCTCACATCCCTCTTCTGGATTGTAGCATATCTTTACCAGTGGTATTCCTAAGTAACAGCTAATAACTACCAACCTACTTACATAAGTATAATAAATACTCACCTAAATATTCTGCTACACACTCTGCTGCCTTCATGTCTGGACTCTCTCCTCCCTTCATTCCAATAGTGAATGCAGTGAAACTGAGCTTTGCGTGTTTAGCCAGGATAGCAGCAATAAGACTGCTGTCTAACCCTCCACTCAGATACAGTCCTATTGGTCTGTCTGTCATTGTTCTCTTCATCACAGCCTCTATGAGAGTAGTTCTGATCTGTGTTAATGCTTCTATACAGGGTTGTTCTGTCTCTGTGTATATAATAGCTGGATTGTACAGTGTGCTAGGGACATAGTTGTGTATCTCCATTGTGTGATGAGGTGTGTCTAATGGGAGACAGGTGTAGCATCCTGGAGGGAAGGCTCTAACCTGGTCACAGGATCCTATGAGTGCCTTAGCCTCAGAAGCAAGAGTGATGTAACCAAACTGATCTATTCCATAGAA
This sequence comes from Oopsacas minuta, assembly GCA_024704765.1. NCBI lineage: Eukaryota > Metazoa > Porifera > Hexactinellida > Lyssacinosida > Leucopsacidae > Oopsacas > Oopsacas minuta. Next base: position 616,423 of record JAKMXF010000133.1, on the reverse strand, counting down.
TAGAGGTCGTATTCCTATTGGATCTCTCGCTATGTATAGCTTATCTTCTATTATGCAAGCTAGTGCGAATACTCCATCCAGTGTGTTACAGACTGTACTGATATCTTGTTCCAAGAGAAGATGTAGAATTATCTGTTGATAAAATGGGCATAAACTGGTATAACTTACGATCACTATTGTATTCACCGTATTTGTTCATTTATAATATTATTCATTGAATATCTATTTTTACTACATATGTTACCTCACAATCACTGTTTGAGAAGGATTTGATGCTGATGTCTTCCCTGAGTATTGAATGGTTGTATATCTCTCCATTACATATGATATAGTTTGTTACAGGAAAAAATGGGTTAGTGAGAGGCTGGTTAGCTCTCTCACTCACATCCACAATAGCTAATCTTGTAAATCCTAAGAACCAGTTGTTATGGATAACATATCTGAAGTCATCTGGTCCTCTGTGTTTTATAGAATCTAATCTTTTGATTGCTTCTGTCGCTTCCTGTGGATTAGAAGGATCTTGTAAGTACTTCAGGTATAGTCCGCTCATTTTTAGATTTACCTCCTCCTTCTAGTATCCTCCTATTTATAAGCTTTCTCTGTACATACTTCTAGCATCCGTTCATGCTTTATTCGTGCTTTACACTTGACAATTCTTCTATTTGTTCTTTCTGGAGCTTCCTGTTTTAAATATAGCATTTTATGTAATTCAATTTGTGTAGCGTGTCTAAAATTCAATTCAAAGATGTTACATTCTTTTCCATTATTTTGGTAACTATGAAACAGAGTCATTTGATCTCTCCCTACTTCTGCTTTATTGCTGAGATGCCAACTCTCACCGGTTACCCAAGAGTCTCGTCGCGGCTGTAAATCTCAAGCCTTGGTGAGATGCCAGTTTGGCATTTATGTTATTGGAGGAGTTGCTTGTTACTTAGCAATTAATTTTAGAGCTCATTTCATACATAATTGTTAGCATGGATTGTCTGTATCGTCTAGGAAATTCAATAGTTGTACGCTGTCCTCCAATTGGTACCCATTGCACATAAAGTAGGCTATATAATGATTATTATGCCTCAACAAAATATCTTTTGCAAAATGTCTAGCAGTACCCTGTCGTACAGTTATACACCAGTTATAGTAACTGGGGATAATCACAACCTTACATTTGTCGCTAACCTAACTTCGTCAATTATACTTTCAATACTTTCTCTGGATGAGAGGCACCCAGCAATAATACATCTTCCTTCAAATGTATCTCTCCCAATTGGTAACTCTATCACTGATATTCACTTCACTGGCCTTTCTCCTGGAAAGGCTATGTACCAGCTAATATCCAATCTTTCTGTGTATTATCCTACAGGTGATTATCTCAGATTTTCAGTTATCAACTATTCATTCTTACAGTGGGTATCTGTTGTAATTGGGTGGACATATTTCGCATGCTGAAGCTTTGCATTCTACCCTCAAGTCTTGCAGAATTTCCTTCGTAAGACAACGGACGGTTTTAGTGTTGATTTTGTGTTACTTAATATCCTTGGTTATGTTGCTTACTCTGCCTTCAACCTATCTCTCTATTGGTCTCCATATATCCAGGCTGAATATTTCTCTTTACATCCAGGTGGTGTTAATCCCGTACGAATAAAAGACGTAATATTTCCGTTACATGGCCTAATTCTAAGTTTGGTTGGATTTGCACAAATATTATTTTACAGTAGAACTCTACGTCCATCGTATACTGTTTCTATCTTAATAATTCTACTTGTAGTAGCTGCTAGTATTACTTGTATACTCGCTAGTTTCTCCGTTACAACCTAGCTAACCTGTATCTACGTCCTGTCTTATGTAAAACTTATTGTTAATCGCTTCAAGGATATTCCTCAACTGTGGTTAACTATAAGACAAAATCAACAGAAGGGATTAGTATTGAAGGTATTTGGGTCGATATAATTGGAGGTATCCTATCTTTTCTACAAATGGTAGTATTAGCATATAACTTCAATGATTGGGCCTCAATCTACGGAGATTTTGTTAAATTCTGGTTGGGTGTTCTATCTATTGCTTATGACGTAGTATTTGGTGTATAACACTATGTTTTATACAGGAGTAGGAGGAAACGTGTAACTTGTTTTGGTGTGCATATTTTCCGTACAAATAAGGGAGAAGAACCTCAAAGCTTGTTGAGGAGTGTACATGATGATTTAACTGGTGTTAAAATAAACTGAATTATATTTTTCTTTTATTCGAAATTTATTTTCAGTTTACTTTTGTATTTGAAATATAATTAGTTTCTATCTTTGACTTTATTCGGATTTCCGAACCCTTTTATGTTCCAGTGCACCCATATTCTTCGATAAACAAACAAGTCACAACAATTCTCCAGTTTTAATAGATAGAACTAGGAGCTATATAGAAAATAAAGATCACGTAGTAATTAATAACTTCGTTGGTACATACAATAGTGTAACGAGTAACAACAAAAATAGGCGAAATGATTGAAAATGAAAAGAATTTTTGAATTGAGTGAAACCTTTATAGTATTTCTGGTTATTGATCTTCGTTAGAATTGTTGTAACAGTTTAGTACAAGAGCTGATGGGTCAGTAAGTTTCGTATCAAACCAGCTCTCTTCTGGCATCCAATATTTATCCACATTGTCTATGTGCTTATACCAGCGATCGTATATTTGTCTGTATAGCATAGCTTCTTTACTCTTGGGTGTATTCTGTGGATATAATCTGGTTGCATTTGTCATTGTCTCATCAGTGACTAATTTATCTGCTCTCTCTCCGAGGCTTTTTCTCCAATCATATCCAACTGAGTCACTGAATGCTTCCTTCTGTCTCCACAGAATCTTGTCAGGGAGGTATTTCTCACAACCAGCGATTTTAGGATCAAAAGCACTACGAATGAGATTCTTAGTGTTCCCCTCACTTGCACATACCCACTTTCTAGGCATTGAGTATACAGTTTCTATAAACCGTTTATCTAGAAAAGGTACCCTGACTTCCAGTCCGTGAGCAGATGTAGTTCTATCTGTTCTGAGTACATCTGTTTTATAGAGGTTCTTAACTAGTCGTACTGACTCCAGATAACCTTTCTCTGAGTCAGGAGCCTGTTTGAAATACTGGTACCCTTGTGCTACCTCATCTGGTCCCTCCCCCATTAATATCACCTTCTCAATCTCTCTTCGCTGTACATATTTACTTACTAAGTAGTTTGGTATGCTAGCTCTAATCGTAGTAGTGTCGTAAGTCTCCAGCTGGTATATGATATCTTCTATTAATGCACATCCTTCTTCGGACGTGAAATATACCTTCACAAGAGGAATACCTATACGTGTGTATTATAATATTATCAAATTATTTCCATTTTAATTTTTGTTGAAATTACATTTTAAGAGATTAAGTGGATACAATGGAAGTTCTCAGTCACTTACTAACCCCTAAATGCTCTTAAACACCTACGATCTTTGAGATTAAGTGAAAATGACTCGTATATATAAAGCCTATCATAGACGATGCAACTCTTGCATGCACAAACAACATACACTGTACAACAATGTTGCATGCAATATGATTGCTCTCAAATTGGCATACAATATTGTTGTCTGGAAATTTTACCATACACTCACCTAAATATTCTGCTACACACTCTGCTGCCTTCATGTCTGGACCCTCTCCTCCCTTCATTCCAATAGTGAATGCAGTGAAACTGAGCTTTGCGTGTTTAGCCAGGATAGCAGCAATAAGACTGCTGTCTAACCCTCCACTCAGATACAGTCCTATTGGTCTGTCTGTCATTGTTCTCTTCATCACAGCCTCTATGAGAGTAGTTCTGATCTGTGTTAATGCTTCTATACAGTGTTGTTCTGTCTCTGTGTATATAATAGCTGGATTGTACAGTGTGCTAGGGACATAGTTGTGTATCTCCATTGTGTGATGAGGTGTGTCTAATGGGAGACAGGTGTAGCATCCTGGAGGGAAGGCTCTAACCTGGTCACAGGATCCTATGAGTGCCTTAGCCTCAGAAGCAAGAGTGATGTAACCAAACTGATCTATTCCATAGAATAGAGGTCGTATTCCTATTGGATCTCTCGCTATGTATAGCTTATCTTCTATTATGCAAGCTAGTGCGAATACTCCATCCAGTGTGTTACAGACTGTACTGATATCTTGTTCCAAGAGAAGATGTAGAATTATCTGTTGATAAAATGGGCATAAACTGGTATAACTTACGATCACTATTGTATTCACCGTATTTGTTCATTTATAATATTATTCATTGAATATCTATTTTTACTACATATGTTACCTCACAATCACTGTTTGAGAAGGATTTGATGCTGATGTCTTTCCTGAGTATTGAATGGTTGTATATCTCTCCATTACATATGATATAGTTTGTTACAGGAAAAAATGGGTTAGTGAGAGGCTGGTTAGCTCTCTCACTCACATCCACAATAGCTAATCTTGTAAATCCTAAGAACCAGTTGTTATGGATAACATATCTGAAGTCATCTGGTCCTCTGTGTTTTATAGAATCTAATCTTTTGATTGCTTCTATCGCTTCCTTTGGATTAGAAGGATCTTGTAAGTACTTCAGGTATATTCCACACATTTTTCAAATACTTATTCGGCCTCCTATATATGGGGTTTGTTCAGATTGTGCATACTCACCCATTCAAAACGTACACATTAAAATGGATTAGGTGTTTGGACATAATAGTTGATTCAATGTTGCACAATTCAAGTATCCATTAGTATTAGAATAGCACGACGTGATATTATCATGCTCAAGTGACGAAAATGCACTCTGCATGCTACAACCTCTGTGTGATGGTTGCATGACTTCTGTTGACGTTTCTTCTCGCTGACTTCACGATATCATGTAGTTAGTTAATTACATTAGTAAAATATCGATTTCAATTATCCAAAATTTTGTCATATTTTCATCTATCTCTACAATAGCTTTTAAGATTAAACAGAAATATGTCTGCAATATCGACTTGACCAAGTGGTATTGCCTTATTTGAGCTACATTCCTTGCTATTTAGCTTATGCAGATTTAAGTTTGGTTTGACAATTCTTGGGATTGCAATCAGCGATATTATAGAATTCACAAGTTTGAATTTCACGAGAATGTATAATATAGCAATATATGTTATGCTAGAATCACTGATATGTGAAATAAAATATAGAGATGGGATACAATTATCCTATAAGCCATGTTCTACTCTATAATTACGAGGAACTCCATTCATCCAAATTTCACGTTATCTCTTTCTGGATATTTTGTACTTTCCATCAAGTACACACCTTTAATTCATATATTTGATAAACCAGTGATTAGAATTCAGACAGAACGATTATTTAGTAATTTTGCAAAACTATGGACAAAAATATTTATTGTCCTTGGTTCTAATGATTAGTCCGTATTGAGGTGTACATAATTATTCAAATTAACGTTCCTGCGAATTTTGCTCGGCCCTGTAGGAAGCTTATAGTACCCTCTGATAATTATACAACAAAATATAAATTACAGTAAACTCTCGTTATAACCAAGTCGGAGATAACGAAACACCTGTTAGAATGAAGTGATTCTTTATCCCCAATAGCTTGAAGAAATTATTTTACTCCCCTTACAAAGAAATGAAACATATGTCCCGATGACTTCGTATTTACGAGAGTTCACTCTAATTGTGTAATATCTTTCCTAAAATAGCATAGACACTAAAACCTTACGTCTACAATGTAAGCATCTCATCATATTACATATACTCGATAAAATTAAAATGGAGAAACCAATAGGCTGCTATATTCTTCACCATCTAGTATCACAGACTAGGTCAGATTGGAGTTCATGGTACAAATATAGTCAATGTCATATCAAACATATGATATCGGTTTTTCACGGTAGTCAGTACATTCCATTGTAAATTAAAAGTATATCTCTCTAAAATACTGAAACATTAAGTTTTGGCATACCATGATATTTCATTCGTGGGACATAGTAGTGTATGTTCACTGATTTATTAGAATATGCAACAAGCTTGGGATTCAGCGTATTCGACATATCGAATACGCTGAATCCGAATATCACACTTTGAAATTAATCAAATTTGAAATGTACGGTCCCTGTTGGTATTTTTTTTGTAACTTTTTTAATTTTTATATTTGTCTCCAAAGCGCAATGCTATGTCAATTTATCTATTTTACTGAAATATTTTCGGTTACCTTTATTCATGTAACCTATCTCTATTCGTTAATATGTTTAAGGTCGTTTGTATGCTCGACTTCGTTCTTGTTAGCAGCTGGAATTCTATTATTTCTTTTTGTGTAAAAATGTATTAATCTTTGCTTAGTCCTGGAATCTTTCGAACTTACCATAATCTATGTTAGTGGCATTTATGCTTCGCTTCGCTATTAAAGTAAGCTCGTTTCTCCAATTTTCTACCTGAATTATTGATTCAGAGAGATTTAGGGCTACATTTCGTGTGGTGTGCTGGTATGCAGTAAGATTGGTAGTATTATTTTGCAATTTTATGGTTTAGGAATTTCTGTAAAATTCAACAGTAAGATATTTCGCATATTTTTTGGGGACAGTACAAAATAAGAAGAATATATTTAAGATTTAATTGTCTTGGCCAAACTATTATGATTAATTATTAAAATCATACCCATAGAAATTGTATTAAATTAAGTTCAATTAATCTGAAGTGTCAGTATATGAAGGAGATTATTGATCCCGTGGTGGTCCACAACACATGATTAATGACCAAATTAATGATAACTAATTTTTCAAAACATCTTGTGATTTGAGGTTCACGAAATTTGATACTACTAAGACTAAGACCGAAAATAATTAATTTACAACTTCCCAACGCGTATTGAAAGCGTACATAGATTTATGCTTGTGCGTCCTGTGATAACCTAGCATTCTGTTACAAGATTTATACTTCCTTAAAAGTATCACTTTTTCATTGTATTCATCTATGTAACAACTTCGTGAGTAGATTCTTTTCATTGCTAAATAGGGTTTGATAGTCTATTGACCCTTCAATAGAGATGATATGTCTACTGAAAGAATTACTCTTTTATTTGTATAATGATATAAATATTCATTCGTTTCACGAGATTATCTTTTAGATGAGTTTCACATGATTAGGATTTTATTAAGAGAATATAACAAATTATTGTAATATACTTGGTTTCATTGTTCCGAACATAAAAACAAATTTGTTTGTATTGAACCTACGTTTATTGGGTAATTAGACCTATAGATTAAGAAAATTTTTGTATCCAGTAACGTTCAGCTGAGATGACTACATTTATACTTGTGTAAACGATAAAACTTGTCGCTAAGTTGTAAAATTGTTCTATGCAGATATATGTATACATAACCAGAAGTATTTACGTCATAGAATTTTCACATTGTATGTGGATTTTATGCAGCTATTTCTGGCGATTTTCGAGTGTCATAATTTTCGAATTTTCGAATTTTCATTTAGAATTTGGTCATGAAACCCCCAAGGGAAAAATTGGAAATTTGGCTATTGAGTCTAGTGATAATAGCACAAGGCGATGGGTTTGGACATTTTATAATCTAGCTATCATAAATTCCTGACTTTTTGTCTTTCAATTTTCCTAAATAAATCAGAATTCTGTAAAATCAGAATGATAGTATACTCATATTCCTTATAAATTCTGTAAAATAGTTCAGGAATGTGTACTTAATTCTACAGCTGTATTTACCGTATGATAGTCTATTATTGATTACTTAATGTGTAACGACATCTTTTTTTAACCGCAATACAAATCACCCGTTATTCCAGTTTAATTTAATAATACTAATAATTATTTTTCTTCTTGCATTGAAAATTCTTATCTCTCTGTAATATCATTCATAATTTACTTCCTTAAATGTATATACCCATTTTGCAAATGTATTTGTGATAAACACATGTTCTCTAAGCATACTGATCATTCGTTTGGTGTATATTACCGAACGTATACTATTATTTGCAATCAGCTATAATTTAATCTACGCGTCGTTGATATTCAGTATTGGTTTTCTGGTCTTTCAACCTCTGACGCGAATAATAGCATGTCCGTTTTTTCAGCTGAATTCACACATGTTAGTATTGATAGATAGCTTTTTTCGTATTTCTATATTCGTTTGGAACTTCAGCTGATGATTTCACTGAATCTTTTGTAATACATTCGTGTGAAAAGGAGTCAATTGTGCTTTCCAATATATTTGCACGGATTTATCAACTCACTTCGACATAAATTACCATCAATTAGGATCAGCAATATATATTTTCTATCAAATATGAGTAAGATACCCAGTAGAAACTTATTAATCGAGTTGTTATCAATAAAATTTGACTATTTAATATATATCAAGTACGTAGCACTCATGTAAAATGTGGATATCTTATGGAAGCGAGTGGTAATGGAGATTCTTAAGATATTTACAGAGTCGTAGAACCTATTCATTAGTGTCGCTTCTGCTTCCGTTACAGGAATTTTAACAAAAACTGTAAATTTTTGATTTGGTGCAATTTGTGAATGAGAATTGAAGAATATTCTAGAATACTTTGAGTTGTCTTTCCAGTTTTTAATAATTGTTTGAATAACGTTTTTGGTTTGTCAGTGATTGTTATGGTTAGAATTTATTGTAAATTTGTAATAGATTGAGTTATTAAATTTAATTCTGTCTGGCTAACTGATTAGGATATTTGTGTTAAGAGCGTATTGAATCAGAATACTAAATTTATTTTGCTTAATCCCGCCAAAATATCGACATTTTCCACTGTTTTGGCCTTCAGAATTTACGAAATATGTCACAAAAGTGGTTGCTATGTAGAGCCGCCACTCGGTATAGCAAATTCCACCGTAATTATAAGTTCAATTCAAACATCTAATAATTCATTATTCTATTTACAAATGTGTTCTCTTTTCTTTAGTTACATTATACCCGAGTTCAAAATCATATATGTTATCGATTGCGGAAAATTTGCTCGAATTATTTATATATTTCATGAATATTTCCCTGCGAAATCGAACTTCCACAAATTTGAGCAATTATTTTGAATGTTTTGAGACGGCTAAGAATGTGGTAGAAATATTTCTCATCTCGTCATATTTTGCTCCATTCTGGGATTTCTCAAGTAGTTTCGACACACAACATTAAACCCTATAGGTCAGGTGAATATAACCGCTATTTGATAGCACAATTCTATTTCTGCCTACATTTTGAACTCTAAATTAGAATTTGTTCGGTTATGAATGGAAATACAGACATATAGGTTAATAAATGAATTTCTTGCTTAGCGGGTTAGAAATGTAGGGACAAGTATTGCTGAATAATCTCTTTGCTGACTAATCACAAATATGAAGATATCATATTAATACGCCTTCAATGTTTTGATTATTTCTTGAATTCTGTATGTTTTCCACTCAATAAATATTCTGATTTATAGATGGTACCATTCATTGAGATACAGTCAATTCCCTTCATATCGGAGCTGAATGGACCGCAATAATTACTTCGACACGTATAACCAATGGAATATATGTTACTGTTTGGGACCTTATTTGCATACTTTTAGATTACGATAAAGCGGGTATTTCTATATATCCGTGTTCAATATAAAGAGAGTTATAAGGTAATATCGATGGGTACAGTTTAATCTAGGAAATATGATATGTACGTAAATCTCAAATAGAATCCCTCAATGTTTCGATCTGCATACAGAGATTGCAAATATTTCCATGATTATAGAAAAAATGATAATACGAATTGTCGATTCAATTAGTAGTTTTAGCTCGCATACGTATCATTTTCACCTTTCATGAGATTGTTTACACATATTTCCATTATTTTCTAGTTATTTGATCGAATCTTGTAAAGTTCTCACAAAAGAAAATTATTTTGATGTTATAGTAGACTTCAGTAGTTACATGCCTGACATACTAACCAACTTCCTTAACGTAATGCAAGGTAAGTTTGGCCTTTATATTTATATTAGTTCTGATTCTGTGTATGAGGTTTGTCAGAAAAAGGATCATAACGAATCTAGCCGAGAAACAGATTCCATACGTCCAGTTGATTTAGAAGAAAGCAAGAAACTCAATGAAGCAGACTCTTACGGTCACAACAAATTTGCTTGTGAAGAGATTCTAATGAAATTTCACTCAAAGCATAATTTTAATTTCATTGCTTTACGTCTTCCTGATGTTATTGGACCTCGCGACAATACAAACCGATTCTGGTATTATTTCATATGGACACTTATACATCAGGAAATAGGTTTCCCTTTAATGATACCCACATGGCTTGCTAGTCAACAATTAAACTTTGTTTACAGCTTAGATGTAGCTGGTATAATTACAAATACTTTATTAAAACCCGTACCAGAATTTCTTAATCAAGTTTTCAACCTTGCATGTTCAGAGAGTTTAACACTTCAAGAGTTTATTATTCTTATTGGAAATTCTCTTAACATTGATCCTGTATCTTTTATTGAGGGAGGTTCTGAGTATTACTTTCCTTCCGTTACAAGAGGACCGATAGACTGCACAAAAGCCATACAAGTATTGAAATGGGAGCCTACTCCCATTCATGTAGCAGTTAATGACAGTGTTACATTCTATAGAGATTCCATTAACTCTCCTCAGTTAGCTGTGCTTATTAAGACAATAATTGCTGATTTGGAATTATCACTTATCCCAAAGGAGAAGATTAAAAAGTTCCGTGCAGAACTCCATAAACACACTCAGCACGAGTTAATGCCGAAAGACGAATTCTAATAGATTTATTCGCAAATATTTATATTACATATTTTAGCATTGTAATATAGAAAATTTATATTATTTATTTGTAATCATGTAATCAATGACGAGTTAATGAAAATATTAGTCAGAGTTCAATTAACACATTTCTATTAGATACTTCAATGTAATAATACTTGCGGATATTACATTTATCGGCGGCGGTTAATGGTCAAATAAGTAGCGATAAAATTTCGCTATACTCCACTTTTCGATTGATTGCAATTTATTGTAAATTTAACTCACACTTGAACAACAATTCATTAATACTTTCTTCGATTAATCTCCCATATGTTGGACATGTGTTTCCTAGACAGTGTGTATTGAACATGTTATGCGTGAACTCATGGTTTGCTTACAATTTAATATTTACGTGTGATTCTGAGAACATTATTTACGTAGTAGTTAGAGGTTAATTGCAAATGTTATGATAAGAAACGGAAGCATCTAAGCTGTAAACAGTGTTGTTAACAGCCGACATAAAATTGTGTCTGTAAATAGCTATCCCTGAATTTATTTCTATCTGTCTATCAACTTAAAGGCGAAGTATTAGCTCTGACTGGTTTACTTTTGGTCGGGCTATCTGGAAGATTCAGATTTATATGAATAGTTTATGAAGGCTTATTGTGGGACTTCAGGGGAACATTAACGTAAATTAATATTATATGAATGTAATTAATACTTGTATATAATATCCCATAGAATTATTCATTGGACCACAGAGCAATTTCATAGTAGAAATGTTAAAGATTAGCTTCACTGACTCGTAATTTGCTGCTTCAAATGTTACTTTATTTTGGATACGCAATATTTAATGAGACATCTTTGTTAGTTCTATTTCACGAACCTAGAAATATTCTCATTATCATTATTATTATGTTGAAGTCGGAAATTATTGTTCCATTCAGATCGAAGACTTACAACATTCTTTTATTTGATATATATTTTAATTGTTTAAACATACTTTAGAGGTTATCTATAACGCTTCGTATCGTGGAAAGCAAACGACCTCGGTATAGTAGAACCTCCAAAAAGTGTGATGTCCAGAGATCACTTAGGATCACTCCCTCATTTTGGGTTATTTCTCTAGATGTATGACATTCTGCAAAACAACATGTTGTGTGAATTTCATAAGTTTGTAAACTTTATTTGTGCAATACGAATACCACAAAACGTATTTTACCACATTCTCTCTTTCAATTTTGGAATCATTTCAGTAAAATTGCCTGCAGCGCACCCCAAACCTTACTCATACCCACTTGGGGTTCATTTGGCTGTGATTTTCAAATACACAAGCCTTCTTTTCCGCTGACTGTATCAGTGACTTTAGTAAATTTACATACAATCTCAGGATCAATTTTACATATGAATTTCAAATATTATTACAATAGTTTTTGCCAAAACTATTCCCTAATTCAATATTCATTTGTTGTAATTCTCCTAAAATATCGACGATAATATAATGATAGAATACATTTATGCATAAGTTGACGCGATTGTTTTGTAATTGTATATACTGTTAGTGTAAATGACATATGGTTAAAGGTTATATCAATATTTTAGTGTGATTATTCGTTGAAAATAATCATATCGGCTAGTCGAGGTCAACAGATAATTCGATCGCTCATTTAATATTACAAATTAGGTAGTTTTAGTCGATTATGGATCTGTCGTACACTAGAGTGCGAATTTTGCAACCCACGTTCATATGCATTGCATTCGCAAACTTTTGACAAATCTCTTAATAATCCAATATTAAATTCTATAATTAATTGTTTTAAGTGAGAACTTTCGATTAGTATATTCCGCAGCTGTAACTGCCGCTCAATTAATTTCTAATTGCTACCTCAATTTATTAATTTTCTCTGTTTAATTGACCACTTCGATTTATTCGCCGTTTTGATTAATATATTAATTGCAGTATTTCGCAGCTTAGCAACTGAGGCCAATTTCCCTGATTCTAAAACTTTGGTCGCAATGAATTACCAATAATGTTTGTTGGATTTAAGTATTTTCTCATAATCCTGAAAAATCAGAAAATTTGGCATATATGGCTCCAGAAATGAGAGTTGAAGAATATTGTGAACTAATTTATATTATAATTTACTACAACTTTTGTTTATTTACTCAGATAACATTGGTTAAGACTGTAAGTATATTTTACATGTCTGACTCAATGCGCTCTGATAATGGACACATATAATCACCTGTATTACATAATTATAATCATGTTAAATAATAGCTCAGCTGTTCAAATATTCCTTCTTAATTCTAATTTGGATTTTGTTACATTTCTGGTCAGAAAATCTTACTGTAAATAGTGGCCTAATTAAGATATTTATCATTCTTTGCAGATGACTTTGTATCTAAGAATTAAATTTTTTGTCCTTTTCGAGCAAACGCTATCCCCAGTCTCATTGTATGTCAGATTATGCATTCCTGATAATATGCTATGTATTTTGGTTTTATTTCAAATTCACAAACTGCAGTAAAAAAACTGTGTTAAACGCCCATTCTAGGAAATGTTTCGTATCTGGCATATATTAGTAAAAGAATTCAGGTTACACACTACAGATAATCCACAATTTATTTAGACAAAAGTGGCCTGATTAACCCCCCGGATATATTTTGTGAGTTCTAAATTGTATGACAGTTTTCACATGTCGTTATCTATTAAGGCAAATTACTGATTATAAGTGTGGAAAATATGGAGATGCGTAGCAAGATTAGCTAGAAATTGTTTGTAAGGAGCATGACTGCAATAAAGATAAGTTGATTAATATCATCAGAAAATTAGCTAACGGAATCATGAATAAAATATTCGCTCAGACAACTGTCACCTACTCATGATACTGTGTGGATTAATTAATGGCAAACTCTAATTTCATTTTCTAAGAACTAAATTGAAACATATGATAGATAAGAATTTGCTATTATGCTATTTTTGTGAAAATAAACCATAACTTTTAAAGTGAACAAACGACATCTAATGAAGCTAATTAATCCCGATTACGCCATGTTGTGTAATATTTGTGGTTATTTCAACACTTTACCCAATTTTAAATAGATTTTCGCAAGTCTCAAGCTATCAATTCCCGACCGATTATTCTTTTGGTAGTAGCGGAATTTCGTTAACTTTTATTAATGAATCAAAGTTCATGCATTCTTCTACTAAAAAACATGTGTTTTCCCCATTATCGCTGAATTATTAGTCGGTAGAAGATATTATAATACAATTATAATATCCTCATTTGGATTGTTTGCGGACGCGAAAGTATACAGGTATGTGAATATTGTAGTTACTCAATTCGCTATTTTATATGTTTATTGTTTACTCCATATTTTGAATAGAAGCCATTCTCTCAAGTATTTGTGAAGTTCATTTAGTTTTCATGTTTCTGCAACAACTATTTCGTATAGTTTGTTGTCAATTATTAAACTGCATTTGGGGAGCCGATTTACAGTTGCCTCTCCTAGACTTGTTAACCGCTCCAACTGATTGGCAAGTAGATAATTGTCTCACGCATATGCTACTATTCCAGCTTCTCATATGGTAATATATTTGTGATCATATCAAGTTTATAGCTTGTTAATCTTGCCATTTATACTGTGAAGGAAATTCGTATTGAAAATCCTCTCAAATTATACTCACATCATCGCTTTTTTATCCAGTTATCACAAATTATTGATAAAATATGCGAACATATACCTTTGCAATGCTCTACTGCTTTTATGTTAGAAATATCATATAAGTATCTAGAGATAATCTGATTTGGCTCTTTACTCAATGATTTAACAAATCATTATTCCTATCTATTCCTTGTCAAACGCTAGGTCCGAACCCAATTGAGGATTTTGATATGGTTCACCGGTCGCGATGGTGCACGAATTTAGATTCTCTTCCAACCATAAAACTTGATGAATATAACAATTAACTATAAGATACATATAGCAGATGGTACAGTTATTTTGCTGGGCTAAATGTAGTAATTACTAAAGTAGTATACAAAATACTTCTCATTAGTTGTATCCTTGTTTGTGTGGTTTTGTCTGCGCAGTGCTTGCTAATTATTTCACAATTTGTATGATTGCTTTGAAATAGTTTTGTTAGTGTGTATATAATTGTATAATTATTTCTAAAGAGATTTGTATAGTTGTCTACTTGAGGTATTGTTCTATGTACATCAGCTATGTAACAATTGTAATATAATTGGAAGGAAGCATGTGTTGTGTCGGACTCAGATGTTCTTTATATTCCTAGAATCAATGTCTCAATCAGTTACCTTAGTCAGCATGTCAAATTATTATCTTTTACTTTCAAGTGGTTAGATACACTTGTTTGTGACCTCTGCTTTCTACATAACCTATCCACTTCTTGTAGTTAATTATGCCAGAGTAGATGTTTAAACTTTCCTTACATTTATGCTCTTGTAATTTATTCTATTGTATTTCCTCGAAAAAGTGGCGATCATTACATATATTTCGCAATTTGCTTACAGATTTGCGGAGGATGTAATACATTCAATTCTAGAATTGAGTAATGCGGCCAGAAATACAGTTTTGAAAGGCTAAATCTATGATTGTCTTAAACTGGTATTATCGTACCTGCACCCGTACTGATGTAATGAGTATAGTATCCGCAATTTACAAACTAATTAGGAGTGTGAATTTAAAGCGAATACGGATAAAATACAGGAAATACTCTTCCCAAAGCTATCATAACAAGATCTTATTTTTAGGGGTAATTATTGAATACAAAGTATGACTTTGAAATCTATATTAGTTCCTAACCTTTGGTTTGAGCTAGTCTTACATATTTCATTATAATTAAGCGTATTATGTATTCTAATGAATCAATGGATGTCTCAAAGGTGTCATGTATAATTAGTGAGTCTCCAATTATTATGGATAATTCTAGTGTACTTTTTGAATGATAATGTAGGAAATTAAAACACTAATCAATGCAGTTATAATATTTCCTTACTCTAATGCGCACCATTTCTATGAAATTAATATGTATTACTAGGAGTAATTATATACATATTTTCCTTAGGCCGTGCTAATCTTGTTAACACTGTTTTGGGAACTATGGTGGAGCGATAATTTCCTAATGTTACTAAAGGTTCAATTCTTGACTGATTCCTTCAATTATCGTCATACTACTTTATTCAATAATTCATTTCTCGAATCCCCTATACAGATTACTTTCTCAATTGTCACTGTACAACCGATGGTGTATAAATCGTACAGAATAACTCGGACTCCCTCGTGAAACAAAAATAATACTACTACTACTACCGAATTACGTCTTATCCGAATATTCTTCCTATATAATTAATACAAGAATTGATCATCCGTTTTGGAGAAAGTACGTGCAGTAGAAATCGTTTTTGTACATTTTTTAAATGAGGAATAGACGAAATTATCTGATGGTATTACAGGCAAAATCCTATTTCTTTACAACTTATAGGTTTTTTCGAGGACTAAAAAGGTTGAGACAAAAACCGGTATCAAAATACTCCGATTCTACTAACCGAGTTCAAAAAACATCAAATACACTTCATAGCTCCAATTTAATCATTTTTCTAT